>CM035791.1:16354505-16954505 GCA_020466265.1 Siphamia tubifer
GGAGCTACTTGTTATAATTTTAGCGTATCCTAACATTTGACTTCTTTGAAACTTTTTGCGCCTCTTGGAAAAGTTAGGGTGTTGTAGTAAATTTGGAGGCATGGCTCACGTGCAGCCTAACTGGTGCCACCCTGTAAGGCCAGTGTGACTGCGTGTTCAGCCGCTGATGAAGTTTCTGTGTTGTTCGCAGAAGATTTTCGGTGCAGAGGTGCGCTCGGTGCCACCTGGGGATCTCAGCTTCAGAGATGGTGATGCGCGCCCGGGACCTGGTCTACCACCTTAACTGCTTCACCTGCACCACCTGCAGCAAGATGCTGACCACCGGGGACCACTTTGGCATGAAGGACAGTCTGGTGTACTGTCGGCTGCACTTTGAGACTCTCATCCAGGGAGAATATCAGACACATTTTAACCACGCGGACGTTGTCCCGCACAAAGGCCTGGGTCCGGCCAACACGCTCGGACTATCCTACTTCAATGGCGTGGGGACAGTGCAGAAAGGCCGGCCTAGGAAGAGGAAAAGCCCCGGGCCTGGAGCTGAGCTGGCCGCTTATAACGCAGGTAAGAAGAATATTTACGTAAGACAGAAACAGATGCAAGTGGAAGACAGACACACATATATGGATAGTTCACGTTTGGGTTTTTGTTTTTTTTCCCTCGTATTTGTCAGATCAAGTCTAAAAGATCTGGGGGAAAAATCTAGAATTAAAGAAATGGATTATCAAAGAATGTTGGCAACTGGATCCCGTTACACAGTTTTAATCATGCAGACCCAAGCTTTTCAGAATAAGACTGACACACGTCATTAAAGAAACACTCTTCCACATTCCTGTAGGACTTTTACTGTGTTGTGTCTGTTCCTGTAATACTTTAACACTACTTTGTCTACTTAACTATTTTTTTTTAAATCTTGTTTAGGGTTAATCCATAACTCAGTAACCCAAATCAGGTCTTCTTTTATACAGTATATCTGTCACAGTGTCGGGATTTTATTCTTTAATTTCTCTCATGGGATGTATTTTATTATGACTTCAACCAATTTGTTTTTGTCTTTTACAGTTCTTCAAAGCTTCTTAAAAAACACTAATTAACTTATATGTATATATATATATATATATATATATATATATATATATATATATATATATATATATATATATATATATATATATATATATATATATATATATATATATAGGTATTGTTTGTTTTCCTATAAGGGTTTACAGATTATTAAGAATGTCCATTGGGTTTACTGTTACTGCAGGAAATACAGACCAAAATACTGCGCATGAATAAGTCTGAGCCATGAACGCATGCAGGCCAAGTTTTTAGAACAGGGAGGACAAAAAAAAAAAAGAGTTGAACTGAGTTTGGACTGAAGTAAATGCATGTAGTTGCATTTATTGGAAACATTAAGTTAGACTATGTCACCGTGTTTTCATGCTGCTTTAAATGGATTACATGTGAGAGAACCCAGAAATAAAATATGAATCAAATATGGAGTTTATCACAAATGATGTATTTTTACATCATGTTCCAGTTTTTATTCAGTCTATGGGAGGAGGAGGAGGAGGAGTGGGGGGGGGGCTTTTTTTTTTTTCTCCCATGTCCTCTTTAGGGGATAAAAGCAAAAGTTTTTTGATGTTCCAGCTTTTGCTTTCGCCCTTTTCCACTTGTCAGGCTCCATAGACATCTACAGACCCTAACACCCCCCCCCCCCCCCCCCCCCCTGAACCCACTCCTGCACACACACACACACACACACACACACACACACACACACACACACTGCTGGAGTCTTTTTGCTTTGGGACAAGGCCAAACTGGGTGTGTACCAGGGAGATCAATGTGATTTGATGAGTTATTCACTGGAAGAGAGAGCAGAGAATACAATAACTTTCTTTCACAACTCTGTGGCTTGAATCTTATTTTTTGATGTTTTGGCTTTAGTTAATTAACCTTCCAACTGTTCTCATATATGTCATGTTGATTTCAAGGCTTACATTGTATAAACTCAGGAGTAACATTTATTTATTTATTTTAATTTTGCCTTTTATTTACTTTTTTTTTTTTACTGTCTGTGATAAGTTTTGCGCTTTAAAGCTGCAACAAGTGAAGTCATTATTTTGTTGCTTGATTCTGCTTTTACCTCAAGTGATGCTTTGTTGACAAAAAAAAAGCAGCATCACTTTATGTCTTAAGATGTTGTTGCTGTTTTTTTTTGTTTGTTTTTTTTTTGTTTTTTTTTAAACAGTGGAATTAAGGAAAGAAGTATTTTAACTGTAAGAGATACAGATTTTCTTGTAGGAAACTTTTTTTTTCTTTTTTTTTAAATTTACGAACAAAGAGCAAAGGTTAATTTTAGAGACATTTAATCTAACAGAAGTTGTCTTTGTTTTCACTGTGGGTATTTAGTAAAAAAAAAAAACAACAACAACAAAAAAAACAAAAAAACCCAAAAACAACAGTCTGAACAAAACAACTGAAAAGCAGAGAAGGAAGATTCAGTGCGCCCTCTTCTGTCTGCAGCTGGAAATAGCATTAAAGTCTTCACCTGTGCAGCCCATAGAACATACAGTATGTTTGCACTTAAAAAGATGCTGTTTAAATACTATGAATTAAAATGTAATAAGATGATGAGACAAGCAGGAAACGGTCTACAGGCTGCTTTTTTTTTTTTTTTTTTTTGTTAAAATGCTACAGCATATGCTTTGGCTAGAAAGCAGCATTTGTTCTGCCTGGTGTGTATGGGCTAATTAAGTGAAGTGTTATTCTGATGGTTTTCACTCACTTCATATTCATCATTTGCAGCGTTCAGATATTGAACACGAACTGTTATGCATGCAGCAACACTTTAGCCAGTGCCAAGAAATTTTCAGGCTGGGACAAATACGTGTGTGTGTGTGTGTGTGTATGTGTATTTACTGAAGCCAGGCTATAGCACCTCCTCCCAGGATAGAAAGAATAGACAGACAGACAAACAGACCAAGCGCAGAACCAAGGATGATCTGCAGCTGGAAGAAACAGCTGTCAGGTCACAGTGTCACTCTGGTTTGGACTGATTTTATACATGGAAAATAAAACATATGCAAGCATGTGCAATTCATTTAAGATGTTAACAAGCAACGCAGGTGATAACTTCATTTATTAAGTGGGGTAGAAATGAAATACATGGAATAAATCAAGTTTGAAGGGTGTTGATAGGTTTAGTTTAGGGATTTTTTTTTGGATTGTGTTTTGAATCTTAATTCCATCTTTGACACAGAATGACTTGAATTATTTAACAGAATTAGAATTGTACATGAGTTTTTGAAATATTTTTTGCATGGTATTTTGGATTTAAATTTTTTTTAATCAATAAAGTACATTTGAAATGTATATTTTGTAGGAAACAATAGCAGCTGGGGTCATAGTAAGATCATAAAATGCAGCCGTAGAACAAAATATTGACCTTTTTGGTTGTTTTAGTGTAATTTCAGTTTGACATGTGGAGATTTGATATTTTTTCTTGCAAGAAATTTGAGAGGTTTTTAATCGTAGCACCAAAAAAAAAAAAAAAAAAGCACATATGAAACAGGATAATATTTGCAGTAAGATCAGAAAATGCCTTTTAGTTGTCATGTAACATGATTTTTGTACCAGTTTATAGAGATTTGATCGTTTTCGTAATTGAAAAACAATAGGATATTTTGATCACGCTGAGATGAAAAAAAAAAATGACAAAAAGATTCAAATTCATATAAGATACAAACCAATTAAAAGTGATTAATAACTAGATCAGAGTTGTATTGAACTCATAATCTGTTCTCTGTTGACCTGCAGCACTTAGTTGCAATGAAAACGATGGTGAGTCTATGGACCGGGACTCCCAGTACAGTTCCAGTCAGAAGACCAAGCGCATGCGGACGTCCTTCAAACACCACCAACTGAGGACCATGAAATCTTACTTCGCCATCAACCACAACCCAGACGCCAAGGACCTCAAGCAGCTTGCCCAGAAGACCGGTCTCACCAAGCGGGTCTTACAGGTAAATTCATAGCCTCTTCTATGCTTCGTATCCATCCAGGGGCAGGAGGGGGGGGGGTCAAATGCCAGCAGGGGTGAAGGAATTTCACTGGCTTCCAATGCAAATCAGTCCACATCCAAGTGTAAAATATATGAAGTGAGTTTTTCCTCACAGAAGCCAAATCAGCTGCTTTATTTTAAAGTAATGCTGTTTTTCATTTTAGTTAAATATCTTGGAAGACTTTCAGGAAACTACAAACAAGCTGAACATAGTGGAACAAAAAAAAAAAAAAAAAAAAAAAAAAAAGGAATATTCTTTCTTTGTTGCGTTCTTTTTATTTATTAATTTATTTCTTCACATTTCAGTAAAACAAGACTTTAATTGAAAAGCTACTGACAAAGAAAGAAAGAAAAAAAAAATCCAGAATTTCAATTAGATGCAAGTTCATACTAAAAAAAAAAAAAAAAAAAAAGCAAAAACACCTGAAAATGAAAATAAAAGTATTAAAAACACACACACACACACACACACACACACACACACACACACAAAAGAGTAATCTATTTCAGTGGATGATGTGAAGTTGCAGTGACGACTGAAGGATGAAAAACTAAAGCTCTGTAGTACATGTAGAGGAAAGAGAAAGCACAACAGAGCGTTTGATTTCCACAAAGACGACAGCAAATTATCTGGGGGACTGAGACGAAGAAAATGAGACAAAAAGGTTTTCTGAATCAAATTTTTTTTTTTTTCTCAAAAGATGAAAAAAAAAAAAAAAATCATCCCGCCGCTTTAATTAACGCTCGCTGAAAACAAAGCAGTCGTTTTGCTTTGATGCGTTTCAGTTTTTTTCGTGGCTGTTATTCCAGCTGAAGCGTTGCTCCCTGTGCCTGTTTCCCATGGCTCCATCATGATTCCATCGCTATAACACGCTCCAACACTCAGCTCCTCAGCTCAGCTCAGACCGCCTCTTCACTCTCTCCATTATTTAACAAGAGAGCAAAGATTAAGAGTGAAAAAAATACATTCAAAAATTCATCATAAAATCATATCAGGGGCATTGAAAACACTTCTAATCGAGGTGCAGGGGCCTTCCTAAAACCTCACCTAAAATGAGATACAACCATTTCACTCAAGCATTCTGCAAATATGACAATAATCTTTTCATTTTCACCTAAAAGAAAAGGCTAAAGGATATGACCCGATACTCCCCACCCCTACCCCTCCCTATAGCCTATCAAGGGTGTCAAACTTATTATAGTTCAGGGCCCCTCCATGTGATCTCAAGTAAAATAACACTTTTTTTTTTTTTTTTTTAGAAAGTATCTGCTTCAGACCTTAAATGTGCTAAATTTTATGTACTTTAAAAAGATGAATCAGAAAACAAATGTCAAGTTCATGTTTTTAATATATATGATGGTGTGTTATTCTACAAATATGTATTTTTTTTTATGTACATGTATACAATGGATTAGTAAATATTCTACTAGACAGTACATTTTGCAGTGTTAAATCAACACTTAGAGAGTTTATTTAACTTCTTCTAGAGTGTATTTGGTTCCATTGTCTCCAAATTAACACTGCGAAATCTACAGTGTAGAAAGAACCTGTAAAGTGAATGGATCATAATGTGCAGACAGTGTTTTAATGTGGTAGGATATTCCTATTAAAACCTATTCTCTTGTTAATTGTAAGAATTTCACATTTTGACCCCAGACTTATCTTGGAAACTTGAGCCAACCAGCATTTAAAAGTAGAGTTTTTTCTTTATCAGTAACAAGCAAAACATTAGTTTTATTTGACTTGTAGACCAGTGTGATAGTAAAATAACTTATATATAATGACAACTCCTCATTTTCTTCTTGTTTTAGTGTGAAAAAAGTGAAATTACATTATGACAATATGGATGTTTTCCACAATAAAATATGAATAACCTGAATAAATATGAACAACCTAAGGTTTTTTGAAGAAAAAACAAAAAATTCTGCTGCTAAATGTTTTGTGTATTTGTAGACCTGTTATGATCACAAAGTTGTGTTAAGTTGTGTTGAAATTGCAGATATTTTTCTGAACAGATTTCAGGTTATTCACATTTTCATAATGTCTATTTATTTTTCACTCTAAAATAGTTATTATTGATTGGTTAATTTATTGGTTAATTGTTTTTCTAGTTAGACTCCCCTGGACTAAAGCGTTGTTTTTGTTTTTTTTGCATACAAGCATAAAAAACAGCTTTATTTTCCAGTATCTACCACTGCCTTTTTTTTTTCTCTGTAACTAGTCTTAAAAAGTAAAGGCTGTTATAACTTTTGTACACAATAGAAAAGAGCCCCTGCTTTGTGTGTTTAAGTCGTCTTTTATCCTAGACTCCAGTCAGAGCATCTGAAAAAAAAGACTTTAAACAGATATGAAGAGATGCTCGCTGGTGTGTGCTGTAAAGTTAAAGCTAATAAGAAATGCAAAAAGTGTGTGTGTGTGTGTGTGTGTGTGTGTGTATGTGTGGTGATGGTAGTGCCAATGTGGGTCTTCTTTGGAGTTCTAGGACGTCACTATGTTTAATCAGGACCATCCTTATTTCGATTTTTAGCTTACTCTGCATATTTTAGCCTCTTCAGAATTTCAGTTAAAGGTTCAGGTGCTTAAATATGAATTAAGATTAGGATTTTTAACCGCAGAGTAATTCCAGGTTAAATAAAGGATTATTATTCAATAAATTTGAGATGGTTAGGATGTACTGATTGATATTAAGATCCCACTTTTTGCCTCATTTGGGTGTCCACCAACTGCCTGAGGTTATATTTGTGAGTTGTTTTTTTTTTAAACTCCATATTCCATTGATTATTTTTGGTGCTTTTGTTTTCTGGTGCTAGGCAATAAACAGCAGTTTTATTAAAGCTTTTTTTTTTTTTTCTCCATATAAATGTGGTTGTATTACACAGTAGTTTTGACCCCATGTACATTTTATCCAAACTACTATAATTACAGCCATAGGTAAAAGAATGTGGTTTTAATTTATATTAACTGTCTCGATGAGGTTAAAGAAACAAACAGGAAATATTAAAAATAACACAGACCTCACTATTGTTTCACCCCCGTATCTATTTATCTTGACCTAAAAATTAACATGAGCGTTTGAGGTTACTGTGTGGGAAAAAAAACCCCAAAAAAACAAACTAACAAATGACTGATGCTGTCATTATTACTAGAAGGTCACCTATTCTGCATCATAACCGCAGTGTTTTTGGATTTGTGAATGTGCCTACTTTGCAGGCAGCCTTTGGTCATCATTCAGTTGAAACATTATTCAAATTAACTTGCAAAGACTTGAAACATGTTTGGGAATATAGTAGGTAATCCATCAGGAGCGAGCGTCACTGGTTGTCTGCTTTTATTAGCATCACTTTTATAACTGTTGGGTGATGTTGCTATTGTAAAAAGCAGACTGAGTTTAAAAGCCTACAATGCTTTAACTGCATTAATAAGTGACAAAAAAATAACAGCAGTCCCCATGTTCAGCCAGCGACAATTTACCCCTGACTTTAGTGGAGTTGATTCATTGACACATTATTTGGAAATTGTGTCTTATCATTTATTTCATAGAATTAAAACCACAATTAAAAAAAAAAAAAAGTTTATAGTTTGAGTAATTAAAGTTATTAAAATATGCATCAAATATTACATCTATGGGTTTTCATCCAACATAGGAAGAAGGTAGAGTGGTACTATTTCTCTCAGTTAAAAGGTTCTATTAAAACTATGTTACTCATTTCTTATTTGCTGAAATTTGAAACATTTTTACTGTTGGGATTTCTGACAACACAGTTGAACTGTCTGAATTATTCTCCATAACTCAAAGACTTTTCTTGAATACATTTCAACATGGCCTCTTGATGAAATTAAGCATTTACATCTATTTTTGTTTCATCTCTGGAGGCAGTTGTAGACATAATAACAGACAGTAAGGCATGGGATCGTTACATTTTTTGAAATATATTTTTGATATAAAGAAACATTATTCATATCATTCAAATTGGAGATAAGTAATTACATAATAAATAAATGTTCCTCTTTATCCTATTTAAATATTTCATTATCATTTTCACTAGCTGTGACCACTGGTTCTGACTGTGAACATGCAGAGATAGGTGACAAAATAGGTCGTTTACTGAGTTAAATTCAATGTTTTTTTCTTACGCTTCATTCTGTTGCTGACTTCCCCCATTGTAGATCAATAAAGTCTAATCGAATAGAATAAAAGTACATTATTGATCCCTCAATTGGTAAATTACTTTATGACAACAGTAGCATTAAACATATACGTAAAACAGACAAACAGTGAAGTGCAATGTCATATTAAAGTGTTGATACAGAATAACTGAATAGTGCAAAGTACAAAATCTCATCACATTCACCTGGATTTTTAAATATTTCACTGTCACTTTCAGCAGCTGTGAGCGCTAACACGCAAAGATAGATGACAAAAAGGATAAATTAATACTTTTTTTTTTTCTCACACTTCATTCTGCTGCTGCTTGACTGCAGATCAGTAAAGTCTAATGTAATGTAATGTAATGTAATGTAATATAATGTAATGTAATCTAATGTAATGTAATCTAATCTAATCTAATCTAATGTAATGTAATGTAATATAATGTAATGTAATCTAATGTAATCTAATGTAATCTAATGTAATCTAATCTAATATAATGTAATGTAATGTAATGTAATGTAATGTAATCTAATCGAATGTAATCTAATCTAATGTAATGTAATGTAATGTAATGTAATCTAATGTAATCTAATCTAATCTAATCTAATCTAATCTAATGTAATCTAATCTAATCTAATCTAATCTAATCTAATCTAATATAATGTAATGTCATGAAATGTAATCTCATCTACTCTAATCTAATCTAATCTAATCTAATATAATATAATGTAATGTAATGTAATCTAGTCTAGTCTAATCTAATCTACTCCAATCTAATCTAATCTAATCTAATCTAATCTAATCTAATCTAATCTAATCTAATCTAATCTAATATAATGTAATGTAATGTAATGTAATGTAATCTAATCTAATCTAATCTAATCTAATCTAATCTAATCTAATCTAATATAATGTAATGTAATGTAATGTAATGTAATGTAATCTAATCTAGTCTAGTCTAGTCTAATCTAATCTAATCTAACCTCACCCCATCTTCATTTTTAAATTGCATTCTCTGCGGCTGCACATTCACTCCACCCTCGTTCTCCCACATACATGTCGTTCTTCATTCCCTGTTGCTTTTCTTTCTGCAGGTGTGGTTCCAAAACGCTCGGGCCAAGTTCAGGAGGAACCTGCTGAGACAAGAGAGCACAGGGGTGGACAAAGCGTCCGACGGCTCCACGCTGCAGGGTGGGACACCGTCAGGCCCGGCGTCGGAGATCTCCAATGCCTCCATGAGCCCCTCCAGCACCCCCACCACCTTAACAGACTTGACCAACCCCACAATGCCCACCGTCACCTCCGTGTTGACCTCGGTGCCGGGCGGTATGGACGTTCATGAGTGCCGAAGCCCATCACAGACCACGCTGACCAGCCTGTTCTGATGGACCCCCACCCCAACCACTCTACTACCGACCCACAATCCCCTTGCTCCATCCTCCTGGATCTAAAACTGAGCACTGTTGACTCCTGTGAACATTAAATGGATTAGAAAAGAGAAAGTAACGGAGACAAAAGATAGAAAAAAAAAAGATTCCCCTTTGCTCTGAGCCCAATAGAAACTATTTACATAGTGAGGCGGTGGAGCCTTACAGATGGAACAGTTGTTGTTATTTTGATGTTGTTGTCTTGTCGAGAACTGAGGAGACTTGATTTACATTTTTCAATGTTTACAGAAAGAGACTGCGGTGAAAAAAAAAAAAAAAGAAGAAAAAAACTGCTTAATTTTTGGAAAATCATTTTTTTTCCCAGCACAGTATTTATGTTGTTGTACAAGAGTCACTGTTAGAAGGATTGTAAAAAATTCTTTTTTTTTTTTTTTTTTTTTTTTTTCCCTTTGGAAATCTGAGATTAAACACAGGTTACAATATCCTACTACTGCCACGTGCCTTACAGTCCATTTAATCCTTAACTGCTGTTTCAAATATCATACGGTGGATTGTACTGCTGTGTGCATGTGTGTATGAGTGTGTGTGTGTGTGTGTGTGTGTGTGTGTCGTGGTAATTCACTGTGTGTTTGTGCGTCTGCATGTGATCTGTTGTTTACACTCTGCAGGTTGGGTCTGATGAGTTACGACAAACTAATTACTCACCTGAACGACATAGAATTTGTTTTTGTACCTTTCGTTTTTCACTTTTCTTAAGTAAAAAAAACGTTCCAGTCTTAAACATAAATGGCCTGAAAAGGAGGAATAATTTTAATGTTTTCTCTGACTACGGAGCAGTTTTTTTTTTTTTTTTTTGTCAAATTCTATAGATGTAAGTGAAATAACCCATAGAGTATTCAGAAAAGGCTGAGTTTTTTTAAATATATATATATATATATATAATCTAGAAAACCTCCTGCATTACGACATTAAATCTCAAGTCTTCTGTGTTTGCCTTTCGTGCGAAAAGCCTAAAAAAAATGGTACGTCCTCAAACTTTTTCTCTGTAGCAAGTGACAAATATCTTCTATGAAGGTGTTCAACTCAACTCCCACTACCATTACTCAAGAAAAAAAAACAAAAAAAAAAAACAATCATTAGCGTTGCAGATAAGTGGTATTCTATTTAACGTTAATGTAGGTTTTCTTCATTTCTTTCAAAGACTGTTGAGTTTAAATGACTTGCTGTTTTAGTGCACGATAGAAAACTGTGAATGGGAGGAAACCTGCTGGTAAAAACACTGATCAATCCCTTGCTGCTGTAATGATCCTGACTGATATCCTGCACTTTCTTGTACGCAACACTGTTGTCTTCACTTCTGCAAGAAATATAAACACTATGAACTACAACGCTTACCTTTTCAGAGCTAATTTGAGTGTTATTCTCACCGTACATTACAACATTACAACCTGTGGAGCCTGACTGTGATTGGTGAGAACACTTTGTCATACAGTGATGCTTCTAATAACCTTTACTTTAAATACGTCACAGCTGGAAAGAAGAAAAAAAAAATTTGATCCACTATAAGCATTTCTGCTAAGTTAGACACTATGGCCTGAATTTAATTTCCATTTACCTATTTAAGGTACGTTAAAATTCTTATTTTTTATATATATATATATATATATATATATATATATATATATATATATATATACCTATTAAAAATAATGATCCGCCAGTGAAACCCATGTAGTTTGACAAACGACACTTGTTTTCGTTATCAGTTAATGTTATTTTTTGCTGGTAAAACTGACTTTTTCTTCAGTTTTCTCATCAGTTTCTCTTTTTCTCTATATTCATGAATATCTGCATGATCAGTGGAATAAATGTAGGAAAATAAATAACTTTTTCCTTTAAAAAAAAAGGGAAAAATGCAAAATACAGAGGATAATATTACAATAAATTGTAAAAAAAAAAATCACTTAAGAAAGGTTTAAAATATGTTTGGGAACTGTCATAAAAGTAACATTGGGTTTTTATGGGTTAAAGGATAAAACATTTCAGATGACAAAACAGTCAATCATGTTGTTTCAGTTTACAAAGATGTTTGATAAGGGCTGATTCACACTAAATTTCACTAAAAATACTAAGGGGGGGGGGTGGGCTCCAAAAAAACATCTATTTCTGACTGTTTTATTGCTGGCTGTGTAGATGTAATTCCAGCCTCCTAACAGTGTCCATTTCCTTCGAAAACCTACAAAAGAAAATATGCAGTTGGAAAATCACTGCAGATTTTCAGTATATCTTAATAACACTGGCAGAACACTTTGGCCATTATTTATCTGGAGTTTAATAACCAACTTATTAGACTGTTGTCGTTTTTTTTTTTTTTTTTTTTTTCATTCCTATATCCAGATTTCGTGACATATTTATTGCTATTAAGGGCAGTAAGTTTACTCTCATTCACTGGTGCTTAAATAGCTCGGTGAACTCGCCTGCTGAGCTCAGGCCTGAGGGTTCGACAGATGATGTGGGGAGGGGGGGGGGCTCAGTGGGTAGTACGAAGGCTCAGTGGAAATGCCACAGTGAGTAGCCTACTTAAACTGAGGTATCTAGATCTGTGGATGTTTATAGCCATTTATTTGTTTCATTATATATCTACACACAGTGCATACTTGCACAGTAAATTTTGCAGTGTTAAATCAACACTTAGAGCAGGGGTGTCAAAGTCATTTTAGTTCAGGGGCCACATTCAGCCTAATATGGTATGAAGTGGGCCACACCAGTAAAATAATATAATAGGATAAAAACATAGAAATAATGTCAACTCCAAACCTTTCAGTTTTTGTGCATAAATATTAAAATTCCATAATGAAAATGTTTACATGTACAAACTGTACTCCAACATAACATGAACCAATATTAACAACCTGAAAATTCTTATGAAAAATAAGTGCAATATTAACAATATTGTGCTTTAGTTTATCATTTATACATGTGCATCACAACTTAAAGACAACGGTGGATTTAGAAATACACACACACATTTAATAACATTCATTATTGGTATAATTCCACATACATTTCAGGTTATTCACATTTATTTGTAACAGGCTAGTCCTTTTTTATTTTTCGTTTTTTGCACTAAACAAATAACGAAATTAGCATTTTTCATAATTTATTTTTATTATAATTGATCCAATCTTAGATTGAACTGATATCAAATCATTTAGAACTTCCTTAATTATTAAAGTCTTCCTTGTCATTTTTGGACAAATTCATCCCTAGGGGCCAGATTGGACCTACTGGCGGGCCGATTTTGGCCCCCGGGCTGCATGTTTGACACCTCTGACTTAGAGAGTTTATTTAGCTTCTTCTAGAGTGTATTTGGTCCCATTGTCTCCAAATTAACACTGCAAAATCTACAGTGTGTCAGCATGAGCCACCTCCTGATATTAACTGGTTAAATGGAGAAAACTTACATAAAATAGTGGTGATAAAGTGCAGGTTTCAGCCAACAATACAATATTCCAGGTCTCCTCAAGGATACATGTGTCAAAAGGAAAGGGTTGGGTGCAAGCCTGAACACAATCTATCGTCACTCTAGGGCAGGGTTAGGGGTTAAACTATCAGTAAAATCTAAAAGCAGGGACAAAAAAAAAAAATCATAGTTACTTTATTGTAATCTTCCATAGTATTTATACACACAGGCTGAACTCAATTTAGATGCCAGTATCTCAATGAAGTGGAATATTTTCATGCTCATTAACATAATCTTTAACGTATATTAAATTCTAAACTAGTTTTTTATTCAAGAAAACAATCATATCAAGTTGATATTGTTCATGGTAGTATCTCCAGATTTGTTTCTATATGTCAACCCTGCCAACAAGTGAGGACTTATCCAGGGTGTACCTCGCCTTCACCCTGAAATGACTGGGATAGGCACCTGTGACCCTGGTGAGGATGAAGCGGGATCAGAAAATGGATGGATGTTAAATAGATGAGACATTAAATCTCCTACATGTGAACCCTATATGCATCATTTTAATTTCAAAGCTTTTCAGGTATAATTTCTGGTTAACCCTGTGAAAACCTGGTGAAGACATATAGTCAGCTCTGATTTTTACTAGAAAGTGTGTGTGTGTGTATGTATATATATATATATATATATATATATATATATATATACATACACACACATATGGTGTCCCATAAGTCTCCGTACATAGGGAAAATAAATGTTTCCTAACATAAAACCATTTTTATTTATGTAATATACTTTACAAAAGAGCAGGTCAGACCTGTAGTGTACTGGGATTTTTGGTAGAAATGACAATATATTAAGGAACGTGATCTTAGACAAAAGAATCACAAAGCAAACTTTACCTAAAATACATTCATGCATCATGTCCACAAATTAAATATGAATGTAATAATTTTAAATCATCTAGTTTTATTACTTTAATATGTCTAATGCCAGGTTTTGTACATATGTTTCCATATTGACCAGCAGATATTGTATGTCAAGAAATTCCAAGTGATATAAAGTAAAAAAAAAAACAAAACAAAAAAAAACCATGCTTCAATTCTGCAGCCTTCGATACCTGTGCATGTGTGACAGGTGGCACGATGGTGTCTGGACAAATTATGTTTGATTATCCTGTTTTGTAATCACCATTATAGTTAACCGCTTTCAACAAATGTGGCACTGTAAAAAAAAAAAAAAAAAAAAGTTTAAGAGGAAAACTTCCCGGATCACTTTAAATAAGCATCTGTGCACAAGCCGAGAGTGATAGTAGCTGGCAGCCTTCCCAAAAGTGTAATCATAAAAAAAAAAAAAAAAAAATCTGTTTTCATGAGCAGCTCTTCCTCACTCTGCTGGAGCAAAATGTGTTCAATTTTCTCATGGCTTCAGCAGTGGGGACTCGAACTATCGTAAAGGTAGGAAGATTTTCCACTTAAAAAATATCAGTTTACAGTCCAGTTACAGCACAGAAGTTTAACAAGGAGATGGTGGGTGGTGGAGGGAAAGGTCTGGAGAATAGCAATCTTTACACTGCGTAAGCAAAACATGAATTATGAAAAACAGACCTTAACCTCCCCTGCAATGAGAGAGAGAGAGAGAGAGAGAGAGAGAGAGAGAGAGAGAGAGAGAGAGAGAGAGAGAGAGAGAGCACACAGAGCTAGTAATTACCTCTGCATTGGTGTAAGGATTTTACCACGGACAAAGTGGACTTCCAGCAACAAAGTCTCTTCTTTTGTACGTTGTATTGACCACATTTTTACTGGTCTTCCTCTACATTAAATAAACAAGAAGGTGAAATGTGTCTGCATGCTTGGAGCCTTCACTGTCAGAAATCAACCAGTTCAACAAAAAAAAAGAAGGTAAAGACAAACAAACACATAATAATAATAATAATGATGATGATGATGATGATGATGATGATGATGATGATGATGATAATGATGATGATGATGATGATAATAATAATAATAATAATAATAATAATAATAATAATAATAATAATAATAATAATAATAATAATAATAATAATAATAATAATAATAATAATAATAATAATAATAATAATAATAATAATAATAATAATAATAATGTCATCATCATCATCATTTCATTGATTCATTCATTCCAATCTCCATGACTGGAAAAAAATCAGGATGAAATAATAATAATAATAATAATATGAATCCCTTTCTTACAACATCTGCTACATCAGACAGTCCCTGTTACAGCAAAAACAAAAACATTTTACGCAACACTCAATGAATCCAAAATCTTAAGTAAAACCACATCATTCCATACAGTATATTTCTATAATTTCTCCACCCTCTCCTTATACAGTATATCCTCTTAAACTATATAATATTCATCCAGCTCTTCTCTTTCATTGCCAAACTATTTTACCTTCTGACACCAACAACACAAATGTCACATTTGTTTTCCAATCGTTCTCATCTTTTCATGTTTAAATGTAAATCTCCTTCTGTGTTGTTCATCCTATGATACTAAAACAAATAATTTATAAATTCATAGGCAAAAGTCCATTTCTAACTCTAAACACAACCAATAATGTCTTTAATTTAGCTAACTATTTAACTTAATACTGATTTAATAAACAATTCATTTGTATGTTCCCTAAAATTAACATTTTATATTATTCCTATTCCTCTTTTTTGTCATAAAAAACAATGACTTTGTGTTACTTATATATGTGTTGCCTCATACTTCTATACAATAACTTAAGTGACCAATATAGAATTCACATTGCTTCATAATCTAAGACATATTTTGCTCTATTCAACAGAGAAATACTGTTGGACACCTTTTTTCTTTATTTTAAATAAGCGATATGTGGTTTCCATGTTAGTTTATCATCCACTATAATAATTATAATAAGAAAAAAATAAGAAAAAAGCATATGTGTTGGCCGAGCCCTGCTCTAGCTGCATATCACTTCAATATAAGGACAAAAATATAGTTCAAGTTTTAAATTCTCAGTCTTGGAAGGACATATTTGGCCGCCTGCTTCATGTTAATGTGTGATGTGAATGTGATCCAGTAATTGCAGGGAAAGGAAGACTCTTGGCAAACATCATAGGGAAACAACACAACAGGCTCATAACTGAAAATTTACTGTGTGTTAATGGATGCTTATGTTTTTATTTTCTTAGAAATTGTTATTCTAAGGACAATAAACTGTGGATTAAGGATTTTCCAGAGCAGCTGGTGAAGACTAAACAGCTTTACAAAACTGTTTTTGATTTTATTTTTTGATTTTTTTTATTTAAAACCAAGACTATCTTGTGCAGCATCTAAATCATATGAATGTAGCTATTGTTTTAACATCTTAAAACGTGAATGACAACCACCACATTCAGCTCAGTATAAAACCCAAGAAGCATTGGTTTGGATGGAATTTATTTTAGATATTGTCATTTCTGTGTCATTTCTATAAAAGTATTTTGGAAAAAAAGAAAGACAACAGTTTGAATTCATTAGTTTTTTTTTCAACAAATCAGATTATACCAGAAACCATTAGTTTTTATTTTTTACCTGGTAAGTATTTTGACCGTGACAATAATTTCCAACATTTATCTTTGATTGGTAATAGATTAATTAACCACTTGATTTATATTCAGAATATTAAAGAAAAAAATATGGTTCATTGCAACTTTAAAATACGATACATCATCAGGCAGGTTTACTTTTACTGTAAAAACATTTAAGAGAGTCTGACTGTTACAATGGATGACATATCAGTGACAGGAAATTATGAGAACCTTATTTTTATTCCTCTTTAGGCACGAAAAAAAAACAATATGATTGAAATCTTTTTAATGAACATATTTTTATGGCGTTACAAAAATGTCCGCTCAGTTGGACAACATGTGTTTAAGTTTTGAATCAAAAAACATATGTATTTAAAACACAATATTAAAACATTATTAAATAAAAACTAATAATAAATGCAGTTTTTGTTTAATAAAACTGTTAATTACAATCTAATAACAACATTGCTTTACACATAAACATGGTATTAAGAACAGACCAGTTACAGTAATGATATAAACTGGTTAATATGGAACTAAAACAACTCAACTCATGAATATAAAAGAGAACAACTGTAGAAGAACTGTCCACTGGAGTGACCAGTATGTATTAAAAAGTTAATTCAATTCAATTTTATTTGCAGAACCTTAGATCACAACACGTTTGTCTGGATTTTAATCCATCCATCCACCACTAACATTAAAGAACAAGACCAGTACATGTGTATGAGCCAATTCCCCACTGAAAATAGTCCCTAATAATTCCTCTAGGCTACTTCCTGATGTTTTTTTCTGTACCTATTCTAATAAAAATTCACAGTTGTGTTAATTAAATGCATACAGTAGTAGGCAGTGTACAACAGAGCTTCAATAGAAACCACTGAGGTTGTGTAACAGACAGAATGCAGAAGTCTAAAGTATCAGCAGACATAATAACCCAGTTGTTAGTCGATGATAATATACTGTGCTTTGGGAGCTGCATGCTTTGCTTTTGCACATACAAAGATATCAATAGCCAAGAATTAAAGAACGCAGCTTTTGCAGAGTGTAAAGGAGCATTTACTGTGACTTATGTACATTAACTGAAGCAGGTCAAAATAATAGACCCTTCTGGCTCTGACCCATGGGACCTTATTTCAGAGAAGAGAAACACACACAATCATTTACCATGGTATGATTTGATGTTTGTGAGCTCAAAAGATCATTTTAAAAGTAAAAAAAAAAGCATAAAACCGTTGAGTTATCAGACAGAAAATGCATAAATATAGGACTATAGTTGGTCATAAGTATGTCTGTCTATGAGATTGAAGATTTGTGCCTCCTTTAACCCTTGTATTATGTTAAGGGTCAATTTGACCTATTTCAGTTTTTGTGTTGATCAAAGTACTGGTTATCTTTTTTATTTTCTTCATGAAATGTTGTGACTTTTCCTCTTCTAGGGTCATGAACTGTTGAGTAAAATCTGAAAACTCTAGTGTGTAATGGATATCTTTTATATCCAAAGATAATGTTGAGAGTCATTTTGACCCAGACAATTTAATGTGGGAAATTATCTGTTCAGATCCAAAATAAACATGTCTTTATGACGTACTTTATTTTGTTTACCCAGATATTAGTATTTGGATTGTTTTTTCTGAATAAGCATGTGTAAATTGGTGGACACAGGTAAAATAAAAAGGAAAAAATGAACAATTAAATCAAATGTGTTAATGAAGAGGGGAAAAATCTAAACAAAATAGTTCTTAAATACAGCATTGAAATGAAAAATATATTGCATGTCTCTTTTGTAAATATTTATGTCATCTAAAATAAAGTTCATATTGGTTTAACCGGTTATTTATTTTTTATTGTATTGAGTGGATTTATACAGTACGGGTCAAAATGACCCATAACATAATTTTCAACATAATACAAGGATTAATGTTTTTACATCACCCATGAAGATAAATGTACAGGGTTGTGGTATAGGTGATGGGTAGATGAGAGATGAGGTCCGTTTAAAGTCAAGCTCGATGTTTCTTTCAACAAATGTGTTTTTTTTTTGTTGGTTTGTATAATTAGAATCATGGTGACGCAAAACAAATCAGATGTTGCTTTTTTTTTTTTCTTGTAACAGTAAGTCATACAGGTGGGATCTTTGTTGTATTTATGACTTGATCATGATGACAATATGGATTACAGAAAAAACATCATGGGCCGTCACATTAGCTCATTTGAAAGTTTTCTGGGACATTGATTGGTCAAAGTTCATAATATGAACTGAGAGTGAATTATATATTTTGCTCCATATAAATTGTGAGAAAAATGTTTATTTCACCTTCAGTGTAGCCGTTGTTTGAGTTTAAATGATCATACATATTTATGTATGTATGTATGTATGTATGTATGTATGTATGTATGTATTTATTTATTTATTTATTTATTCACATGCAACAAAAAATACACAAAATATGAGTACAGCCTTAAATCAAAACACACAAATCTCGTCTCGCCATCTGAACCCACTTTATCCTCAGGTCGCGGGGGTCACTGGGGGCCTAATCCAGCTACAATGGTCGAAGGCGGGGTACACCCTGTATGAGACGCCAGTTTATCACAGAGCTGAACATATATAAAACACAAAAATAACTAAACTAAATTTGTTGTAATGTAGTTTAACCTCTGACCCCATGACAAGAAGCAGCACAAACAGAAACATTTGACGTGTTGAATAAAACCTGCATTAAAGCATCCAAAAATGTAATGTCATAAACCTCATATTGTCAAAACAAAAGGGTTAAAATCATTTTCAGTTTGGTTAATAGAAGGTTTTTATCCTGAAATGTTTGTTTTTCCTGCTGTACATACTTCACATATATATCAAATTGGATCATAATACAGTGACTGAGGAATAAACATGTGTGATCATTGGAACTAATATCCAATTATTATTTCCTTCTTGACTTTACTAGGGTTACAGAGTTTCCAAGTAAAACTGTTGCCACGATTGCATTTGCATTTCAGCCATTTTTCTGACACACTTGTGCAGAGTGATGCACAACCACTTCCAGCTACTTGTCGAATACCCAAAGAGCCTTAAATTCTTGGATTACCGGCATTACAAGCAACCAACAGTAAGTAGAGCAAGGGTCAACATCACACACACACACACTCAAACACACACCGAACACATATGCAAATACACACACACACACACACACACCTCTCCAGCCTGTCCTGATTCACGGCCTGTTCTCTCGGCCCAGTTTTCCCAGAGGAACGGGTGCCAGGCAGGCTTGGTGCTGAAGGCTTTTAGGTCTCATGTTAAGTGTCTGAGCCAGGAACTGCAGATGATGCCAAACACGTTGGCCAGATGTACCCACACACACATATAAAATGGTGTGATGAAGGCTTTAATAGAGAGAGGCCAGTTTTAACAACATGACAGGCAATATAGAAACACTGGATCCCGTAAAGTTTAATATGCAGGACCGCTGCCAAATTTCAGCATAAGAGCAGCCCTTAAAATACTCAGAATTTTCCTCTTTGAACTAGGGGGTGGATCTATACACACGCAGCAGACATGCCTAAAACATATGATGAATCACAAGCAGGCGTCCAATTAATATATTATCCTTTTATAATCAAAGGGATTTTAAACCTTTGGCTCACTGTTGCTTACTTTCTAAAGTAAGAGCTTACATTGCTTATTGTTAGCCTCATAGCAGAGTTGCTTTTGTGGTATTTTTTTTTCAGGTCATAGCCAATGATGAAACATTAATCAGCAGTGTTAGAAGAGTAAAGTTACACAGACCTCACAATTTGGCCAAACGTATGACTTGGGTAATTATGATATGAGGTTTATATTATGGTTTGTTCTGTCATTCTTTAAATATGACGTGATGAGTTACGCTTAAGGCTATTAGAGGCTTCATGTGACTGGATTTATGTATGACCCTGGTTCTGTAAATGCTTATATTTAGCTGCATTCACTAAGCCTATTTACACACTGATCATTATCCATTTTGTGGAGTTACCAGATTATTGAGCTGATCATTTTAACAGTAGAAACTGAAACAATGTCCAGTTTAAAAACAAATACATACAGAAAAGGTTACAAAACAAAGAGAAAGGGTGTGAGTGTGTTTTCAGCTTTGCCATGTATGTGTTTCTAAAATCTCGTTTAATTATGGATATAAAAAGGGTTCAAAATTGTTTTTATTAATTTTAGTGGGTTATTCTACGGCCCAGAACGTCCCGTTCACTTTGAATGACGTCAGCGGGCGGATTTTTTTCGATAACCGCCCACTGAGCCGTTAACGCCCACTGCCCATGGCAACGGGTTTTATCACTTCAGATTCACTGTACCATATCACTCCGCAGGTAGTTCGGCCACTTTTAAAGTAAATATTAGCTTCGTTGTAACTGCTAGCTTATCCAATGTTAACCTATCCTGATGTTATCCTTACCGTAGTCAGGAAATCTGGGGAAATTGCCGTCCTCATCTCGTACAGAATCTGTAGGGCCGAAGTAAGTATTTTACCCCTCGGTTAACTCCTCTATGCTGGTTTTTAGAAAACAAGGAGAAGTTTCAGTGAGCTTCGTTTTCAGTATTTATTTGCAGGAACAGGACAACACCTGCTCCGGTCGCCGACCTGACTGTGTACATCTGTCTCTCTCTTTTCTCCGCCCTAAAACTCTCTGCACCCCCTTCTGTCTGCCCCGCCTATTTCACAACACTAGTCTGTTAGAGTAGAGACAGTAATAAACTGTAATATCCCGCGGGATAATACATGGAACACGAGTTACTATCAGAAAAATATTCCCCGACGGGGCGAACAACACCCCGACGCTGATAGTAACTCGTGTTCCATGTATTATCCCTTACTAAATGGACTGTACTTATACAGCACATTTTATACACCAGTTGGTGCCCAAAGCGCTTTACAATTCCTCACATTCACCCATTCACACACACACTCATACACCAGTAGACAGCTGCTGCCGATACACAGGCGGTGCCTGACCCTACTGGGAACAACTTAGGGTTCAGTGTCTTGCCCAAGGACACTTCGACACGTGGACAGTCAGAGCCACCAACCCTTCAATCATTGGATGACTTGCTCTACCAACTGAGCCACAGCCAGGTGTTAATAAAAATCTACTAACCAGTTGGGCCAGTAATACATGAGGCATTATATGCATGATACATAAAAGACTCTGTTTTTGGCAGTGCTTTTGCATACATATAGAAAGGGTAGATGCTTTGCCTCTGGTGCACATTGTAACTGCTAACAGCTGTGTGCCTGCACGTAGCAGCTGCAAACACTACTGAACAACTGATGAAAGTAGTTTGCTAAGGTACACAGCTGTTAGCAGTGATAATGTGCAGTGATCGCTATTGAGAGAAAGTAGGTCCAATCAATTACGAGGTGTGAGTTTTTGTTCCCTGACGGTTTTGTTACGCAAATAAATCACTCATTTGAACACATATTGTTTTGAGAAGAAACATGTTTTATTGTGTTGACCCCAGGAAACCTGCCGGGACTACTTTCGATTTGACCAAAATTCGACTCACAGGACACTGTCTGGGGGTAGGTCACTGTGGGTGCACCAGAGTAAAGATGGTGATTCTATACAAATTCATGTGAAAAATAGTGAACTATCTCTTTAAGGGATACCCATTATTCCTTTCTACATTTCCCATGAATACTGTGTCATAATGCCATGTGATGGTGGCTGTGCAAAGGGAAACCACTGCTGAAAACTAACTAGAGAAAAATACTCTTAGAATGAGTGGAGCCATGGAGTATAGACTGAAATACCCCTTTTTAGGGCTGGATAAAAAAATCGATTAAATTGATTTCATTTTAATTTAATAGTGGATTAGATGGATTTTTCAGAGCCAGGCCGCAAGTACCTCACATGCGGATTATGAGAAATTAGATGAACACACATGGATTTCTCTCCAACACTAAAATGTCTTCCTGCATGTATACAGGTTAATCTGATTTATTCTGTTTTTATACACCCGCAAATGTGAAAAATTAAACTAATTATATGAAATGGAACCGACAGTCAAATGTATGCAGATGATAACAATAGAAATTATCAGTCAGAATGATAATATTTCTGTAGTAGATGAAAGAAAACATGTCAGATGTAATGTCACTTGCCTTGATTTAACTCATATCTTTCAAAACCCACAGCTATAAAATAATATTACACCCTTTCTATATATGTATATTACACATTAATATAATTTCACTACATTTTTTTTATGTGTTCAGTCTTTAATGTGTACTTTTTAGTGACTTCATCTATACTATATTGACAAAAATACTACAGCTTACAAGATTTACCATTTTCATTGAGGCACTATGATGGAAGGTTTATACCAGTCATCAATCATTAACATGATAAATGTCAAATCAATATTTCTTTTAGTTTAAAAGCTAATTATTTTTTCATCTAGAGAATCAGTTGAAGAAACCTGATTCTTCCTGATAGTGATTATATGATTATTTATACTTAGAACATGACAAATATTTAAACATTCTATAGGTGGAATATTTGAAATAAGTATAATAATAAAAAAACAACAACTTTGAATTAAAAATTTAACAAAAGAGAAACAAGTATTTTAGATGACAGTATAAGCATAATCGACTCTGATCACTGTATAAATGAGTATTGCAATATTTATCATAGTACAAATTATATTCTAGTATTTATCATTATAACTTTGTAGCCAACAATCATGTTAGCAATGAAACACCTTAGTTTAATGCATCCAATGCTTTTATCTATTGGTAGATATTGTATCACTTTAATAAGTTGGACTAAGAATTTGAATAAATAACCCAGATTTAGTAACAAATAGTTCGGTTAATTTAATGCTAAAGAGTAAACTGAGCTATTTGTCTGTATATCTAGACAGTTAATCTGACCCATTTTCAGGCTAGCCATTTTTGTGTCTATACAAATAGTGTTATATTTCATGATTCGTCAGATCAAATGAACTTCACTTTTAGTGTTGTCCAAGTCCTGCATGTGATGAGCGATGGACACGTCTTCTTCAGAGAAAAACACATTCACTTGGCTCAGGGTGGGGGTGAAGGGTTGAGGGGCTTGAATGTAATATCTAATGAAAATGAGATGGGTTCTGATTCCTGCTCCTGTGGTCATTATGTGACCATTTAGGCCGGCTTTAGCCCCTCGCCGCTCACCCTGAGGGCCTCTCCATCTCAGGGCTAGCAGCTAATTAGCATGAGGAGGCTTGGCTAACATGGAGACGGCTCCCTCTCTGATCACATTCACTCAATGGCTGAGGACGCATGGAGAGATGAAATTAGAGTGATTAATTAGGCTTTGACACTCTGCCAAAGGTTCTCCATTTAGCGCTGTCACATCAATAAAAAAGGCATCTCCTCAGCCGCATGCCGGGGCGACCTAAAGGAAAACGACGTGGGGGTATTACCAACAATTAAGACCAATTAGTGAGAACAACCCTCCAATAGGGAGACGCACATAAACACATGACAGGGTACTAAGAAAGTTGTAATAAAGTCGCCTACTCAGACTACAGATCTGACTTTAGTTCTCACTGGGGACAAACTATGAGACAAGGATATGCTTTATAGGCAATGTGACCTGAAGATGAAACTTTCATTTGTGAAATGCAAAAATTACACTGAAGATATTAACAATCAATGGTGTCAGAACTATTTTAATTCAGGTTCCACATACAGACCAATATGACCAATAGAATACTATTATATTAACATATAGATAATGGCAACTACACATTTTCTCTTTGTTTTACTGTAAAAAAACAAGCAAAATTATATTAAAATATCTACATTAACAAACTGTGCTTTTACAAATATGAACAATCTAAAATATATGAAGGGAATTAACTGCAATTTTACAAACATTCTGTCTGTTACTAAATGTTTTGTGCATTTGTAATAGGAATTTAAGTCGTAATGTGGAAGTGATAAACTGATAAATTGAGTTAGAATGTTGATAAAATTCCATCTGTTCACATTATTTAGATTTTTAAGGAAACTTTGTAGATGTAGACATTATTATAATAAAACTTTACTTTTTGTCATTACTATTACTTTACTGGTCTGGCCCACTTGAGATCATATTAGGGGGAATATGACCTCTGATCTAAATGGTTCTGTACAGTCAACAAAGCATGTGTCCTTATAGTAATACTTGACACTGTAAGGAATG
This sequence comes from Siphamia tubifer, assembly GCA_020466265.1. Lineage (NCBI taxonomy): Eukaryota > Metazoa > Chordata > Actinopteri > Kurtiformes > Apogonidae > Siphamia > Siphamia tubifer. The sequence continues at coordinate 16,379,393 of CM035791.1, forward strand.
TTCCTGCAAGTTACTTTACATGCTTGCCTGGAATGTTTTCTAGAATTCTACGATGGTTAAATGGTTAAAAAAAAAAAAAGAACAGTGGGGCCTTAGTTAGAGGTTTGGTTAATTTCGGTTTCCCTCTAATGTTTTTTTCTCACCTTCCCTTATACATTTTTAATACACTATTTCATTGCTTACTGGTTGTCAGGGTATATAGCATACACTGCACGGGGGGGGGGGGGGGGGGTGCAGGTGGGCCATGGCTTGATTAAAAGCTGTAGTAAAAAACAGTTGTATCTGTGTTTTTAAGAGAAGTCACCACACACCTCAACTGCTGCCGATAAAAAAAATCTGTCACAGAGACGCTGCATTTTGATTTGAATTTGTGAACCTATCTATCAAATGAATTGTTTATCATTACATCATCCGTGAGTGTCCTCAGCTAAGGCTGCACCTGCCAAACCACTGGCTGCTTCTACAGAAATGAAGAGACAAAAATCCATAGCTGATTTTTTTTTTTCCAAATAAACAGAGAAAACAGAATATTCATCAAACTACAGCTTCTGTGGCACTGGCCCCAACAGACCCAGAGCGTCCACCTCCATCCTCTACTCAAAGTCCACCACGAGCCCCCCCGCCCTGCCAACCCACAGCTAGCTGCTCTCCTCTGACTGCTCCAGAACCACTGCTGCACAAGCACAGACTTGATTAATAAAAAAAAAAAAAAAACAGAGGCAGCTTTCACCATTGATGCTTAATGTAATATAATGTAAGTTGTTCTGTCAGTTATTTTTGCGCAGCTGCACTTGTTTTGTTGTTGGATGTTGCATGCTGGGTGCGATTTGCTGGGTAGGATGTGGGAGTTCATCCCTCCCTCTGGTCCTACACTGAAAAAAAAAGTTCTTTGAATTTACTTGATTTTAATGTGTACATCGGTCCCACACAATTAGAATAAGTAAGACCAACACAACTTTGCTCTTTCTTCTAAATTAATAATTTCTTGTCAAACCAACTCATTTCAATCACGTTAATTTTTTTAACAGAATCATGTTGATTTAATGTATTAAAAGTTCAAAATGTAAACCCTATTTATTGTGTTATGTGAAAATGATTCCATCATGTTCAAGATACCCAATTCGTAACTGTAATCCAAACTTGATTTTAAATGCAATTATTTAAAAATTTATTGGGTACCTTTATAGTGTTTTAATTATATCCTATGAAGACTTGCTGAAGCTCACTGTCAAACTGCATTTCTAAATCAGTGATTTCAAGTCAACGTGTGCTGATGTTAAATGTTAAAACTGTCTGGCATTCACAAAGACACAGGCGTCACAAAAAAATACTGTATTTTAACATTCTCTTGCCAATAACTGACACATTAGACAGTTTTATCCAGCATCAAATACAGGTATTGGAACTTATATAGCAAGTGTTCATATTTCAACAGTGGATTGTAAAACAAGAAATGTTTTAAGGGTAACATACAGCATATGATTCTATCAGTGAATCATCACAGAAAGCAACTTTTACAAAAAGTAGGATTCACCAAATCCTAGAACAAACAGTACAGTATATCAGGAACATGAAGATATGTGTGTGTGTGTGTGTGTATATATATATATATATATACATACACACACACACACACACACACACATAACCTTTCAACTGTTTCAGCAGTAGATTGTAAAACAAGAAATGTTTTAAGGTAACAGATATGAATACGATTCTGTCAGTGAATCACAGGATTTACCAAATCTTAGTCTGTAGAAACATAGACTGCACATCAAGAGTATATCAAGAACATGCATGAATATATATATATGTATATATATATATATATATATATATAAATTTTTTTTTTTTAATTACCCCCCCCAACAGAGTACAAACAAAATATTTCTGTTACTTCTGGTGCTCTCACCTTTCAGTGAAACAGTCTGTTTTTCAGGACAAGTGCCTTGTTAGACAGTTTATCTCCATTGAGTTCCATTATAATTTTTTGGATTACCTCAAAGGTGTAGCGGAGGTTTGGAGGATAGCTCAGGTTGAGCGCATACATAAGGCCAAAGAGCATGGCCACAGCCAATGCCACATTGTCCAGATCCTGCAACACCTTGACACCTTCAAGGACAATTCCAATGTCCTCTGTCTCTGCACTTGAAGCTTCTTTCTGGATATATATCCCTACTGTGGTGTCTTCAATGGCGTCATTCATTGACTCTTCATCCATGCCCTGTACCAAAATACAGGGGTGGACAAAGCAAGTAAGGCAAAGAAAACCAACAATTGATATCCATGACTCACATACACATGTATACATACCACATATTCCTGGACCAGGTTTTCTGGATCTTCACCCATGTAGATGCAGACTCCTTTAATAATGCACTCGCGGCTGGCATCTACACCGTCACTCTAAAAAGAGTTTTTTGTATTGTCATTTGAATTCTGCCCTTCCAGTAATTATAATACTACACAATTATAGGTGAAATGTAAATCAATCAAAAATTCTCAAATGTAAGGCTCAGATTAGCAGAACAAGATTACTTACTTATGACAAATTCAATAAGTTATTCTTAAACAAAAAAAAATTGACCTGACCAAAAGCTCCATAGCATTGTCAAAATTAGTTATGACCACTTACTTCAGCCATTTTTAGAATTCCTGCTTTGAGTCTTTGTCCTACTTGACCTCCTCTTTTTTGAAACAGCCTTGAAAGGTTCTCAGAATAGATGTCCAGCTGAGACAAAAACTTGGACTGTAGTGGGACGGTGGTGATTCTTTTGAATTCAGTGTTTATCTGTGAAAATATATACAAAGAAATTAGGTTAAACTTGTCAGGAAAAAAACCATAATGCCATAAAAATCATTAAGATGACAGGTAGACACATTTGCTGTCTTTAACCTGTGATAACAAGTATGTATTAGTAGTAATTCAAATAAAAAAAGTCACAATAAGCTCAAAAAGCAACAACAGAAGGCAAGAGAACAGCACTTACCCCTACAGATCTCTGTGAATAAGCACATAGAATGGAGGACCTATAGAGGAAAACATTAGAAAAACATAATTGAGTTTAACGTGGATGCATTTAATTGAAACACAAAAATAAACAGACCAGTATAATTATTACTGCTTAGTACAGTCAAATACTCTAAATATTTTGAACTTTAACTCACAAGCTGTCTTACATCTTACCCACTTAGTTTTGTATACAAATGCCATACTCGCACAGTGAATCTCTGCAGACATGCTAACCTCTGAGTAAACCTCACATAACTAGAAAAGCACTCAAGAGAGCACAGACCTCCACCAGAATTTATTTTCTATCGATACCAAAATCACATGTTACTCTTACTTTCCTGGACATTCTGGGGAAATGTAATCAAAATCCGCCCATAACTGTTTGAGTTATATTGCGCGCGCGTGCGCGCGCGTGCGCGCGCGCACACACACACACACACACACACACACACGGTTGGATTCCATCACCTCCGCTGGTGGAGGTAATAATGTTTATTTGTAAGTAGTATAATTTTACACCGTTATCAGCGACAGCGTCGTGTGCTCTGACAGAACCCATCACACATTCTCTGGTTGAATCTAGACAAGCTAGCACACGGTTTTGCTGCTGTTAGCAAGAAAATTGACAAGCTAAAATGTCTGTATAATACATCAACACTAAACGCGCCGTTCAAACCATTGCAGTGCCGAAAAAAATGTCCAGCATTTCATAGTCAACATGAATAAACTTACCTTTTCTCTATTGGAGTCCTGGGATTGAGCCACTGGAGACCGCCGAATGTTCCCGCTTGAAAAACACAATATCCGCTGCTGCTGCCGAAATTAGGTCAGTTTGTTTTGGGCGCGGTTTTTGAATGAATTCCGGTTATGACGATACTTGATTACGTTGTATTGATTCGTTCAATTGGATCACTTTCAATCAACACAAGAGAAACGAGAATGTTTAACAATCTCTACAAACACATGGGGAGTACTTGTTTGAATAATGTTCAGAGAGGAAACATGAATAAATTGCGTTGCATATACTAGCATAATTTCTGTAAATTCAAAGACCCGGTGTTCCCTTTTTTTTCAGTGTATGGTCTATGAGTCTGACAGCATAAACAGAAAATGCCTGAAAATGGAACCTCACATGCAGTGAAGTCTGGGCAGAGGGCGGGTGTAAAGCTCACAGCCCACAAGCCACCTTCCCGCTGACCATTCCTGGTCCACCCTGAGCTGGTGCGAGGAGGAAATATGGGGAGGTCAAGGTTCAAACATGGCCCATCCGGAGACAGGTCTCATGCGCTCAGTTTGACCTGACACTGGCTGGAGAGAACCGATCCCTGGTCCCGGAAACACCGCTGTACTGTGCCCTTGCATGTGGGCAGAAGAAAAGGACACATGAACTGAACCATCAGAGAAAACTGATGATTTTAAATGATTATTTTGTGATTTGAGCCTCATTTATTGTTATTTGTGTGGAAATGAGGGTCATAAAATCTGAGGCAAGCTTTTTTCTGTGAGCTTTTCCCCCCCTCAAGACTGGAAAAAAACTTGGGGAGGGGGAGCAAAATGAATACATAATAGTGGTGTCATTAAGTCATTGTCAAAACCATTTAGCCCTTGGAAGGGTCTTCGGACACCAGAGCCTACCAATGGGTAGCTGTGGTTCAGTTGGTAGTGGTTCAGTGGTTCCTGGCTCTCACTGTCCATGTGTCCTTGGGCAAGACACTGAACCCTAAATTGCTCCCATTATGGTCAGGCAGCACCTCGCATGGCAGTAGCCATCTACTAGTGTGTGTGTGTGTGTGTGTGTGTGTGTGTCCATGTGATGAAGTTGTAAAGTGACCTGTGTCCAAAAGTGCACAATGTTCGGAACAGCTAAGATCCTGCGCAGAACCCTCAGGCTCCCAGGTCTCTGGTAGAGGACCTGCCTGAAGGAGACACCGCCCAGGGTGAGAATTTTTTTTTTAAAGCTCAGGCTGTGTTTATATGGAGGTGATCGGAATAAAGACGTAAAACTGGCGTTATTAAGAAATCTTTGTGCATACAGGGGAGCAAGAGTGTATGGAATTGGATTGGATAAACATGCCAGGCTGCTCGATGGTGCTGTGATAGAACACTGCCTTGTCAACATACATACATAACAACAATGTTTTGCATTTTTGACCCTGAGATGGAAATCGCAACAGTGGATACTTTTCAATAGTTCCACTTTGGAATGTGTCTTCAGATTTTTACGTTTTCAACCTGTAAAAACTCGATTCTCGTGTAAATGAAAGGCACTTCCAATAAAATATTGTGTCGTTTTTACTCGCAATCCTCACGTAAAAAAACTCAAGTCTTTATTTTACAACAAAATACCAACATTGATGGGACAAAGGTAATTATTTGATTGTGATTGCATTTTGCCAATCTTTACAAAAAATAATTTTACAAATCAAGAAAGCTTCCATGTCTGTTACTGAAGTCACTGAAAATGTCTGCAGTTTCTACTCCTGTTAATATCTTTTCACATTGCTTTCAAATATCTTGGTCAAATATGTTGAGGCCACTGACGTGTATCATGTACAACGAGAGAGGTTGCAGTCCAATGTGCTGCTTAACCCAAAACTGGATGTGAGTTTACTATCCTTACCACAAACTGCCACTTTCTTCACTTGGAAAGTTAGGTTTTAAAATAGGAACACTTTGTCAGTAGCTCTTGAATGCTACTTCCTTATGTTAGGTTCTACAGGGAAGACTGGGAGGGGCGGGAATTTATCTTTCTACTTGGATATAAAACTCTAATGTCCTTTAAGTATATTGAAATTGAAACAGTCTGAGATGACAATGGAAATCTGCAGCTACTCCTAACCAGACTTTAGAGAATCTACTTTATGAAGCTGCAATTTTATCACAGGTGTTTTCACACAAATACTGAAAACTGATCACATTCTTTTAGATGTGACTTGGATGTGAAACATTAATTCATCTTCATGAACATTTATTTTTTGATACAAACAGAGGAGAGAGCACAAGGGTGAGTATATTTTATTATTATTTTTGTTTAACTCAGATTTTGGCTCTTACAGCTTTGATGCAGCATCCCACAATGACACCCATTGAACTGGGACACCATAAAGACGACAAGGTTGTCTGTTGGATGTTGCATATTGGGCGGTTCTTTCATGCTGTCGGGAAAGATTTCCTGTGAAGATTCATGTTCAGAAATAAAGGTATCCCATCCACATGGATATTATTTACATTTCAAAATATTACCTTAATTGCTAAATGGTGGTAAGGGTATCACACACACCGGTATCATATTTAGAAATTTTTTGTGTGGTTTAAAATTGGTATTACTCCATTTTATATTATTTCTGACAAAAAAAAAACAACAATTATTAAGTGAGATATTTGTTACGTTTCATGGACAAAGAACCACTAGGCAAGTCATAGCAGATGTCTCTATGTTTATTGTTTTAATAAAACATTGAATTTAAAAAAAATTGTTCACATGTGGATGACGAGCCCAAATATAGACAAAATATCAGTTTAGCTAAATATCTACATTAGTGTGGACAGGTCATTCACTGATTAGATTTTTAGTAAGAATACATTTTTGTGAGTAGATAAGTAGTTTTAATCTTATTTTTAAAGAATTGACAGGATTAAATTAACATTTTATTATTGTTTGGTTCCCAGGCAATATGAGGGAATCTGTAATTTACATGTACACAAGCTGAATAAGTCAGAATGTGTGACATAAAGTATAATTTTCAAAGCCAACACTTGTCAGAGAAGCTATAAAGGAATGGTGCCTATTTTTATGGGATAACAAATACGTTTAAAGATTATAATAAACAGTATACACTTTGGTTACACCAGTTTTTGCAAAATAAAACATAATTCACATGTGGACAAAAAGTCTAAATATAGAGAAAAATATGAATTTTCCTAAATATCTGAATGAGAGGTGCTTATTTCTGTGGGTTTTTGGACAATATACTGTAGTAAAAGGAAAACTGAACTCCCAAAAGACTCCACCTTATCTATTATCTGGTCTGTTTAGGTTTTTCTTTGACATTGGGACTAGTTATTATTTAAACTACTGATGTTCCACAAACCTTAACCATTCTCACTTTGACAGAAAAAGCTGTGAGCTCATTTAATCCAATCCAGCCATTACCATGTCTACAGGAGAGGAGTGCCTTGAACAACCAGAGAAGAAACAGTGCTTCATTATCTGCCTTCCCAGGTGACAAATCCTCCCTGAATGGAGCAGAATGTAAAAGTTTCTCTGGGACACGCCGGGCTCCTGCTCTATTTAGATATACAGTGAAGTGCTGTCAGGGCGGCAAACGAGGTATTCGGTGGTGTGCGGCAGGTTTGGGGAATGTGCACTTCGCATGGCGGCTTTTCATAGCTGGGTGGGGAGCTGCTGGGCTCTCCCCGCGGGTGTCGGTGTGAGTGCAGCACAGGCAGCTGTCAGCAAAGAGGTGGCATTTTCTGGTCTGACGCTGACAGAGGCTGTCTTGCAGGCAGCGGGAGCACAGCCAGACTGACACCCTGTTTATTCACGGATGACATCTGGGCCGGGGATGGGTGTCACTGGCATTTTGATTCACCTAGCAATGTGAAAACTTCCCTGAAACACTGTGTGATGAAGTCTTTGTAGAGTACACATAACCACAATAATTGAGGAGTTCCAGCGTGTGTGGGCCCCATCATCCCGCCACCCGGCTGTGCAAGGAGCTAGCATGAAACTAACACACGTGCACACACATATACACATGCACAGCAGAGAGAAAGCGAACAAATTTTCTCACAGAGTTCCACCCACACATTCAGTGTAAAATCTGTCCCAGATTTTCTGCCTCAAAAAAAGACACGAGAGGAAACCAAATTTTTCTCTTTAAAAGCTGTAGATATCATAAATGTACCATATCCTGAAAATAAAATACCCACCTACTCACAGGGTCTGTTGAACACCTGTCAGTGTCACGCAAAATTATCATGGCAGCCAATCAGAATGTGCATGATTTAAGATTTGGCAGATAAATATAGTGCAGCTAGACCCTCTTTGGGTTTTCATTCCATATTTATGTGCAGGATATGGTTTTAAAGTCACCTTGGGTTTGTGTTACCACTGAGCAAATTTTAATTACATTTTAACTGACGCCTTAATTATCATTTTGTGCATCAATTGTATTTTTTAGAAGAACACGAGTCAATTGGGTTTCATTATGCCAACACTGCAACATAATCAGTAAAAAGCCAACAGATCTAAACAACTATAGTGAGTTCATATCCACAGTTATGGTCCATGGTCCAACCTTGATGACTTTTATTTTTGCTTTCTCTGCTGGTCCTGTTAAGATGTGATGCTTTGTGGAACTTCTGTAATATCTAGTATGGTTAAAGTAATTCTATTTTGTCTTGAAATTATGGGGAAGTTGTGTAGCTTCTAGAACACACTGAGGACCACTAAAAGCCACTAACAAATCAATGCTAGTATCCACAGATGGTATCACTCACTGAATAAAGTATCTTTGTTTATGCACATCTGTATTAATGTCATTAAGTTACCTTCTTTAAACTGATCTGCTGATAGTTTACATTATAGTTCTGTTGCCTTAGCTAAAACTGTCACAGTTTAATCTGAACTGTGGATCAACAGATGGCAGCTTATCAATATTGCAAAAGGTCAAAGGTCAAGGTCGCATTTAGCAGAAAGGTCAAAGTCACATTATTGGCTCTAATTCAAGAGCGGGTTGTCATAGAAACTTGAGATTGGCACAAAATATGGGCGAGATAAAGCATTCTCTGAACACTTGTTTTATGTTGGGTAGATTGAATGCTGTTTGTGTCTGTGACCTCTAACCCAATTTTCTCTGCATGCAACTGTGGAGCTTCCCTAGAGCACCTGAAGCATATAGTGATGTTAACTGGTGACCATTTGACCGATGGTTGCAGCGTTTGTCTGGTCTGTCATTACACTGCACAAACTCTTTTGCATTGTAAGGCCGGGTCACACTTGGGCCATTGTACCCCACCCAGGGTCTGTTGCCCCTAATGCCTGGATTCTAAAGCCAATGTGAGTGCAATCAAGCCATGTCTGGGCGCAGTGTGGATCCATGGAGCAATTTAGGGATCAGTGTCTTGCTCAAGGATACTTCAATTAATGGAAATCCAACTGAGCCAGTGTTGTCTATGGTATGACCTTTTCTATGTTCTTTAAACACTGATAGGTTAATATCTGAAAGAACTAACACTATATGTATGAGTGGTCCTCAACAGCACAACACCCCCTCCCCCACCTTTGCGCATATCGTTGTATATAGAATTACATTTCATTACCCAATGGCCTGAGTTGCATCTGAAATGGTGATTACTGTAGCAAGATTAAAATAATTAAATCTCCATTGGAACATGAACAATGCACAGATGTAGGCAATATATTTAAACAGATAAATTGCTTGCATTAACACAATGGTCCATACAATCTCGTTATAAGTATATATATTTTTCCCCATTGTTGCTATTTTTAAATAATATAGTATTGCATTAATATGTTGGTTTATCAGTCTCCATAGAATAATTATATATGTCAGTAAAGAAATTAACACTTCCAGTTTATGTTAAAAGCTAATGGGGTCAGCCCAGGGATTGGAGGTCTCCCCATTGACCTCACTGATCGTCTCTGATCAGCTTCACACTCTCAGTAAATAATGTTATGAGTTCTAATAAACACCATGAAAATGTTTAGCCTCATATCTTTTTTTTTTTTTCTTTTTCAGATATTTGTTGCTGATTTTTTAGTGAAAATGAATGGTATAAAATAAGATGCTGAATTAAGTCATTCCTTATTAACTATTTTCAATAAATAGTTTTGACATTTTTTTAGTTTTTACATCAAAGCAATTTTGTCTAAACTAGCTTCAAATTCAAGTGCAATATATTTTCCAAACATGGTATTTATTTGTAATGTTGTGGTTCTGTGTATTTTTCGAACAGAAAACATTCTGATTAATGAAACTTATACTCATATGTATGACGCTCACATATGACAACGTCACCATAAAAACATATCACTCAACATAGCATGTTAGCATTATTATGTGCACAATATAGTAAGAAAAAAAAATTATAACGGTTAATGATTGCTTCCATCTTGTACAGATTCTACCATTTTATGTATTTACTTTTATTTATTACTATTATTTATTTATGTATTTATTCTATTCTTTTGAACTCTGTAAATCTTTTAACTTGTCCTACAATAGCAGGATAATGGGGGATCTGACGTAAAGCACTTTGTGCTACATGCACCATGTATGAAATATAAATAAAATTTGATTGATTGATTGATTGATTGATTGATTGATTGATTGATTGATTGATTGATTGATTGATTGATTGATTGATTGATTGATTGATTGATTGATTGATTGATTGATTGATATTGGGGATTAATGGTGCCACATTTGTATCAAATATATTTCAGTTCAGTTCAATTCATTTCGAGTACACAAAATCATCAATACATCAATCAACATAGTAAAAATAAATAAATAAATAAATAAATAAATAAATAAATAAATAAATAAATAAATAAATAATATATAAATATAAACTTCCTAAAATCCATTTATAGGGATTTTTTAAAGTGTGAAAAGTAATAAAATAATGAACATAAAACAAATAAATATATAAAATGAACAATTATTCGTGCTACGACTACAACTACTAATAAAGCGATGCAAGTCAAACTGTAGTTAAAAGAATACATAAAACACTAGAAGAAAAATGCCAAATTATTGCAGAGAAAGGGTTTTCAAAAACCTCAGATCACATGAAAAAGTCAGAAACATCATTTAAAGAAAAAACATTTTCAAACTTTCTCCCTCAGGATTGTATGTTTAACTCTTTCTACTATTTGACAGCACAAAACAGGAGTAACCCCCCCCCCTCCTCCAGCAGTACAATTCTCTTTATCATACCTCACTGATATGATGATATGAAAGTCGCTGTTAACATTCCCGACATGTCAAGAACAGGAAAACTGTCACACTCTGGTTTTGTTCACTTGAGATTTGAATGAGCCCATGAAGAAAAAAAGTAGACAAAAAGGTCAAAGGTGTCTTTAAAGAGCTGGGCTCCATTTACTGTCTGTTTCATCTGAGAAGCATGCAAGTTAGATAGATGAGACGTTTATCACAGTGGTGGCAGGAGCTCTATTTTTAGATGAACTGACTCACCACAGGCTCTAAATGTAAAAGTGTAAAGTGATTTAACACAATCCTCAAATGTGTCTGTGTCTTATTTTTCCCCCACTTCTGCTGGTTAAAAAGATGTGTACATTAACAAAGTCACACAACTGTGAGCCAGTCCAAAGTAGAGACCACTTGGACACCTTTAAGGACCACTGGAGGTCCCCAAACCTCACTTTGAGAATCTTGGAGGACCATGTCTATTTCAGTAATACTACTTCACACACTTGAACGATCTTTTTTTTTTTTTTTTTTTACACAATGAGAGGAGAAACAAACTATGATGAAGTACTTTAATGCATTGTACTTCATATGGTAACATGACTATAGTACAATTTCAACTCAACATTACATTTTTATTGCAAGTATTATTATTATTTTACATTGTTTGTCTTTTACACTATCTTTATTTATGCACATATTTTTCTTGCACTTAATTCTGTTGCTGCCTTAACTATTTAATTTCCACTTCATAGATCAATAATGTCTAATATAATCTAGAGTCTATTACACTATGAGAAATTAAAACAATAATCAGTCCACCACAGCAGCAAACAGATGATAACTATAATTACTACATGAAAACTCTGACTACTGCGATACACCCAGAAGGACTGAGTTACAAATAATACAATAAGATTATCTACAAACTCAAACTTTGTTGTTTAGAAGGAATATATGATATTTTTTTTTTCAGTAATCTGTCATACATTTATTTAGTGTCAGGCTACAGATACATGAAAGGCAAAAAAAAACAAAAAAAACAAAATGCCCCGTGCTAAAACCAAAACCACAGAGGATACAGTTGACATTATGAAGAAAAGCAAACACAGCAAACATGACTTCAGTGTACTGAACGTCAGTACAGTACATTTAGAAAGAGAATCAAAGAAAATATATTAAAATGAATTCACACATAAAGATGAACAGTGCACTGTGCTGTATGTTAACTTACCCTTTCATTCATGTTGATAGTGATAGGTAGTTTATGTAAATGTGTAGACCTGCACCATTCAATGTGATACTTATTTATCTATTGCACTGATAAATCATATGAGATTAAATACTAATAATACTAAAATGGGGCTTTATTGTGCTGCTTTTTCTTTTCATACGTGTTTGATCATCATCTTGGACTGGCCTTTGAATAGGCATAGCATACAACTCCCTCAGCCTGATGTAAATATAGCATAAAAGAGCATTTTTGTAGGTTTGGAGAGTTAAATACAGAAATAAAGCAATGTGATGATAGCTGATGCCACTGTATGGACAAACGTGTTGAGACATGCTGAATTCAGGTAACAGTGCTCTGGGATACAAAACAATGATAGCAAATGTCATATATAATGTAGTTTTATATTTGGGTTATTCCATTTAAAAAAAAAAAAAGTATTTATTCGCACGAATATAAAATGCATACAGGAAATGGCATAAGGAGAAGAACATCGTGCAAGAGGAGGTAGGAAGCCTGCCTTATACATGCCCTCCTCTTTCTAATATACAACATAACTGAAATGAAATAAAGGAAATGCCTAGAAAATTATAAATGATTAGAAACAAGTAATTTTTATCAAAAAAAGTATCGCAAATTAGACTAAGTAGTGAAGCCAAATAATCAAGGAAATACTGTAACTAGTGTAAAACAAATGAAACTATCTAAGAGAAAAACTAATTAACAGCTAAATGATATAGAACAAATAAATACAGCAATGAAAGTAACCAAAAGAAACTATATAATACCAATTATTAAAACGAGGAATGTAGATAGGACATTTTTTTGTAAAGGTCAGGGGACATTTACTTGGGGATTTGGGAATAAAAGTAAGTGTTTTTTTTTACATTCCTTTTTAAAACTTGACATGGACGTAAATTGTTTTAGGTGTATGAGCAGATTATTCCAGTTAATTACACAATTGTATTTTACAGTCATCTGGGCAAAAGTTGATCTAACTAGGGGGATGTGTAAATGGGCGCGTTGACGAGTTGCATAATTGTGAAACTGAGAATTTAGATTTAAAAAGTTATCAAATGTGTCGGGAAGGAAATCATTTAAAAAATTGCATTGTAAAAAGTGTGAGTTGCAGTTAAAGCATCCAGAGAAACAGTAATTTCACCAGTTCACCCTCTCAGAAAATTGTCAAAAAAAACATATAGGTTCCTCTTATGTATTTATATAATAATACCAAGTTTTAAACAGATATCCCTAATAGTTTGGAAATAAAGGCCTTCCACAATTTGGGGTTTGTTTATTTATTTATGCATTTGGCAGACACTTTTATCCAAAGCAACTTACAGGGGAAAGTGAACAATCAATTTTGACCAAGTTACGTTTCGTCCAATTTTGAGCTTTTCTGACAAAGTTGACAACTATAGCAACAAATGTTAAAAATGTAAAGGATGTGATCAATTGTGCACATGGTGAACTGTAGCCTTTAAAATTGTAATTCGGTTTTTTATTTTTTTTGGCGGGGGGGGGGTGGGGGTTGAAAAACTGAACAAAAGAAAATGTGTCTTATTTTACCAAATAAAAATTAAAGTGGAATGTCAAATGTCAAAAAAGTTTCAAGCTTCAACTCCTTAAACTGTACATTTTAAAAGTATCATCATTTTTGTAATTTTTGGCCAAATTTGGAGCCATATTGGGGAGGAACCAAAGTAGATAGAGCTAATCTGAGCATAGATTTAGATTCTAGGGGGGAACTTTAGTCAGGGAAAGCAAACATCTAATGTGTAGTTCAAATGATAGAGGAGCAGTGGAGGCTCAAAGTTGGACAAAATGCAACTTTGTCCAAATAATACTTCAAAAAATACTGCACATTGTGGAAGGCCTTTACTGTACTGGTTATATTGATCTAAAACTATGTTAATTTTTGGGGTAATTTTCTGAGGGGTTGATGTGGGAGGGTCTGGATGCTTTGACATGCAATGACTCATTGTGATAAATAGTTCACGGTTTAGTTTGATTTCAATTGTTTGCTTCCAAAAAATACCTCAGATGATTTTTGCTTCATTTCTCTCAACACTGATTTTTGTTTTTAAATCCATGTGCTCTACGATTACATTTCTAAAATATTTTTGCGCTCAAACTATAGACACAAATTTTCTACCACAACAACTAACTCGTTATTTTCTTCACATCTCACTGAGGAAGAATAATCTAAACTTTAAGAAAATATTAATAGCTATGAAAACCAAAAATATTGTCCTGTACTGATGTAAGATAAAAGAAAGAAAAAAAAAATATTGATGTGAACTAAGTAGATGTGTAGTTGTGATACAAATTGTTTATTTAACGCCAGAGCACAACAATATTTTAGAAAAGGTAAAACATTTAAAGTCATGAATTTAAAAAAAATCTAAATAAAAAAACACATCTCTGAGGTATTTTGGAAGCAAAGATGCAAATTGAAACAAAACTAACCATTGTAATGCAATGATATTTATTATAAGCTATATTATGACATATTATTTTATATCCTAGAACCCTGGTTAGAAGACAAAAACCTACATTTACTTTTATCCACATGACATAGTTTGTTTCTGACTGTGTTGTCAGCACTGTCAGCATTTTTTTCCTTCACACTTGAGAAAAACCCTTCAATGTTTCCAAACTTTTAGATCCTTCAAGGTGACATCTGTAAAATACCACAAAGCTGTTGACTCAAGAAGAATGTCATTTCATAAGCTCCTTTTTTCCTCCTTTAAAAAAAAAAAAAAATCAACTTGATGACTCTAGCCTTTTCCCTGATCGAATCTTCACAGTTATCATTAGTAGCAAGGTTTTGATTTGCCACTGCTCCAATGAAGTTTCCCCATTTTACAGACTCCTATAATGTACAGTGTCTCAATTAGCACTGCTGAGACTATGCTTGGCTATGATCATATAAAAAGCTTAGAGTGTGAATATCAACCCACGTGACAAAAATGAGATCTAATTTAATTCCCTGGCACACAGTCTGCCAGATAAGAAGATACGGGCAAGCATATGTTGTGCACGGAAAGAGCGCAAAGGGAAATTAACAGAACAACTGTGTATCCTGCAAACACACAGCGTGCACAAAATGCACAAACGCACACACAGAAAGAGCATGGCTATAAATAAAGTCAGCTCATAGACCCAAGGAGCAGTGGCATATGATTGGAGGGAACATGCACATGAGAAAGGTTACAACCAGTCAGTGGCCCATTTGTCTTGTTTGGATACAAACGACTTGATTCCCCAAATGAGTGGTGAGGAATCCCATGACATCAGCACTTAATCACAGGCTGTTCACCATTATAAATCAGTTGAACTACTGACACCTGAACTTTATTCTGTGCACACTGTAAAGGCCACAGGCGCAGCCTCACGTTATTAGCAGCGGGCTGATCCATTGTGTGTACATTCAGGTCAGAAAGCAGGGCATGGCATACACGGTGCATGCATCACCTAAACAGTTGTGAGAGCAGAAACAATAATATGACAAGAGGGAAAACACCATATGGGATGAATGATACACTGAGGATTTTTTCCCCTTTTATGAAGAAAAAAAAAACCCTAAACTCTGCATAACAATAGGCTGCGCTGGTATACTTAAAATACAGATGGACACAAGTAAACTAGTCGCCGCATTAAAAATAGTTTTAAATCTATACTATTATTTTTGTATTGCTAATTATGTTTTTTGCAGTATTTTAATACATGTTATATTTCCATGCACTTGATCCTTTTGCTCTCTAGGTCATTTCACATCATTTCATCAAGTGGTCCCCACCTGACCCGCTCAGATTTTTCAAATTTTTTTTACATACTTATAGAACAATATATATGATGGAGAAATCCCAAATTTCAAAGTTTAATCTTAAATAGTTCCAAAGTTATGACTATTTGAAGTAGGTAGAGGGGAGGCATGTTCACAAGTCACTTTTTCCAAGTCCAAATCAAGTCTCAAATGCCGAAAATGAATGTTTTCACATTAGATGCTATTTGAGATAATACCGTATTGCTGTATTGTTTTGGATTAAGTATGTAGTAATTAAGTGTGGTGAAAGCATGTACACCTTACTGTTCTATATACTCTGTTATTTCACACTACACCATCAAAATTGATCAGAACAATGTATGTGCAATGTGAAGAAACATCCCAAAAGCTTTGTTTAAATTTGATCAATGTATTTACAAATGTAGTACAATGTAGTTACAAATACAATGTATTTGTAATTTGAACCCTGAATTTTACAAACCTTTGCACAAATATCAACAAAGGGAAACTATTATTTCTACCTGTGATTTTCCCATAATGTCCGGCAACACATTGGAAAAAACTGAAACAAATTAAATAATAAAATAAGTAATTCCATGATAATGAACTCCCGAGTCATATCACACACGTCCAAGTCAAGTCTCAAGTCACTGAGGGCAAGTCTAAAAGTCACATGTCTTTGTTTGTGCGACTTAAGTATGACTCAAGTCCAAGTCTTAGACTCGAGTCCCCATGTGTCGTAGAGGGTACCGTAAAATTGCAACCAAAATTAAGACTTGAAAATTTCAGCTATTTTCAAGTTTCTATAACAAGAACTAGAGGTCTGACATTTTCAATCATTTCACAGGAATTTCAATATTCCTAAGAAATGTGAAAATATGTACTTAAAATCTATAATTACATGTTACAAAGAATGACACATTTGAAATTTTGTCCATCATAAACTTAGAACATGTTACTTTTGGTCACCCATTACACAAAAACAAATGTCATATTCATTAGAAATGTTACGTGTTGTGTCTTACTTTAGGGAATGGATCTGTGTAAAATGAATCGTTCCATGTTCCATGTTAATGTATGATAATATATATAAACTTTATTGTCATTGCACACAAGTTACAATGAAATGTTGCAGGAACCCCCCCCCCCCCTTAAAGTGCAATACAAGACGAATAAATAAATAATAAATTATATATGAACAGCTAAATATAAAAAAAATACAAATATTTGCCTGACCTTTGGATTGGTGGGTGAAGGTGTCTGATGTTGCAAGACCTCAAACACCCAGTGAACCCAGAATACATCACTGTTGATGCAGCTCAGTGTATTCATGGGATGTTTCTGTAAAGTTCCATAAAAATTGTGTAAAAATCTGAAATGGTCAGGTGGGAAATTTTTAAATGACCTGTCTGTCTGTCTGTCTGTCTGTCTGGTCACATAGGTGTCTGCAAATCATGCATATACGTAAAAATCATCATGTCATTTCTTTGGAAAGAGTCTACTTCCAGGCTGGAGATGGTTATATAATATTATATCATGACCATAAGGACAAAAAGAGCTTTGTTTATGGTTAGAACAAAAGATTGTGAATTGTTTTTTTTTTTATACACAGAGTATTTTTCGTCACATCTATTCAGACTTTTTCTGCATAAAACTAATCCTGGTAACACACAATACTATTACTAATGTAAAACTAACCATCAAATAATTAATTTCTGGGAGACATAGGAAGATAAAACATAGAAATACATGTCATGTCAAAAATTCTAGAAATAGTTGTTGGTGCAGAAGCATATAGAGATGACATGATATCTTACAATTGACTTGCCTACAAATTGATTGCAGCCAATGAATTTTGCTAATGCTGAAAAATCTACTATAGCATTAAGCTGTTGTATTAAAATAACATAAATGTGTAGGACAGAAATCTGTTCTTATAGACACAAAGCATTTTATTGAGGTACTATATTAGGGTTATAATTCCCTCTCTGGGCAGGTGAACATATGTACAGGTTAGATACAGATAATACCAGATAATGGATGACTATAAGTGTTTCATAGGCAGACATTAAAAGTGCTGATCGCAATGTAAAATGACTATAGTGAATTAAAAAGTGTTTTCAAGCTATTTCCTTCCTTATACATGTTAAATACTCTAAATGTTTTTTGCAGTTTAACACTATAACGTACAGTAACTGTTATGTTAGTAATGTTTGGGCAGTTTCATAAAAGCTAAGAATGGTTCAATTTTGTAAACGCACAGAAAGACAGGGTTGTGTTCATGTTTTGTGTCATTCAATGAAGCTCAGTAGTGATTTGTTTGGGACAGGCATCATTTCAACAAGGCTGGATAATAGATGATTGACAGGTCTGTCCCTTACTTCGACATCAACATGAACCCCACCTGATAAACCCTCATTGTCCACCAGAGTGAGAGACAGAAAGAGTGGTCGAGTTAACATTTGCTTGTTTTATTGAACATGCAGCGATTGTGTGTGTGTGCCTTTGTCTCATTTACGTGAAGAGCATCACACCACGTCACTTGATGCATCAATGACATGGTCAGTGAGTGTGTGTGTGTGTGTGTGTGTGTGTGTGTCTGCAGCAGCTTGTTGGGCTCAGTTGTAAAGCCTTGTCCCCAACTCGTCCTGCCTTTATGTCTTCCAGACAATAGACGGACCTCCCAGCAATGCAGCTGGGCCTGGCCCTCTACACAACGGTACTTGTCCATACACTGTAAAACTCAACCCGTGTCAAATTTACTCCTGTCTTTTATCCTTTATGTGGACTTTCTTTTTGTTTGATTCTCTATGTTTTGGCAGGGAATCACTTTAATCTGACACTCAACAATACAAGTTAGAGATTTAAAGTTATTTATTTAATTTTATTGTATTATATTTTAGCATTTATTTTTACAAACACAGCTCTATCAACACCATTAGCATCCTAAGTGTTAAATACACACATTTGTCTGCCATTAGGGGTCATCAATTAAAATTGTATTCAGAGAATGCCTAATCTCACCCCTATTTTGTGCCAATCTGAAGTTGCTATGACAACCCGTTCCTGAATTAGAGCCAATAATGTGATTTTGACCTTTCTGCTAAATGCAACATTGACCTTTGACCTTTTGCAATATTGATCATTTTGTTATATGTATATATGTGTCAGTGTGTGTAATAGTATGATAATATATCCAGTATTGATTACGTTATAGTGTGACATGTCTATGCTTGACACACACAAACAATGTTATAGAAGTTAATCACCTTTGACCTTCAGAGATCTCAAACACTGTTGGTTTTAGGTGATAACAACAATTATGAGAATTGTAGAAATCTTCATTCCACATTGTTTGGTACCGATCTGAAAGTTCTGTGACCCTCTGTTACTGAGTTATAACTGATAATGTGATTTTGACCTTTTAGTTAAGTGTGATCATGACCTTTGACCTTTACTCAAATGGATCATTGCATCTGATGCGTATTTGCTATATGTATATTTCCCATGTAATTTCATGGTGATATCTCAAGTATTCATTGATATGTCTCTACAGACACACAGACAGACACTGATTACAATAATATCTCCCAAACAATTTTGGGCGACATTAAAAAAGTATAGTAGCAGATGACATTGTGATGAAGAATGGGGATTATAGAATTTTTGATTTCACCATTATAACAAAGATGCAGATAATAGTTTTCTATTCTTCTTCTCCTGAAGGTGATGATAGAAAAGATACAGTTACAACATCTGGAAAGTTAGATATATAGAGAGTGTAATCCAAATTAAATACAACTTCAGTTGCTAATTGAAATCTGTATGAAAGGGAACTCTTAAAATATGAAAAGTATCCCTAATAACAATAATTCTCTTTAACATATCACATTTACAGTATTCAATAATAGTGCACAATATGTTGACTAGCTTTTATTGAATTTTCCTCGTAGAATTGAAAATTGTCCTAGTAGAAATTGTGATTGCAATCTCTACTAGGAGAATTGTCAATTATACTAAATTTCCATCTCTACTGTGACATATATTATATATATATATATATATATATATATATATATATATATATATATATATATATATATATATATATATATATATATATATATATATATATATATATATGTATGGCATCCTTCAGTCTCTGGACTATGTAGTTGTGTTTGTCGAGGTTGTAGAAGAGCACCATCTACTGTGGCTATAGAGGCCTATTCTCCATTTGCACTGTTAATTGCAGCTGTCACATGTAAAGACTGATGAGTTGAGTGGCAAACCTTTGGCTTGATCTTTCAATTGAGCTGTGACTTAGAACTGGTAGCTGCCTTTCTCTGTGTTGGTTGTACATCAAGATGTAGCTGGAGTTTCCTCTTCAGGACACAAGCCTGTGCATTTCTATGGAGAAACTGGGTTGCCCAGTAACCAGGGTCCCCCTCTCTGTCTGTCACTGGCAGGATGGACAGACCAGTATGGTCTTGGCCAGGGTAACTACAGTAGTTGTCTCTCTTGTCTGTCTATGGAACGGCCGCTCAACACACACGTATACTATATACTGTATATATAATACACAGAGAGAGAGAGATACATTATTCACAATTTTTCTTTTCCGTAATTTCAATGGTATGAAATAGCATCCCATTTTTATAATACAGGAGCTAACAGTTGTGGTATCAGATATGTTTTTTTTTCAATACATTACTGATAGTAATTGTATGTATTTTAAAAATTCATTAAGTATTAAAATTCTTTATCATCATCATAAACGATGGTGCTGATGAAGATCTAGAGTTAGTTCCCAAACTCAATGTTCTTAATGCTGATGCTAATTGATAATGCTAATGTTAATACCAGGTAAAATGCAGAGACATAATTTCCCTACAGGGATACTAACCTTAACCTTTTATCTATCAATGAGGCTGCACCACCAAACACCTCTTACATCCTCTCCTATGGTGGCTGCTGAAAAACATAAAGGCCCTCAAGGGAGCCAATGAGCAGGCTTGCCCTATTCATGGTTCTGTGGTTAAAGGGTTATTAACACTAGTCAGTGTTTGATAATACACCTCAACACCAGAGCCCAGCCACCATAAAAACAAAACAAAGAAAGAAGGCATTCATGTCTGATCTGTAGAATATTGTAGAAATATGGGAACGCTCACTCTTTATGTAAACAGTAGACTATATTAATAAAAAAACTAATTGAATTTGCAAGGTATGCTAAAGTCATGTGGTCTTGAAACAGGAGATTAATCTCTCAATAGAACTAGGTGGTTCTTTCACTGGAGGATAACTCAATAAATTAAATGAAAGTCCACACATGACTTCCTATCAATGCTCAATAGTAACTATATTATTTCTAACCATTTCCATTTTATAAACCATCAAAATGTGTGGACAATTTAGGTAAAGGCAAATATTTAGCATTTTAAAAATGTCTAAAAAATAAAAACAAAATAAGATAAATGAAAACATTTTTTAAAAATTCTCAAAACTGTGGAAAAAATTGTGCAAAAACTAGGAAATGAATCTGACCAGCCGTGTAATTGGAGAAGATGTTTGAAGAAATTGCTCACAAAGACAATGGTGAAGAGTATAATGATGATGAAGACAATGATGATGAAAACAATGACAACAAAGACAACGACAGCACCTTCACAATTGCTCATGGCTGGTGAGCTAAAAACACAATGATTTAATAATGCACTAATAAAATTGACTGTTAAATACATTTTTCTACACTGAATAAATAGGTTATTTTTCCATATCTACTGGCAAAACCCTGATATGGTTATGGAATTATAGTTGATGACTGTTTCAAGAGTTGAAGCTGGTAAATGTGTTAAAAAAAACCCCAACAAAATAAAAAATTTTTAGAGTGTAGTCGCTCAGGCTCCTGTACTTGGGAAAAGTTCTGTGTGATTCAACTGTCACTCATGGCTGGCCAAAAGCCTGGTGAAAGGCGCTGTGCCGGCTGAGTGGTGAGCATTTCTGAGGCCCAAGCGGGTGGGGAAGAAAAGCCTTTGTTCAGTGCTTCCCACTCCATCAGCCTGCTTTTGGGTTCTCTGGAAATGGGGCCACAGTAAACAAACAATACATTCCAATGAATGGATAATGATGCACATGTTTACTGAGTGAAAATTCAGCATCACATTCTCTGGTCACTCAGCAGAAAGAAGAAAAAAAAAAAAAATGAGAGGACCATAGATAAAAATGTGGTTCAATTCATATGGCCAATCTTTTATTGGACCATCCCACCAAACAAAAGAAACAAAACAAAAGTGTCACCCTCACTTATCACTAGAAAGTAGATTTTTTTTTTTCCCCCATCAAAAGCAATTTATCTGACTTCTATGCAACAAAAATATCTATTTAACACATTTTATTAAAATGGAAAAGACAGAGACGATAAATAAAATTGACCCGGTTGTATTTTATTATATTCTATGCGAAAAAACTTGCAGATTTTGCGACGTTTACAATGGAACGATACAGTAGCAACAGTGATTGACTCACTGAGCACTTAAATCTGCTTTATTGTCACGAGTTGTGTGCCTGTTGGGAATGAAGGTGTTTATCAGGAAGGGATTAAAACATCAGTAGACAACAGCAGCAAGTTGGAGAGGACTGCAGAACATCTCCTTTGTCCCAGACAGACCAGGGGAACTGGGTTGCATTGTTCTGTGTGCTGCACATTGAGAGGCTCCAGGTCTTTGGCGCACCGGAAGAGAGACTGAGAACAATTGGCTGCACACAAATCTCTCTCCTCACCTCACAAGGGCCTCTGCCTTACATTCCCATGCCAGAGAAGCATCAGGCTCAGGGGGCAGCCCATCAAAGTCACTTGACTCAGGAGAGCCCCTCTCACAGAGGTAGGGGGCAATATCCTCTCCGGGGCCATTAAAAACAAGCACCACAGAGGGTACTTGTTCCAGGCTTGAAGGACTCGGTCTGCTCGTTAAATTCTGGCTTCCTCATAATTCAGTAATAACCTGAACATTTTCATAGAAAAGGGTTCTGTGCTGCTGGTCTAATATCACACAAGAGACAGTGTTTATATTTGCTGTGTGATATTGATGCACAGTCTGACTTAGCTGTGATGTACGAGATTTGCATACGCTATATGGACAAAAATATTGTGACAGGTGTTTCTTTTTTTAATAGAGGTGTGGGATACAAAAGAGTAATGATAAATGTCATAATATAGTTTGGAATTGGGGTGAATATTTTTGAATTGAATTGGGTAGTTCTGTTTAATATGTTACATTTGTTTCCAAAATGCCTCAGAGATGCTTTCTTTAATCCTTCTTAACTTTGACTTAAAAAAAATTTAATTAAATAAAAAATAAAATAAAATATATCCATGTTTATGGTTTTAAATGTTCTCATTTCTAAAATATTTTCCTGCTCCTGACTATAAAAATAATTTTCTAATGCATCTACTTTCTTCACATCTCACTGACGAAGAAGAATCTCCCATTAAACGTATTAATGTTAACGTTTGTTAATGTGTTTGTGCATTTACTATGAATTAATTTTGATCTGATTGATCTTTATTTGAGCATGTGAAAGTAGGGAAAAAAGACAATATTTCAAACAAGAAGAACATGCTAAAAGAATATAGTGAATGTACAATATTTCCAAGTTAAAATACAGAAAGATTAAGAGTACTGATATGTACAGCACATTTACTCCCACAATCTTTCCATTGATATCCATTTGTTCAGATGCTTCTTATTAAT
The DNA here is from genome assembly GCA_020466265.1 of Siphamia tubifer. NCBI lineage: Eukaryota > Metazoa > Chordata > Actinopteri > Kurtiformes > Apogonidae > Siphamia > Siphamia tubifer. Next base: position 16,403,139 of record CM035791.1, read on the forward strand.
AAATAAATCCTCAATTACTTTAATTTAGTTCTATATATATCTAACGTTCCAGATGTTGGAACTAAAATGTACATATAGCTGACTAACCTGCAAAATTTTGTGAAGACATGTGCAAACATTATAATGAATATGTATATGTATAAACAAATAGATTAATGTGCCTTCTTGTGTGACTCTCGAATGTTAAATTATCTTTTTCCATCAGTGCAGTGGGAGTGTAAATGGTATGCAGAGAGATATTTTGATACATGATACTCTTACAATAAACATGACCAATTACTCCTCATTATGCTACAACAGAAATGCATGTAGTCCAGCTTTAATTTGCCAGATATTCACAGGTTAAAGTAAATTAAATTAATGCCTCTTTTCATACATGAAGAAAAAAAAGAGACATTTATTCAGAATGGATGTAATTTTTTTTGCCATGTTGCACTATACTGCTATTTATGAACCACACATGACATACAAATGTTAATCTTTATGGTTATTAGAATTAAGCACTAGACTAAATAATTTACAGAAAATTGTGGCCCTTTCACTGTCAAAAAACAGTTAAAAGAATAAAAACATAGCTCTCTTTAGTTCCTGAAAAGCTGTCAGGTTGGACATGATGCTTTCAAGTTCACAAGGAACATAAGAGATGGTTGAACAGAAGAAAAAGATACGCTTAATTTATATTATAAACTGACTTTTTTTTGCAGATATCTGCGTAAGTAATCCTCTAATCATCTAGACTTACTAATGATATTAAACTGCTTATTGTTATAGCTGGTGTTACAGTATATTACTGCATGTTTGCTTAGTGCATTTTGTTACACTGACAAAGACAGACACCCAGGCAGATTTCTAGAGAAAACACAGAAATACGCTTTCAGTGTGTGTCTTACTCTGCCTTTCACACACAAACACACACCGTGAACATCCTGTGCAAACTTCAAAAGGTGCTTTGATCAGAAATCTGGCACCCAGCTCTCTTGGATTCTCTTTTCTGAGGTGTATTATGTCTTTTACGACTTTCTCTTCTGTTGGCTTATGAGCATCAGATCCGTAGATCTGTGAAGGCCTTATGTTTGTATTGTTGTATTTTAAGGCTTTGCCATATGCCAGTCGCCCGCCATCCTGAGATGGAACAGAATTATAGCACAGGCAAGAGGTGGAATGGCTTCAACTGGGGGATTAATCACATGTAGGGGGCAGACAAAAGATTAAATAAATATGATATAAACAAGAGAAAATGATTTTTGCAACAAATTGTGTTTTAGAAATTACTCTCCAGATGATGAAATGAGCAGAGAAAGCACCTTACAGTGACACCATGGGGTCTTACACCTACACTCTTTATATACCCATGAGTCTAATCATCTGCAATATATAATGTGTCCCTTTATTGTCCAATAATGTCCAGCTCAAGTTATTAGCTGAGCCCAGGAGCAGGGTTGGGGCGGAGGTCTGGGGGTACATTATTCACACCAAAACATTGCATCACAGAAAATACTTAATCTACCTGAGCTTCTCCCTAAAGGTATGAATTATGAAGGCATTTATGGGCGCTCCATATATAGCTGTGTTTATTCTCAATTTATGGCTGACAGAAGCGAGAGCAGGAAAGCCACTTTGAAACCCTTAAAAACCCTGTGTTTTATTGCGCCACCACAGCACTGCACACTTACAGTAGGACCACAAACGACTCCCCGCGGACCTGCCTCTGCAGCCATCCTTACATTCTTAATTTCCGAGGCATAATTCTTTTCAGAAACACTCAGCCTCTGCAGAAGAACGCATTTAAAGGTGATGAATTACCCTCATAAAGGCAGTTTTTTTCTCATCAAAAGTGCAGGCAGAAAAAAAAAAATCTAGGCCCGAGGATTCAAATAAAGAGGAAACCCCAGGGTTGTGGTGAGATGCCATGATCTGCTGGACAAGAGGAATAATATTTAGGATAGAGCAGTCCTGTAGTAAATAAAGGGAAACTGTGAGAGACTTTTGGGTTCAAGGTATAAATGAAGAAAGTAGGTTTTCCACAGTTAATATAACCATAATAGTAGTCGTTTCAGAGAAATGTAACACTTAGTCAGGTGGATAAATAAGATCTCCAGTATAAAGCATCAAACATACAGTACCAACACAGGCCCATGTACATTTTAAAGCTATCATCAGTATTTTTACAGATTAAATGCGAACATGGAATAAAAGTGACAGATAATTATCCCCAACTCTAAGCTAAACGGTGCTCGTAAATGTCTCCCATCCCAATGTTTTGGTTTTAAGGTGTTTTTTTTTTTTTTTCAACGTCAGCATCAAACAACAGCTATGATTCAAAAAGTTCAGATATACACAGTGTAAACAAAAAAACAAACAGACAAAATTAGTGAGTACTTGTTGAAATAGTGGAAGAGTGGAACATTTAGTGGCTAACGCAGAAAGAGATGGCGAGATTAAAACAGAAGTAAGAGGAGTGTGAATAGATGAATGGACTTAAAATGTATTGATTTTGTAAATTATTGATGGTAATGATGATGTGTGAAAAAAAGAAATCATTCCACCTTAATTACATTACACTACAATCTATACGTACTGTAGTGAACATGTGCTTATGTTACATTAAAATAAATACTTGATGGTATTGTGGTCCTTTTGACAACAGTTTATCTTCTCTACATTGTTGTAACACATAATAAACAAGTCTTTTTTTCTATTTCTGTGTTATAATATAATTTCAGAAGGCCACGTCAAACATTACATCATGTTACACCTTTATCACTAGGGCGTATTCACACTGCACTCAGAAAATCCGGACTTTCGGACTATCCAGGAAAGTTCGAACCTTATTGACAAGTGTGAAACCTCCCCCGAACCTTGGTCCGGCCTAAAGACCGAGTCTTTGGTCCGAGCTGAGGAGGTAGTCTCGGTCCGGACCAAGGTTCGCTGGTGCACAGTGTGAAAGCTCTTTATAGGAAAGTCCGGACTATCGGACCAATTACGTCACAGTCACGTGCGCGGAATCTATTCAACGTCCAAGCATGAGTTGCGGGAATACATGGGGAGATGAAGAAACCAGGTATTTCATTGAATTTTGGTCGGATGATACTATAAAGATTGAATTAGAAAAGACTCATAAAACTAGTAACTGGGTCCATTTCCTGCAACAGTGTAGCGCGCTCATCTACTAACCAATCAGGGTTGAGTATAGAGAGACGCACGCTGTATACGCATTGACGACATGACGTTCTAAAGTCCGTTGGTCCACTTGATTCAATACAGTGTGAATGAAGACTGTAAATAAAATCCGGATTATAAGTGCAGTGTGAAAAGGCAAAAAAAGGTTCTGGTCCGAACCTTGGTTAAGAGAAAAAGTTTATACAATATACCTTTTTGATGTACCTATATTACTTGTGAGTATTTTTCCTTAATTGAGAAGTTGGATTTTGAATCCGTTACCAACATAGAAGTGCAGGAATCTAAGAAAACAATGGGCACATGGTGACAATAACTAAGCTGTGTAGAGTTTTATTCATAATTAAGCTAATATTTTCAACAGTTAGAACCACAGAAATGACTGTTGCAGAGCAAACAATAGGGATAACTTCTAGACAGTATTAATCTCAGGACAAAACAAGTCGACTTAAATTTAGAGATGTTAACAAGTCACATGTTATTCTTTCTGTCTCTCTCTCTTAGTGCATAAACACATTCAGACCTAAACCAGATGTGGCTGCAGCAATTAAGATTGTTGTGGTGGGCTAATAAAACAAAGGACAGTGACAGACACACATCGCATGTGTGTCTGTCACTGTCTTTTACTTCACCTTACTTACTAGATGAAAAAAACAACAACACATGGCCATCTGAAGAGGAATTCGCTAGCTCTGGCTAATCTGCATGATATAAGTAGCATCCACTAGCTAACCTGACTTAGCAGCAGCACAGACAATGCGCTCCTTTATTCCAAACATGATGTGGACAGTGTGGTGTTCGTCTTGGCGGCAGTTGCATTAAACTTTTTGCACTTAATATAATAAGTGAGGACATGACAGACGTGTGGACAGTCCGGTTTTAGAGCCGTGGGTCCAGACCGAATGTGGACATATGTTCACCTAGCTACTGATGTTGTTCAGTTAAATTTAACAGAAAAGTCTTTGCTAACGTTAGCCTTTGTTTTGTTGGGGTTAAAATGTTGACGTTTGTGTCTTATCAGTGGACATTGTTACATTGCAGTGAACTTTAATACAAGTTTCCCATTGCTGGACAGACATGTGTCAGTGTTGTTTTTCTTTTAGCCGCGTGTCTGTGATGTTCCTCAGCTGACAATGTGATGATGTTATCACGACATGTCGACTCGACTCCGACTTTATTGACGTATATATATATATATATATATATATATATATATATATATATATATATATATATATATATATATATATTCATGAAAAAAACAAAACATTGCTTCATTTGCACATTTGAAAAGGAATAGGAGGAAGTAAAACTTATTTATTTCCACCCCTTCACCTCAAAACAGTCCATGGTTTAATAACACAAGTCCTTTGAATCAATTCACCTCACTCATCAATTTCACAGGCACAAACTAGTTGTACAAACCTAATTTGACAAACCAAGAAAGTAAGAGACGAATATAATATCATCATAATATCAAGGTTTCAGAGACATGCAGTTAAGGGAGGCAGGTGTCTCTGCTATAAATCACATGTCTGTATGATTCGAATGCTTTCAATCATTTTCGTGACCAAAATCACCGTATTTGTTTGTTTCCTATTCAACTGCAGCGAATATGCAGTGAGCTGAGGCAGCTCCAAGCCATGCCTCACGACAGATTGCACAATCCCTTGTTAACTGTTCGAGCGCGTGCCCTTTGCGCTTCCTCTGTGCATGCCAACAACGTAAAGCTGTATAAAGACGTTTTTATACACTTTAGATATGTCTGTTATATGGCCTCACTTTCCTTATGATGTGTTGTGTTTTTAAGTATTTAAGTAACACTTATGCAGTGTTAACAATTTTACATAAAACAAAACTGAAAAGACATGAGGTGAAGCAGGCAGTAACTCTGCCTCAGTAGAGGGCGTGGTCTACGTGAACTCAGTTTTATCTGGTCATTAGGTTACAAATCGTTGTTGTCGTGTTACTGTTGGCTTCATCTAAAACCATGGAGGATCAGGATGTTATAGCTAAACTGAAAGGATTAAAGTTGGACTTTCAAGGAAAACTGTACTTGATAAATAATGGACGACCGACGCCAGAGCGTCCGCCGTGTGTTTAGTTTTGTGTATGGTACCCCCCCGTGTTGTCCACCGTGGTGTTTTGTAGAAGTTGCCCCCATTCAATGTTCATTCTTCCTTGGCCAAATATGCATATTAAAATATGTAACTCATATAAATAATGCTGCAATGAGATATGAAACTAATAGGTATTTAGCAAATATTTGGTGTATTTGAAAATCTGATTTAGAAAAAGTCAGTGCCTCACTTGCCACAGACCTCACTGCACGTCACTGCAAGGTTTTAGATATACAATAATAACAATATACGTATATATATATATATATATATATATATATATATATATATATATATATAACATCACAATATCAAGGTTTGAAAGTGTATTCATGATTTCATGACTTTTAACTTAAAGTGTGAAACCATACATGCCATAAAACTGTAAAAAAAAAAGAGCTAAAACAGCTGGGAACAACACAGCATTTGCCTCACATAATATAGCACCATCATAAACATATGGTGCAAAATATTCTCTTGATTTATGTGAAGTTTTATTTCCATCAACATTTGGACAGGATTCCATAGATGCAATGTTTGTCAAAATGAATTGCATTACAATGTTCATTGTAGCCTGTTAGCTTTCCAGCATTCCAGCAATTTCTTTTTTCAATATATGGTCAGTGGAAGATCAGAATATAAACTGTTCTAAATACTCTTCGCATCAGCTTCAAAAATATGATTATATACAGCATATGAGTGAGAATACATGCAGGATTTTGTCTCCAGTGACGTAATGATGTTGCTGCAGATTCCTTCAGAACTGACTGCTCCATTATTTCAATAATAATTATTTAAATAACATGGGAATAAGTAAAAGTTGTGAAATCACTTCAGCCGTAAAACTTCAACAGCAATTTGTCACCATCACATAAGTGATTATATGTGACTTTGTGCATCAGGTATAGTAGCTGCAGGTACTCTACATCATACAGTGATAAATTTTTCATTACCAGTGTTCCTTTGCAAAGGAGCAAAGTGACTGGTGGAGTATCTGTTTCTGCACCCTGGGGAGCACTGTTTTGCTCCGCAATTCACTCACTTTCATAGATGACTTGGCTTAGTTCTCCTGGGGAATATGAGCACAGAGACACCCTTTGGAGAAAAATCCCTGTTTCCTCCTTGTGATTTAAGGGAGTTGTGTGAAGATCAAAGCCTTGGTCCCAGTCCCCGTAGTCTCTGCTGTTTAAGGGGGAAAGTCAGGGGTGCTGGGAAATGGATGACCCCAGGGGGATCTGCCAAATAAGTGAACTGAGGCTCTCAAAACATACTGTAATGTATCTGTATGCCTGTCCCCTACCTTTTGTCATAGTTTGTCTGTGGATGTGCTGTTATTGTACAGGGTGAGAATTTGTCAATTTCACATTATACTGCTGAGTACATTTGTGTGTTTATGTGTGTATGAATGAATTCAGTCTATTTTGAGATTTTGTGTGTGTGTGTGTGTGTGTGTGTGTGTGTGTGTGTGTGTGTGTGTGTGTGTGTGTGTGCATGTGTGTGTGCGTGCATGCTTGGGGCAAAGTGTAGAAAGGTCAGTAAAGGATAACACGTATTAGGAAGCTTTGCTTTGTTTTTCACTTCATATAGAAGTTGATCATTAGTTGAAAACTGGAATTCATCAACCTACAGCATGTCCCCAGTGTGGAAGGCTGTGAAGTTCATTTTAATGAACCCCCCCCACCATACCAAACCCCACCCCACCCCCCTCCCATCATACTGTACAGCCCTTTATAGGCCTGGAGAGTAGGAGGCACACATCATGCATGGCAGGAAGCGATGCACTGTTGGTTATTGATTCAATGTTGCTTAACAATTCCACGAGTAGCCCAGAGTGCTGATCCCTCTTACCTTGATAGGTGTGTTAATACCATCTGCATGGTGGGTAACCCCTACCGCCTGCGTGGAGCACACACAGCCCCTCCCCCCACTCCCAGGGAGCACTGAGGGGGAGAACCAGCCTTGCTAATTAATAATTCACCCCAGGCCAGACTTCCTCCCTGGTGGCTCCACGTGATTACAGCAAGCAACCAGGAGTCAAGGTTAGTGGTAATGATAGAACAGCGCACCAACAATAACTAGCCCAGGACTGGCCTTCCCACTGGTGGATAGGAAGGAGTCAAAGACAAGCGGAGAATGAAGCCTTCAGAGGAGTGCACAGCAAGGGAGGTTTAAGGGTGTGAGTGTATGATGGGGGGGGGGGGGTTGTTAGGAGTCCTGCATAAGGCCCTTTGCAGGGGTTTTTAGATGGGCCCTCTTAGAAGTACGGTGTAAAATTAATGCAGAGGTCTTGGAGAGTAAATATTGAATAAGTGCAGCTCAATGGAGTTGAAAATCAAAAGCACCTCCTCGGGAGCTGTTGGCCTCCGAAAACCGTGTGTTGGTTTGCTGACCTCTGCATTAGCATTATTTTAACGGAGGAGATGGGAGGTATGTTGGGAGAGCAGAGCAGTGGGGTGAGAGGGGGGCATGCAGCAAACATTAAGAGAAAGGAGCAAAGTCTGCAAGGCCAGGGTCCTTCTACTCTGCCATGCACAAAACCAAGATGAGGAAGAAGAGGAGGAGGAGGGGTTACTAGCGGCCAGCAGCCATCAGGAGTGCCAAGGCCCGAGGCCCTGATGAGCAGACTCACTGAGTAAAACCTTGACTCAGTGCACTAACACAGCCCACACTCTGGATGGGAGACCTGACCCAAGACAGATTTTTGGCAGAGCGCTGGTTTTAGCCGAAGAGAGCTTGGCCAACTTTTAACCCTGGACACACAGCTTTTAACTTTGGATACTAGGCTGTTAAAGATCTCAAAGAGCATGCTGTTCCCGCTCTCATTTCACAACGTCTGTCATGATCGATTACAAAACAAGTACTAAACTATGTACGTCCAGGAGGCATATTCTTCCTCCAAATGATCACAGTGATTTGTAGTTTTTATCCACTTCTCTGTGTTGTGGCTGCAGTTGCTACATAATACAAGTGAATTTTTAAATTTCAAATGTTACTCGATTGTGTTCAGTTGTAAATCTGTCATTAGTCATGTGCGGAATTCAGAGTTGGATACTTTGAAACCACTTTTACAAAGTTGCTGATAAAGAAAATAGGTAGATAGAACATTTTATTTCCCCACTGGGAATACTTTAAGAGGGACATAACATGCAAAATGGACTTTTTAATGGTTTTACAACACAGATAAACGTGTTGTCTGTGTGTGATGGGACCCTTAAATTATGAGAGGAAAAAAAAAACATCCACTTTCATTTTCTTCTGATCCACTTCTTGTTGGAGGGGGATGAAAACGTCTGCTTTATACGTCACATGGATAGAGTCATTGAAATAACCCACCCCTTCAGCTCAGCTAACCCCACCTACTGGTCACAGTGACCTCTGCTCAGACTAGTAGATCCACCATTATTCTCTATCAGTATTCCCAGTGGGGTCTAAGCCCTGCTCGCTGTGTGTCCTGGATGGGCTGGTCTGTGGGTGGCACCGCGGTCATAGTGTCATGGTTTGTCTGGCCCGGCCCTGGTCTGTCTGCCTGTGTACAACATAACTCAAAACGTTATGGACGGACTTCCATGAAACTTTCAGGATAGCTTGGGAATAAAACAAGGACCAATCGATTAGACTTAGGTGAAGCTTCAGAAAAGATCCTGGATTACTTTGAAATTGTCATTGCAGTAAATGGAGAATATATTTCAAAGTTTCATGGAAAGCCATCCATAACTTTTTGAGTTATGTTGTACACAGACAGACAGACAGACAGACAGACAGATAAATGCTGGCAAAAACAACACCTCCTTGGCAGAGGTAATAATGCCTTTACCACTTTCCTTACCTTTTATTCTCAATGTGCAAGTAAAGGTCAACTAAGCAATATTTTCTCTTCAACTTGTGTGTGTAAGGATTCTAACAAAATAGTTTAACTGAAAAAAAAATACAAGTAAATAAAGTCTACAATGAATGACACAAAACTAACTAAAATGAAAGTGAATTCCATCTAAAATCAGCTATACTTTTCCCATTTTTCAACAATCAGATTGAAATGTTCCCATTATTCAGTGCTCACATAGCTGAGGCCAGTTTTAGTAGGAATGCCACTCCAGTCCTTGCTATCAGCTGTAACGCCATTTTTTAATATTTGTGGGAGAGTATGTATTCAAATCAGAATGTTTATGTGAACATTGTATGATAAAACTGTAGATCTGCATTTTCAGTTGGCACATGCTGCAGATTCATACAACCTACAGAGTGTTTAGGTTTGAGGTACTGGCCACCCTCTGATATCTAGTGACTCTTCAACCATTGACCTCACCGCATGTCACTGTTGTGAATGCACTTACACACTCAAAATGGTAAATATAAAAATACAGAAGGGCAAGATTTGAGACAGCAAAGACTTCTGCTCAGTTATCTCATATTTCACATCGGCAACATTTTTACATAACTGACACGACCACATGAATAAATAATTAAATAAATATTTCAGTATGTAATCTCTCTTTTCTCTGCTGTTGCAAGGTTGCAAGAAAATCAAATGACATGCCACTTTTCTCATCAAACTGGAATCTTCCTGATATAGAAGATACAATATCAATGGAACTCTTATCATTCGGGGCTGACACTAATGGTTTCTTTGCTTAAATGTGAATTAAGTGTCAATGAAACTCTTTGAAACTACTTCTAATTTTTCTTTCACTGCAAAAAGGAATATCCAACTTGGATAAACTGATTTGAATTTCGAATATTTATTGTGAGTGATATATATATATATATATATATATATATTTATATATTTATATTTATTTACTTACTCAGACTGTTATTTAGATTATTTGAATTATCCAAAGAATGTTCATCTTTAGTAAACCCACTTACATGTTACACATAATTCTAATCTATACTTGTAACAAAACAAGTTATATTGTACAATGTATCTAGTAATCATCTACATCTTCATATATATATATATATATATATATATATATATATATATATATATATATATATATATATATATATATATATATATATATATTGAATGGTACTTGGAGAGAAGTTAATAATATACAGTTTTGTCAGCAGTATCTGGTGGTTAATGGTGTCAAATGCTTCTGAGACCAATGAAAACAGCACCAATGACATGACCTGCATCTAGCTTTGATTTTATATTTTGTAGAAAGAAGCAAACCACTGTTTCAATAGAATGTTTTCTAAAGCCAAATTGCATCTTGTTCAAGATATATGGACTGTTGTTAAGATGATACACAATTTGTTCCACTACTATTTTTTCCATGACTTTAGAGACTGCTGGAAGTATGTCTATTGGTCTGTAGTTGCTGGTTATTGCAAGATTACCTGATTTAAAAACCAGTGTAATGGCAGAGTATTTCCAGAGTTCAGGGAAGAAACTTTCATGGGGTGCATGAAAAATTGTACATCAGGTCCTGTCATATGTGCCAGCTAAATGGGAAGGGAAACTACAAAATCAAACCTGCACCATTACAGCCAATTCCGAAAGCAAAATGTTCTAGTCTACTTACTCTGAAGGATAAAGTCATGGATTTTAATTTAACTGCTACTTCTGGTCATAAAAAAATCAATGCAACTATGTCACAGTAACCTCTTGGAGCCATACTCTCAGTGCCAGTGGCAGCAGCGTGAGTCACCAGGTGAGTCCAGCTCTGGCTGTTGATACATTCAATGTGGTACAAGAGGGAGATGGGACCCTGGCCTCTAATGACACTGTTTTATGTAACAGGTTGAAAAAGTTAGTCACTTCAAAATCTTGACTCTCTGCTGTTTCATTTCTCTGACACCCAAAATGATGTATTCATTGAGCTGATAAGAACATTTCCTCAGGTTCTTGGTGATGTGCCGTCTCACACATATTGGATTGTGGATAATATTGATATGGGAAAGACACAGCCCCTTAAACAGGTGTTTGAAGATGTTAAATTTCTCTGCTCTTGTCCTATTTTTGCAGCTCCTCAGATTGATCCCACTTTGATAATTCTGGTGGACTCCAGTCAGGTCAGGGTTGGGGCCATCTTCCTCCAGGGAGGTGACGGTGGGATACTGATGTAGTGTTTTTTTCTGAAACGTTCAGCCGTTGTGAAAGTAATTATTCTGTCATAGAAAAGGCAGACTTAGACTTAATTTGGGCTTTGCAACGTTTGATGTTTATTTGGGTGGTGGAACACCCACTGTCTACAAAGACCATAACCCTTTAGTCTTTTTGAAGAGTTTAAAATGCCAAAACCAGAGGTTGGTTCAGTGGTCACTCTTCTTGTGGGAGTTTGCTTCACGGTACCACAACCAACAGATGTTGCTTTTTAGGCTATGGCTCACTCTAAGTGCATGCTCATTTCATTTAAACCTTCAGTATCAGTAATGTACGATTCTGACAGCTTAGTATTTTATTAATATTTCAAGGCCCCCTGATTGGCTGTGGCCCTGGGCTGCGAGCTGCCCAAGCCAATGCATTAAAGCGCCACTGCCCACACCTGAAGGGAAGAGGGGTATTGTTTTTGGTTCGGTTTGTCTGTCTATCATCATTTTTATGCAAAACCTACAGTACTGGACCAATTTCTATGATATGTTCAGGAAAGGTGCGAGGTAGCCCAGAATAGATGCCATTACGTTTTAGTGAATGTAGGTCAAAGGTCACAGTGACCAAAAATGTGTTTTCACAATGATAAGAGATGGGGCAAAAGAAGTAAAATGTATACAACAGGGGTGATGTTTGTTGTACCTGGAAATACATGTATTTGTTAAAACTTGTTATTCACTTTGATAATCAGTTTAGGACACAAATGATACTAAAGGTACAAACTGCTTTCTGCAACACTATTCATACCACAAGTGAGGTACATTTTAACAGTTCTGAGACTTATTCAATAACATTTTTACTATCTTTACAACAGGTAGTTTTATAGTAATAGTAATGGATTCAATATCTTGTTGGTAACCTGTGTGTCTCTATCTGTCACATTTTTCTAGGTCTTGGTCCAACCTCTATATTAAAATACACACATTGTGTATACCATATTTGATTCAGATAACATTCATGTTGCAGACATTGCTCTCTTTCCTGAGTTGGGTTTTTTGTGGTAGTGTTCCACACTGCTTCACTCTTCACTACCTTCATCACTATTGTCATTAATACTATCTAGGTGTGGCTACAAAATCATCAGGTCTGGCTCCATCATTGTCATTGCACACCCATACAGCCTGACAGAAGTTTATCAAGAAGACGACTTCAATTCAGTGAATATTACATCAAAAAAACAAACAATTAATATGTAGTTCCACCACCAGTGTGAATGTTGGCACATAGTTGTTTTGTACCCCACCCAGCTTTACACAAAAACTATTGGACCAATTTCCATGAAATTTTCAGAAAGGGTGCAAGGTCATCTAGAATAAATCCCACGAAATTGTAGTGAATATAGGTCAAAAGTTACAGTCAAAGTGACCAAAAATGTGTTTTTACAATAATAAGAGATAGGGCAAATCAGGTAAAAGTGTGTGAGGTGGAGCAGGGTTAGTTGTGCCTGGTTTTTTTTGCTCAATTTACTTCATGGTTAAAGTAAAATAACTTAAAACAAACTTTTCCAGATAGATCTCTCAAGTACTGAAGGAGCCATAAGGCGAAGCTGTGTGTCCTATTAGTGGTCACGGGAAGTATACTCATCATGCTTTTACATCCTTTCTCCTAAAAGTGAAGAATGTCAAGCAAATCATTTCAATTATCAGAGTGCCTGTGGATTTGCACTATAAAGAGCAGCATGAACAGCATGGGTATGAGTTTCATCAACGTGGAGGGTGGTCCTTAACTGGCGCTGGTCGTTTAACTGGCGCTCTGTGGCAGCCATGTTTCAATCCACCAACGAAGGGTAGTTCCTTTAAAACAGATGAAAGAAAAGATATGCAGGAGTGTTTAAATTTTCATGTCAGATTTATAGACTTAGGCCTTTTCTTTCATGTATTAATAAGCCCAGTGAACATCTGAGCTGAGAGATTATGGACTGAAATCAGCCTAAATATGAATAAGTCAGCTTGTGTTAATGTGATTTGGTTCTCTGCTTTTCATCTTACTAAAGTGTCAGAATGGCAGAGAGGGAGTCATTATGGGGATCGGGTGATGAGGCCCTTGCCATTTCAAACAAAATTGTAAAGGCCCCGTTTAGATACACAGTATTGTGGAGTCATTTGTATCAGGGGGTGTATAGTAAAAGAGTTTGGTGAGAATGGGACAAGTTGGAACTACAGTTATCCTAGTTTTTATTACCCCACCCCACATGTTAATTAAATTATCTGTTTGTCAGCAACTTTACGCAAAAACTACTAGACAAATTTCTATGACATGTTCAGGAAAGGTACAAGATGGTCCAGAATAGGTACCAGAAAGTTTTGGTCAAAGGTCACAGTCACCAAAAATGTACTTTAGCAATAATGAGAGGTAGAGTACATCAGGTAAAATGTGAGTGAAGGGGTGGGGTTTGCTGTGCCTGCACCACTCGCTTACTGAATGTAAAGAGGGTTTTGCTAAATTTGCCGTTATTTTACTTTTGTCTGTTTTCATGCTGATACAATGGGAGCGGCTCAGTAACACCTGCAGTCCATTGTTGGCAGCTGGGAGCTGACCAGCATCTGCAGCTTAGAGTCCCATCCTTGATGCCACTCGGGCACTTGTAAGGAGCAGTGGGCAGGCATGGGTGGCGTCGGCGTGTTGTTTGGCCCCGTCTGGAAATATTTTTCTGATAGTCACGCATGGGCAATTCATTATCCCACTTATTCTATGGGTTATTACTGTTATTACTCTAACAGATTGGATAAAATAGCCGTTACAATGTGGCAAATATTTACTTTCAAAGTGGCCGAACTACCTGCGGAGTGATATAGTGCCGTGAATCTGAAGTAACAAAACTTGTTGCCATTGGCAGTGGGTGGTAATGGTGCAGCAGGCGGTTATCGAAAAAAAAATCAGCCCACAGAAGGTTGGGAACGTCTATTCAAAGTGAACGGGAGCTGTCGTAACGTTCTAGAGGGCTCTAGAATAAGCAGGTAAAACGCTTTCAAGTCTTAAAAGAGAACACAATTAAACCAGACCATTTTCATGAAACAATCCTGGGGGTATATACTGGAGGGTGCGTTCCTTAACTGCCATAACCACCATAAGTGGCGTAAACCGAAAGTGAAAATTAACATGCTTTCAATGTCTGACTCATGGCTTCTACACTGCACCCACCTTTCAGTAACCCAGTTCTCAGATACATTTTCTCCCAAGGTACCACGTCCCACTACAGCCCCAGCATTAGTGTGCTGTATGTGTACTGTGGTTGGCTCTTATACCTATGCTGTACGTTAACTTAACTTGATGTCGTCACACCCACTCTTCCGTCTGTCATTTTCTCCTCATTCCTTTCACTTATTTCTCATCTGTCTCACACACCTGTCCTCATCACTACATGCTATTTAAGCTCTGTTTTCCCTCTCAATTTATTATTTACCCTCTATCTGTGCTCCTTCCTGGACAGCCACCACCAGCTACAGTCAGCTAGTTCTTTAGCTGGCACCAATTCCCATTCAGGACCTGTACTTTAGACCATTTGTGAGTTTTGATACAGCATTATGTCTACCCCCTTCTGTTGGACTGTGTGTCCAACAGTTACATGTACCTGTGTTTTTGTCCCTCCATGAAGCTTGCATAGGGTGACCAGATGTCCTTGTTTTACTGAGACAGTCCTGATTTGTGGTTGTGTGTCCTGACAAAAGTCTGTTGGACCACGGCTGTGTCCCAGTGTTCACCATTTGCTACATTTGAGCAGCGTGGGAATAATCCTAGATATGAATACTAAACATCACATTGACCACTAGCTTGTGTACTGTGACTAATGGCTTCATTCAGATAGCTGGTCACCTTTGTCAAATTCAGACGGCTCAAAATTCTCGGTTGCTATGCAACAATAAAAACAATATTGCCGTATAACAATATATATTTTGACAAATAAGCAGGGTCTAATGAATCAGGAAGGAGGCTTGACCACTGGTGCTGCATGTTTTTCCTCTCAGCTTGTTTTGTTTAGTTTCTAAGCTATGTAGTGTCTACTGTGTTTTTTCACTCAATTGCTGCATCAGTGAGCAAAAAAAACCAAAAAACCTGTATCGGAAAATATACATTTGAAAACTCGGGGGAAACAGGTATTACAGCTTGGGATGGTTTATGATGGCTAAAATCCAAATTTAAAAGATATAGCACCTTGTTATGGCACACTGTTATTTAAAACACAACTACAAACAAAATGTCATTAGAGATAAGCACCCAATGAAATGTGTAATGTGAACACTATATCATCTGTTCCATTCGTGTAGCAGCTTCTAATTGGGTTTTGCGAAAGGATAAAAAAATTTGTATTTTGTGACTTCACCGTTGTTTATTGTGAGATGACTTGCATAAAAAAGGTGTGTGTGCATGAGCATGGTCACGCGCAAAAGTGTTCGGGTTTCAGACTAGGGAAATCTGGTCACCCTACTTTCTCATGACATACCCCAAGTCTGCTTTTGGGTCCTACTGTGACAGCTATGACTCTAGTGTGATTGGTTTGGTGAGGCATTACTTATGTTTGGCATTTCTTATTTTCGTCAAAACATGGATAATTTACAAAAATATTTAGTTTAGTCTTTAAAAAAGCATGAATTTGAATGAATAATGAATTTGATTAAGATTGTATCAAGCATGTCTCATATGTCTATTGAGAAAAAAAGTTATTTCACAATATATGTCATGTGATGTATCATCCAGCTGTAAATGAAATCAACAATATCATACTGGTGGTTATGAATATCCTGAGATAAATGAGTATGTAACAGCCACGAGATTATACCTGCAGTTGGTATTTAATTTCCTTCTACAAATATTAAAGAAACGGCCATTCCACTGTCCTTCACTGTGTTACTGTAGGACTCTGATGAATACACTCATGGTCCATCACTCAATTTCTGCTTCATTACTACAATTTTAGGACGACTATAAGGTTTTAATATCTGCTTTGTAGACTTTCATTGGTGGTGTGACTAACAGCTTCTTTTTATTAAATGGAATGGGATATTTTCACCTAACAGCACCTCTGTCTAGACTACACAAAATACCACCAAATGCACACATTCTTT
The DNA here is from genome assembly GCA_020466265.1 of Siphamia tubifer. Taxonomy (NCBI): domain Eukaryota; kingdom Metazoa; phylum Chordata; class Actinopteri; order Kurtiformes; family Apogonidae; genus Siphamia; species Siphamia tubifer. The sequence goes on from CM035791.1 coordinate 16,419,599, forward strand.
TGCAATTTGACAAGCATTCAGTCATCCAAAACTGTGTAAGTGACATTATGATAGATAGAAAGCAACAACATCCTGCAATTGAATGGTGTCCTTCAGTGGGAGAAGGCTGTGTTCAGCGGGTGGCTAGTGTTCCCCAATATTGAACTGAGCCTGTCCATGGTCCTCTGCTCTAGTACTGTCTCCACAAAGTTCAGGATTAGTCCAATCATTGCACTGCAGATCAGTCTGTCCAGCCTAGTCTTGACCTTTGTCCTTGCACCTCCTCGTTACCTCCACTTCTGTTAGACAGTTTATGGTCTTGTTAGAGCATAAGTTAAAAAACAAAACAAAAAAAAAAAACAGCCTACTATGGTGACCATAGGATGCTCATTATCCCTACACTGGCTCCCTATGCATTACAGGATCCATTTTAAGATTTTGTAATCTGTTTTTAAATGTTTAAATAATCTTGCTCTATCATATTTAACTGAGATCCTTCAGCCTCACTGCTCAACCTCATCCTTAAGATTAGTTGACCAATTGCTTCTGACAGTCCCCAAAACCAGGTGGAAGCTTAGACGTGACAGAACATTTGCCACTGCTGCACCAAAGCTCTGGAATGAGGTACCATTAAGTGTGAAACAGGCCTTTTTAAATCATGTTTAAAAACTTTAACTCATTGTAACTTATCTTGTCATCTGCAAACACCAAACTGACATGAACCTGTTTCTTTCGTCTTTGTATGTTTAGAATAGAATAGACTTTATTGTCATTGCGTCCCTAACCCTAACCCTATACAAATAAAGTTGATTGATTACAGGATTGTCACTGTCACATTCTGATTTCAGTCATTAATATCATGTAAGCAACAAAACAAATCAACCAACAACCCAGGTACCTACTCACTACAAACATATGAATGCTGGATTTAATTATGAAGTACAATATAATTAAACATAATCCCAAAGGTTATTGAGTTTAGGTGAATCCTCTCATTTGTCTTCTTCTGTTTGATCATTTTATCTGTATAAACTGGCAAAAGGTATGTAGATATTTTTACTCCTAGGGGGCGGATGTTTTTGTCCACTTAACACATTATATTGCATGTTGATGACACTGATGTTACCTAAAGTGAGAGGAAGGATTAACCCTTTAAAGTTCCAAGGGTCTGCCCGGAAGTAGTCGATCAAAAATGTTAATCAAACCTGACCCAAATGTCACATGACCTAATGCAGTTTGACAAGAGATTCTCAAACATCATATAAAGATATACACCACTTTCAGATAAAATATTCACAGCAGGTACAATCACTTATTTGTTCAAAATACAAATGAAAAGCAGCAGATTTTAACCTTTATGTCTCATAATTATCCACAAAGGAACCATATTCTAACAAACGCAGTCATAGTCCAACAAAAACATCCAAAACTAACACAAAAAAAATTGTCCAAATGTAGTCCAAAACACATGAAAACATCAATAAATATCCACAAATGTTTTATCTATTGCATCATTTAACAGGACCTGCCTGCAATATCCTAGTTTTCATCTTAATATTTTTATATATAATATAATCAAACACCCTTTTCACGTTCTGAAAAGGGTGTTTGAGAAATAAAAGCGACATTCAGTAGAAGTTTAAAGGCTTAACAAGGTATTGAGACTTCCCTTAACTGTGATTTGTTGTCCTTATTATGCACAATGTAGAGCCAGATGAAGTTTGTCAAGTGCATTGTCACACACACGCAACTAAGAATAAGTTGCTGGTGCTAGCTTTAAAACTCAACAATTGCTATTCTGTTAAATGTGTGAATATGTGTGTGAATATGTGTATATTGTAGACTTGACAACATTTACATGACTTTTTAAAATGCCAGGAATAGTGACATTAACTAAGTCTAGACAAACTTAAGACAGATGCCATTCAACACTCCTGAAAAGTAGGCCAGACCACCTGAAAAGGAGCCTAGTCTGTGGATCCTGACTCCCAGGATGATGGCAGTTGGACTGATTAATCTTGTGTCTAATTGGTGAGGATGGTGGGTGGCTGGCTGATGAGTGGTGTGTGTGTGTGTGTATGCGTGTTGGTGGGGTGTTGTCACATTGCCCCAACAATGCCTGGAGCACCCCAGCCCAACCCCTGCTTACCCCATCTTTCCAATACCCCCACCAGGTCCCAGAGGGAGACTTCTGCTGGTGGAAATCAGCAGAGATGGAGCTTTCAGGGGACACAATGTGAACTGCAGAGCTCCTGTGGTTTTAAATAGAGGGAGTGCCCCCGGCTCAATTACTGTCTCATGGAAAGTGGAGGAACCATAATTGAATGTGACACAAGCAAGCTGTGTGCACTTGGCAGTGACAGCGCCTCTCACAGTCAGAACGCAGCTCTGACAGCGATCTGCTGCAACATGTACACACCAACAACATGAATGTGGAACCAAATTGGTGGAGACGTCATTAAAGCAGCACTACACTGGAGTATTAACTGAAAACACTCCTGTCTTATCAACCTGAGACAATCAGCAAAGCAGCGGCAGAATAGTCCCTGCTGCGTCACATGGCTTCAAATTATAATCTGTAGTTGTGTCAAATGTCCAGACTTCAGTGGACTTTACTATAGTGCCATCACAGGAAGTTTGCAGTGCAGAGGGTTGTCTGAATCCTAAAACCTTATGTGAATAATCAAGGAAAAATGGCAAAACATGCAGATCTGAAATGATACACTGATAACATTCTCTCATGATTGATTAAAAAAAAAAAAACGGACTAAAGAAAAGTAATCAAGCTGACTGTGGTTCAGTTGGTAGAGTGGGTCGCCCAATGACCGAGAGGTTAGCGGTTAGCGTCCCGGCTCTGGCTGTCCATATGTCAAAGTGTCCTTGGGCAAAGACACTGAACCCTGACTTAGGCTCCCAGTAGGACTGACAGAACCTTAGAAACCTACTGGTGTGTGAGTGTGAATGGGTGAATGTAAAGCGCAAAATAAGTGCAGACCATTTACTCTGAAGAGAAGGTGAAGGAACCCTCCATTATCATATCTGAAAACCAAACTGTGATTGGTCACGACAGGTCTTTAAGTATCTGGATAGCAATATGGATTTCGTAATTTTTCCTCTGTACACGGTCACAGATGATTTATAACAAATCATTCAAGGTGTGACTGAAGTATGTATTTTCATCTTTAATTCAAGGGGTTCAACAAGAATAGTGCAATAACCATTTAGAAATGACAACCATCTTCAACTACCCAGAATCCCCTTGTCCTGACCTACAACTAAACATGATGTCAACATGCCTGAACTTTTAATTGACAGACAGTGAAACAAAATTATCTTAGAACTAATCAGAATTAATGAATGAGAGCAATTTATATCCAGTGTAGCAGTTTTTATATTTTGAGGTGATCTTGTGAAATACCCAGAAAAGATTTTAAGGATACATTTTTGCCTCTTTAATACAATTCCAGTAACTTTAAACCCTAAACACTCCGCGGCAAGTCAAAAGTTTCAAACCAAATGTTTTTTCAGCTAAAAAATGGGATGACGCATCAACAGCGATGTAAAGCGAATAATGTAAAACTGACAAAAGAGCTTTTCTTCTTCTTCTTTTTTTTTAATGCACATGGTATGATTTGGATTTGCATGTTTGTATATTATTTATTTAATCATGTAATGGAATAGATTCTAAATAAATTATTTGTGTTTTTTATCAGGCTAGGATGTGATTTATGTCAACTCCGTCAGTACAGCTTTAAGTCTAAGAGATTTAAGAAGGATCCCAAGTCTGAAATACATTGGAATAGTTTTTATTGTTTGGAAATGTCATAAAATGCTGTATATAAACTTGTGTTGTGATTTCATACTATCCTGAAAAGCCATATTTTCGAAAGGTCTAAATTTTCATGATTTGTTTTTTTTAATTTTAGAATGATAAAAATACATTTAATAAATAATCAGATTCACATAAAGGGGTGTAGATCAAAGAGTCCCTTTATTACATTAACTATATAAATTGTACAAAGAGTAACATTTTTTATTATAATTATTAAAAAAATAAATGGCCTGGGCTTGCCTGGCGTAAAATGTCAGGGGTCCAGGAAAGAGTGTGTGTGTGTTTATATTCCTATCTTTATAGGGACATTAATGATTACAGTCACACCATGGGGACCTCTGACACTATGGGGACCAAAATTCAGGTCCCCACGAGGGTTAAATATTAACGTCCCCACTAGTAAAATAGAAATAATGTGGCCCTATCATTAACATACATTTTTTTTCCCAGAAGTCCTCATAAAGCATGGGGGAAACAGGTGCAAAGTGCAAAGGTTTGAAGATGTTTTTAGTTTTTTAAAATGATTTTATGTTGTTTTTTTATTATTATTATTATTATTTATTTATTTATTTAATGTATTTTAAAAAATTTTCTTAATTAATTTTTTATTATTATGTATTCCTTCAGTTTTTCTTTTCATATTTAATTACATTTTCTAATTATTATTATCATTATTTAATTTTATTTTAAAAATAGAATTTATTAAAAAAATCACTACCCAATTGCTACTTAATTACAAACTTCACGAGACATGTAAATGTGTGTGTGTGTGTGTGTGTGTGTGTGTGTGTTAATGCAAGTATGAATGAAAAATAATTGTGACACTATATATATATGTGTCTCCTGTAATCAGCCAAATATATGTGAAACTTTTTTTGCCAGGCAGTGTATCATGACAAAATATTAAGATAAAACTAGTCCTGTAAGCTATTTATTTTTTGTACCTCATTCTCCGGGACCTCCTCGTCCTTACCTGTCTTTGACTAGTAATATTCAATACCACTGATTTCCTTTCAGTTCTGATACAGAGTAAAATCCAGGCTGGTATCAGTGTTATTTTATGCAACATCACCGAGGGTTCTAGTTTTCTTGTGCAACGCTGGTGGACCCGGCTCAGAGATGATTTCCAGCTGGCTTAGAGCGGTTTGGAAGTTTGGCGGACCATGGTGCACCAAGATGGGTGCAGCGGTGAACTTGTGGGAGGTGACCACTGATCCAGCTCAACCCAGTCACAGATTCACTGACTTTAGACAGTGCGATAAGCTGGCCAGCTGAAGGCAGGTCTAAGCGCGGTGCAGCCAGTCTAGTGGTAGATTGGGGGACCGGCGCACAGAGCACACACGTTACCACAACCTCACAGACAGGTTTGCAGAGTGTCAGACACATTTCAATACAATACATAATAACCCCAACAATCACTATTCTACGGAAGATTGGTGGTTCTGTTTTCAGGGTTAATTTCATTAGGTATAGATTGCAAATCCAAACTTGTAAAAGTAGTCCGGACACACCCCCTGCGACACTAGAGCCACTAATGTATTTTAAATTTTAAAAAAGAGTATTTGAAATCATATGTTCCTTAAGAATACAAGTAATTTATTTATATTAAACTGAATCACAATGAGGTAGAAAATAGAAATAGACAATATATCGATATTTTTAGGATTCATCTGCACATCACTACATGTGACTAGATGGACCCCCTCATGTGCCCCCACCCTACTGCATCTTTACAGACTGGAACTACATTTGTCCATGAACATCCATCTGTCCTGCTGCATCGACAGTCTGTCCGTCCATCAGAGTGGATCTCCTTTATTGTGGTTTTCCCTGACGTTTCTTTTTTTTCCGCTGGGTTTTTAGAGTTTTTCTTTGCTGAGGAAAATCTAAGGACCAGGAACATTAATTAATTTCTTTCATCTACTGTTTATTTCACTGTTGTTTGTCAAATAAACTAAATTCTGTCAAACTAATTCCATAAAGCCCTGTGAGACAACGGTTTTTTTTATATTGGGCTCTACAAATAAAAGTGAATTGATTATCAATGGACTTGTAGAGTGAAAAATTCAAAACATATTATCCCAAAAATGAAAACTAAATTCTTACAGTGTGGCAATGCATTGAACTAAAAAAAAATGTCTGAGCACATTGTCTACCATCCCCCAATATTCTGTCTATGAAATGAAGAGGAATGTAATAGTGCAGTATTTAAAAAAAAAAAAGCTCTATTCATACAGCCTTAATGTCACATACTGTAGCAGGTATATTTGAGTTTTTCAACATGCACCATACTCTCCTTATATACCCCCCCCCCCCCCCCCCCCCGCCCCACCCACCACCATCCAGTGTCAGTCACATATCCTTTGAATTACCAAATGGGAATACAACACTGTGTAAAAGTCGTTTCCTCACGACCAAGAAAGTATTTCATGAGAAGAACAGCTGGATATGGTCGGAGTTGGCGAGCGGCGAGTGTGTGTTAATGTGTGTGAGTATGTGTTTGCTCACACTGCGGCAGGTGTCTGTCTGACAGCCGTGTGATGAGTTGAGCCCTGCATTGAGCCTGTCTAAGCCCGGTGACTGGTCTCCTTCTCTATCCCAATAAGCTGCCCTGGGTCTGCTGTGCTGATTCCTAGTCCCTCCCTCCACTCCCCAACAACCCTCCACCTTTGACTGCACCAGTCGCTAGAATACCAATGACTCAATGTCCCTCACTTCTCACACTTGACTGCCATCTATGCATATTTGATGCCCTGTCCCCTAATCTAAATTGCACTGGCGTTTTTATAATGGCCCCTGTAACCTCTATAGAACATATTTTTTTTTCTTTAGAGTTTAATCAGCATGTGGTATTGAAGGTCAAAATAATGCTTAAAAACTCCTGTATTATACATACATACGGTATTTCTTCACTTGGCTGTCATTCTTCTTAGTAATGAAGTGACAACAAGATCAAGAAAGGTGTTGATGCTTTTTCATAAAGCAAAAAACATGAATGGAAAATGGAATAGCTGTCAATATATTTGCAATACTAGAACAACACTCAATCAATCAATCAATCAATCAAATTGTTCCCACAGTTGTCGGTACAGTAAGATAAAAAAAAAGATGAATAAAAAAATAAATAAATATATATATATATATATATATATATATATATATATATAATGGTAATATAATTAAAGTAAATACATAAAACAGCAGAATGAAATAATGTTAAGAGTAAAAATAAATCAATAAATACAAAGCTAAAAATGGATGTTTTCAGTTTAACCTTAAAAATATGAACACTCACAGTGGACCTTAGATACTCAGGTCGACTCTTCCATAGTTTGGGGCCAGAAAAACCTCATCACATGTTTTGGAGTGAACGGAGTTGAAGATTTTAAGTAAAAATCGCCATAGATCCACATTAGTTAGGGTATGGAGCATTAGAAAACATAATGAAAACAAGAAATTAATAAAGTTTTCCAAAACAAGTATTAGTTATTTTCCCCCAAACAATATTAAATAGAATTTATTCTTGGAACAATGTTGAAGGATAGGCTCAAGAATGTCAATCTGACGTTAAAAAAATCAGAAATACTGACCTCTCTTTACAGTTTGGCTGGGCAAAGACTTCAATAATGTCACTTATTGTGTGCTTAGGAAGTTGGACTAAAGCATTATTTAAAAAAAGAAGGTATAATTAATATCCTGTTACAGGGTTTAATAAACTAGGGGATAAAATAGTGCTGTTTTATAAATATATTTTTTCAAATGTTCATATTTGTTATATTAAGGCTAAAGTAGACAGATAAATGATTATATTAGAAAAAAATACTTTTTTTATTAATTTTATATTCAATAAAAAAAGGAACTTTGGTCAGTGGGGACATGCTCATCTGCTGATTTGAAATATACGCTTCAGAAACGTATAAAATGTTTGAAAATATAATATGTAAAATTTGTTTGTGTGTTATCATGCAAAAAGCCACATGGACATTTTCATTTTGTGTTTTACTTAAAATGAAAATCTTTGACCTGTGGGACACAGAGTGCACCAAATTAACAAAATCCCCTTCTTAATAAGCCTCCACAACAGTTCACTCCTATCAGGTCATTTTCTTTCCCTTGTGTTGTACATGGAGTCACAATTCTAAAGCTTTGTCATCACATAATTAATTTACAAAAAAAACTGCAAACATTGGCAAAAAAAAAAAAAAAACAACAACTAACATCTAGACAACATAAATCTTTTTCCTGAATGAATCTAATCAAATCTAGACAAAATGCACTAAACAAACCCAGTATAATGTCAAAGAATCTGATGTAAAAACAACTCTTGCATCGTCAGTATCATCAAAACAGGAGTGAATTCAGTGCTCAGTCATCCACGATGCTACCACAGTGTCAATCAACATTCTGTAAAGCAAGTGTTTAAATAAGCCTTGTTCACAGAATATATTAACCCCCACCTCCTCCTCCTCCTCCTCTTCCTCCTACCCTGTGGTTTTGTAGCTCGCATGCACGGCACAGCATATCTGTTGGCGTGGTCTAACAGTAAAAAAAAAAAAAAAAAAATGCTGCATTCACAACAATATGAACAATAGTGGAGAACAGTGAGCCTGTGAAATGTTTATTCAGCACATTAAAGAGTAATGAGTAGCCTCCTCCAATGACTGAGACCACATTACTAACATGCTCACAGTTAAAGGAAGCTCTCTCCTAGGTTTAATGGCTTACTTGGGTAAACATAAACAACACCATAATGAGCTAAGATCCATATTTTCCCCCATTTTCTGTTGATAAGCAAAAATGGTTCTGGTAAGCAAAATTAGCCTCTTGCATCTTTAGGCAAAAAGACACACACACACACACACACACACTGAGAATGTGGATGACTCTTGTGCACGCACACACACACACACACTTATTCCAGGCTGTTTTTCTTAGCATACAATTAGCACCTTTACAGAGCTCATTTGCACTGAGACTCACACACAGGTTGTCATTCCTTCTTCCCACTTCCACTTGAGCCCTGTTGTTCCTGTGCGAGAAACGGCGGATTCGGGGAGTTGGGGCTAAGGTGGATGGAGTGTTTGTATCCTGAGCTACACAGCTGGCGATGCTCTCATAGTGGCTTGTTTTCACTGCTTCATCAAAAAAACAAGGATCACAACTTTGTCGGCAAAAGACTAGCTTGCAATGTCATCATATTTACTGCCATGCAAGTGGAGTTTTTGTTCATGCAATCTACATTTTGCTTAGGCAGCCAAAAAAAAAAAAAAAAAAACGCAGCCTCTTCTCCTGGGCAGCGGGTACATTAAGAGAATAGGAGGTGAAATCCCTTGCCTATTAAAAGTGAACACAGTGTGAAATGTAGGGGTAGGATTCAGTTGCTTTCGTTCAATTTGCATGCCTTTTTTTTTTTTTTCTTTTTTGGTCCCAAACTGGATTTTAGAGATGATCTCACAGTTATGGCATGCATTTCATGTGGATGAATTCATCTAGATTACATAATTGGACTCCCCCCTCACGTGAGCTAGTGACTGGATCTTTACCTGCATGAAGTGGATGATTAGTTTTGCCCTGCACAGGGACAGCCTGCATCTCGACTCACAGCCAGAGCCTGATTGAAGAGGCTGAGACCTGGAATCAGTAGCAGCGGGGAGAAAAAGGCCTTGAGCTAATAGAGCATCACTGGAGCCACTTCAGATGCTCAACCAATTTACCATATTAAGTCGCTTAGTCACATCCACTTTCCTGTAATTCATTCACTGCTAATGCCCCAATGCTGTTTGGGAATTAAGGTTAATCATCTCCTTATTCATCAAAGCTGAGAGGGCAATTACTGCATGGAGTGCAGGGGTGGCTCTGGCTGGAGAGCCACAGCTTAGGTTTTGTCATCACACACTGTGGACGTAGTAATTACATCATAATAAAGTGCAATTAGTTAATGAATGGGAGCATATGCTGCTAATGACAAGCAGTAATCTAGCTCTGTTTTTTTGCCCCTGTGCGTGCACCCTCCCCACTCACCCACCCTCCTCTACAGCACTGACTCTCACACTAAGCTGTGTATGTGTACTTGGGCCTTTTGTGTGGTTCTGGAGGCGTTCCACAGGTTTATTACCTGCCTGTATCAACCTGCAGATGATAGTTGTGATGCTACAGATGCACGTTGGAAAGCAAAGGTTAACTTGTTCCAAAATGTTGAAACAGAGAACAGTTTGATTGATTCTTTGTCTCTGTTGTACAGTTGATACTGTTTTTTTAGTCATAGATTTCATTATTTTTTTTCGAATTACTCAATAAAACTGTGGCTATTTTTTATTTAGATCAGGCGTGTTAAACTCCTTTTAGTTCAGGGGCCACATTCAGCCTAATATGATATAAAATGGGCCACACCAGTAAAATAATATAAATAAAAGGATAAAAACATATAAAATAATGTCAATGCCAAAATTTTCTGTTTTTCAGTCTACAATTAACATGAACAAATATGAACAACCTGTAAATTATGAAGAAAAATAAGTGAAATGTTGATGATATTATGCTTTAGTTTATCATTTATACATGTGCATCGCAAATTACAGATCACAGAAAATCTATACATTTACACAGCATTTAGTAACATGCTGAATATTGGTCAAATTCAACAAATATTTCAGGTTATTCACATTTTTTTGTAGAAAGGCTAGTCTTTTTTGTACTTTATTTTACACCAAAACAGAAAAGGAAAGTTAGTTTAAGGTTGGTTTCTATTATTTCTAAGTTAATATGACAGTTTTTTACTTTTCTCACTCACTTTAGATTAAATTGACCTGAAATTATTTGAACTTCCTTGATGATCAATTATCTTTAGTGTCACTTCACACTTTCATCCCAGGGGTCAGATCGGACCCTTTGGCGGGCTGCATTTGGCCCACGGGCCTTATGTTTGACACATGTGATTTAGATAGTTCATTATATTTAATTTTGTGTAGTGTTGCCATATGTAGAATCCACTAGAATCCATGGTTTTGTTTCTATATCTTATTTTGTAAAACAGTACTAATTAAACTATGATATATTATCCTATGTTCATTCCAACTAGGATTTAAGTATGCAGAATTTAGTTGTTTATTATTTGGTACTTTAACAACAAGTATTCCCCTATCAAATAGATCTTCCTTTTACTTCTACTTTAATATTATTGTGTACCTTATAACAATATTGAAAACATGTTTCCATAGTGTTTTCATTAATATATGAATTTTATTTAAAAGATATGATTCATTACAACTATAGTATTTTTTTTGTACACTTGCCACCAGCATCAATAATAAATTATAACCAACATATTAAATCCTCAAATGTGTCTAAGGAAACCCACAGACACAATAAAACTGCATTATCAATAAAAAATTTAAGTACTTACAAACATACGCCTTAATTTTTTGTCTGTCATTATTAAGGTCTCTGAAATATAAATTTATGAGAAGTTCTCAAAAGCCCTCAAAAAGTTCATCCAGTATTGTTTTTATTATTATTAATAATGTGCTTAAAGAGTTAGTTCATCCCAAATGTATTATGTATTTTGCCTGGATTGGTTTTTTTTGATTACTCACAGAAATTCAACATCTTTTTCTACAAACAGTTTCTTGATCACTATTAATCCATGTATCAATCATTTTTCAAACTAAAACCAAAAATAAGACAACAAAACAACAACTCGTTTCATCATAATTTTTCTCCAAAACCAAAATGAAAAAAAAGCACACAATGATGTTTTTTTTTACAGTATTCCTTTTTGTCTTTAAATAAATCATGGAAAAAACGGATGACGGCCATTTTTCGTTTTATCCAATTTTGACCAGAAACAAGCTGAATAAACGTGACCCACAGGGACAAAGATGGGAACCTAACCAAAGTGATTGACTGGATATAAATATTATTTCTTTGACCTGAATTTGCTTCAGGTCAAAATTGGATAAAACGGGAAAATGGACATTATGCGTTTTTCCATTGTTCATTTAAACACATAAAGGAAAAGTGAAAAATGCATCACTATCAGTTTTTTTCATTTTGGTTTTGAAAACAAACAATGAAGAAATTAGTTGTTTTATTGTCTCATTTTTGGTTTTATTTTGAAAAACGAATGCATGAATGATACATGGATCACTATTAAAGTTGGGTTTGGTTTTGTCTCCTGTTCAGGTGAGTGAGCGAAGCAAAATTCTAACTGAAAATCAAGCAGAACCTGCATACACTAGGTACAAACAGTCATGTTTTTCTTTATTAAAACAATTCAAGATAAGTTAGAAACTAATATAATGTAATGTAATGTGTGTAAAAGGACCGTGAAATAACTTTCTCTGGAATTATTGTCTGAAATTACAGCTTGAAAAAAAATATCTTTGAATCTTTTGTTTTGGGAATTAATTAATTTGTGGTCCTTTAGGCCTCATCTTTGCTGTCATTGTCATAGTGAGTAAGTGTCCCAGTCACACGCAGAGGTTGTCGTGGTCATGGGGGAACACGCTGGACAAGCGTTACTTTAACTGTGCTGCTCTAATCATTGTTGATGGAGTGTGAGGAGGGATGCTAATCTGGGTCATTGCATATGTAAATGCACAGCTGGGATCTTCGCAGTGCCAAAATACATCAGCCAGGGTGTCTGAGTGTCACCCAACATTAGCTCCAACACAGCGAGTGGACAGGGGCTATAAACACACCCCACTGTGGACTGTCCTCTGGCGGGGGAGGGGATTAGTGCGATCACCAGCAGTGTCAATATCAAACTTCCCATCAGTCCTAGCGGACCTCTGTCTAAGCATTTGATACAGCCACAGACACATGCCATCAAAAACATTGGAATGCTCTGAGGGGGTCATTTGACTTGAATTACATCAACACATTCACTGCTTTAGCTCTAGAAGTATCCAGTCCATAGTGGGCTGGGGGATATTTGGATTATTTTGTCCAAGGTCTGAACATTTTTTTCTCCTGATTGATGTTGAGCATACCAATAAATTATGAAATTAAAGACAGTTATATCATATTACTGCCAAATAAAAGGCATGGTAAAGCATTTTTGATATCTTCCTTTGTGATTTTTAACATGAAATCAATATATCTCTGTTCCTTATTGTTGTAATTTTCATACAGGAAGAAGAAAATATATAATATTTTGTTTGTGATTCTACATTAAAGCATACAAAGTACTTCTAAACAGTAAAAGGGCTCTGGCTGGAGCAACTGCTGATGAAATAATGTCAATAAAAATGGTTTTCTAATTTTTAAATTAGTAGTACTTCATTGATCTTCCAGCATAATCACATATTCATGATATTCATGTGCCATGAATATCATGAATACAGTATGTGATACTGTGATCCATATGTGCCATGTTCTGTTTATGTTTGTCTTGAACTCAGTCTGCATTTATACACAGTCCTGCTACTTTTAGTCCAACAGCCCCAACTAAGAGTGTATCAAGTAAACAGTTAGCATCAAACAGTGTAATAAGAAATATTCCTTGTCCTGACTGTTGACCAGAAAGGCTGAACACAAGGGCCCAATACACCTACTGTATGATACTATTGGTGCTTTGCTTTTGCATAAACCAAATCTGGAAAACATTTATTTTTTGGGTTTATTACTTGATAATATTATTGCAAATGTATATGTATAATGTTTAATTTCTACTTTTTTATACAGAATTTTTTTTGCACTGTTGGATGGACACTGTGAAAAGCTACAAGCACATTTCTATTTATTTGTTTATTGTTATTGTGGTTAAATTTGACTTGATTGCTTTAATCTTTACATTAGAAATGTTGATGTGCACATGTCACTTGGTAAAACCTCTGGATTCATTTATCTAAGCTCTTCAGTGTTATTAGCAATTTTCCCACTTCATTTATTGTATGTTTTGACCCATTTTTGTCAGTGTGTATCTTGTATGAAAACAGAATGATCCCACTTATTGTCGATCTATTCTATGAAACATTTCTTTCTACTTTTATTCTGCATGTAAAGATGAGGAGGAACATAGTTCACTTACAGTGTATCCACAGTGTATAGAATCCTACCTATTAGCTGTTTTTACTCTTTGTAAATCACAGGTTACAAAGATTTACTCAGTGTTAGTTGTTTGAGGCAGACATTTAATCAATAAATCAATCAATTGAATTTAATTTACATAACACCAAACCAAACTCAAGCCAATTTACAGAAACCCAACAGAATCATCCAGGAGGAAAAACACATAGAAACCTAGAGTAAACCCTGACTCCTAGAGAACGGTCATCTGCCTTGGGTTAAAGAGAGATGCTACAGTAGAGGAAGCAAAATGGAGAGTGAGAGAGAGAGAGAGAGAGAGAGAGAGAGAGAGAGAGAGAGAGAGAGAGAGAGAGAGAGAGAGAGGGGAAGAATAAGGGAGAGGGTGGAACTATAGGGAGATGTGGATGCACAGCAAACTGAACTACAGCTATTAAAAAGTAGAAGAGCTGGTGTTAGTATAATTACTAATAGCTAGAACAAATGTCCATAACTCTTAATACTACTACTACAAATACCAGCAAGCCTGATGGGGGGGTGGATATGTTGCCCCAGGCCCATCAATGACCCTACACAGTAAATTTTGCAATGTTAAATCAACACTTAGAGAGTTTATTTGACTTCTTCTAGAGTGTATTTGGTCCCATTGTCTCCAAATTAACACTGCAAAATCTACAGTGTAAAATTACTTTACCTAATATTACATTATTATTATTATTATTATTTAAAATTGTTGACTATTACATTAAACTCAATTTAATATATGTAATATGTACAAATATATGTAACAATTACAGCTTATTTTGATAAATATCAATCTTTTCCTTTTTGCCCATCTACCCCGTCTTTAAAGAACATGGTTTGACCCTCTGTGGTGACCTGTTTGCTTCAGGTACGTGTCCGGCAGCGGGAAATTCTATGCTAGTCTAATAGCATCTTTAGTTTGACACAAACAACCATGGCTAATGGTCACAGGTCTGGTGCACAGAAAAGGAGAGAAAACAAGAAAAGGAGAGGAAGATCACTGAGGTGAAAGGGAATATATGGAAAAGTTTTTCGAAGCAGATCAAGAACAGACAGCAGCAGCTGGGCTGGATGTGGTAGTGGTGTCTGGTGATGGTGCTAAGTCAACTGCTAACAATGCAAGAGTTTTCCACACAAACCTTTCCACGAGAGCCCACTGAGCCAGTGCTAGTGGAAACACAACATATGATGTGCTGCTGCGCTGTATAAATGAGGAGAAGAGGGAGATGGAGGAGGGAGTGGGTGGGTGGGTGGGGAGAGTGAGTGTGAGGAGGTGAAGACAGGGGCGTTGCTAGGGTCTCTTGGGGCTTCAACCATGAAATCCTTGGGGGCCCCACCCCTTTATGCATGCTGCAAAAATAGTTTCTGCACAATTTCTGGGACATTTGAGATGATTAGATGACTTAAATTCTCAAAGTGAGGGCCAACGGGTTTCCCAGAAAGCCCAGGACCATCAGTAATCACTGTTCTAAATAGTCTGACATTAGCAAAAATATATAAAGTACGAATGTTTCTTTATTCTAAAAGTGTACTGCAATTTAATATTTTAATTAATTACAATTTAAAATATATATAAAAAAAATACAAATGTGAGTAAATAAGTAAACAAAAGACAATACACTTCACACTTAAACTTTTTTGTTTTTATAATACATAAAAAATACTAAATAAAAAATAAATAAATACAGTTTTTTTTTTTGCAGACTGACAGAACAGGGGGCGGGGCTCCACAAAGGGGGTTTTCTACTGTGGTGTCATTGCAAATTGCCCACTGTTATTGTTCTTGCTGAAGGTTTTGGCAGCCTTAGAGGGACCCTCTAGTGGACATGGTTTCACCCAACTGACTTGCCTGTCCTCAAGCCCAGCCTGTGCATACTGCTGCACATTTTATTTTCCTTAACAGTGACTGTGGCTGGAGGAGCGTGTACCTTTAGTAAAATGAAAATCATTAAAAGCAACCTGTTCTCCATTATGTCACAGGGCAGGTTTAACAATTTATCCATGTTGACTTTATAACCAAAAAGCAACTTTTATTGTGCGATGTGTAGTACAGTGGTACTACACTTGAACAATGAAAAACCTTTATGTAATTTTTTTGTCTCTGAATACGAATGAAAATTCAATTTACGAAATGAAACTGAAACCCCAAGACGTAAATACAGTACTGTACGTAGCATCCCATTGGCTATGACGGAGCTACCCATTATTATTCATCATGAGCCAAAAGAAAGTGATTTCTGGTGCGAATGAAAAGAAGAAGGAGGCTGCATTATCAATAGAAGTGAAACAGGAGATGATAATGTCATTATTCCATCAACACGAATAAAAGACATGCTGGCACAATTTCATGAACTTTCCAAATTCATGGGGAAAAAAAAGTGTTCATGAGTCGGGCTATCACCCAGTATGATGACGTATGCTTTACACATTTTAGGAAAAGTTGTCAAAGGCAATTGTCTTTGGATCGATATTTCACCAAACCTCCATCAACAGAAATTGTTGAAGGTGAAAGTGACAATTAAAACAACCACAATGGTATGGAAATAATTTGTGTGTCTTTTTATTTTAATGGTTTAATGTTTAATGTTCAGTCAGTGAAGACACATTTCCCCACTGAGACCAACAAATTATGTCTAAAATCAAAATTGTATTTTATTTTTAACACATATTTCATACAAAATGTGTAGACTTTTATAATTTTTAAAGGGTTTAGAGGGTAGTATTGGGGGCCTTGGAACAAATCAGGCCTTTTACATGTAACATACGATTCTATTTATGAAAAATTTATGGCACGAAACCACTTATAGAACAAGTTAATTTCATAAGTTGAGGTACCACTGTAGTTCCAAATTGTGAATTGTTACTTTAATGGTTTTAATGAATAGAGAAGGCTGAAAAATGTACTGCTAAACTAATGTTAGAATCAGAAGACATTATATTACTGTACCTAGTAGACAGCTGCAGTGTTTATGAATTAATCATTTGTGATCAGTAACATTATGTGTTCAATTTAATTAAAATTGGTTGTGAAGTTGTAATGTTATATACTTTCATTCATTCATTATCTGAACCCGCTTTATCCTCACTAGGGTCGCGGGGGTCACTGGGGGCCTAATCCAGCTACAACGGGCGAAGGCGGGGTACACCCTGTATGAGTCTCCAGTTCATCTCAGGGCTGAACATATATAGACAAACAATCACTCTCACATTCACACCTATGGCCAATTTTAGAGTAACCAATTAACCTATCAGTGCATGTCTTTGGATGGTGGGAGGAAACCGGAGTGCCCGGCGAAAACCCACGCGGACACGGGGAGGACATGCAAACTCCACACAGAAAGGTCTGGTGTGGGATTTGAACCAGGGTCCTTCTTGCTGTGAGGCACGAGTGCTAACCACTGCACCACCGTGCCGCCCATGTTATATACTTGATATACTTAATTTTTTTGTCTTTAAGATTAATTTTCACATTACTGATGTGTGGTTGTTTAGACACTGTGTGTGTGTGTGTGTGTGTGGGGGGGGGGGGGGGGGGGGTATGGTTGTTACGGCCCCCTGAGCCTCAGCAAATCTGTTGGCGGCTCTGCATACATGTATTAACAGTGGATATATTACTACCATATCTCTTCACACAAATAATCAGAGGTGGTCAAAGTACTCACATTTTGTAGTTAAGTAGAAGTACAGCTACTTGTGTGAAAAATACTCTGTAATAAAGTACAAAAGTAAAAAGTAACAGTGATTTTTTTTAACCAGGAAAAGTCAAAAAAGTTTAAAAATTATCCAAAATAAAGCCTTTAAAAGTAGGTTAGTGTGTAGATAATGTTTTTGATCAGGTCACAGTTACTCAGTTTAGTGGATATGGACAGGAAATTTAGGAAAAATGAAAAAAAAAGAAGTCACAATTAAGATAAAAAGTCATCATGAGATTACAAAAAAAGTGTTTAAAAATGCATAATTTTAAGAGAAAAAGTAACAAGTTTGAGATAAAATGTAAATATTTCAATATAAAAAGTCAAAATTGTGAGATAATACTCATATAATTATAATATATAATGTCACATTTTCTCTCCTCCACTGAATTTCCCTTTGAAGACACTTGATTTTCATACTGTCATTTTTCATCTGTTTTGTTTGAAAAAGTATTTCGTATTTATGAACAAATGTAGAAAGTACAAGTAAAAGGTTTCCAGAATAATAAATACTCAATTAAAGTACAGATACCTAAAAAAAATCTACTTAAGTACAGTAACAAAGTACTTTTACTTAGTTACTTTCTACCTCTGCAACTACCATTTATGTAATTATATAATAAACACTGTCACAACAATATGGAAGTGAGTGATGACTATGAAGACAAAAGAGAAGCAGCAGCACAGAGATAATCCAGGGAAAACTTCTGAGACAAAATAGAACAGAGACTCCAGGGAAGAAGGAGAGCCAGTAACATGTATTTGCTGTGGTGTCAAAAGAAGAAAAGATTTGGAGAGAGAAAGTCAGAGAAGAGAAGGAGGACAGAGAGGAGGAGGAGGAGCAAGAGAAGATCAGACAGGAGGAGCTCAGCTGCTACAGTAGCAGTTTAAGGGCCTGGTTTACTAAATGTTTGTGCCTTTAAAAGTGTGTGCAAACTTGAATGTGTCGGTAAAAACCCATAGTAGCTTATCTACTAACAGAACTCACTAAGGGTTACACCTCTCACATAGCTTGCACAACCCATTTAGTGTTTGCCTTTATGAATATGCAGTTGTGGGCGTTTCTACCAGAATAGATGCAAATGTTTCTTTAAGCATGTGCAATATGATTTACCAAACCTGAAAGTGACTGCGGTGGTTGATTTTGTAAAAGGCAGATTTTAACTGGTACAGTTCTGCACAGAAGTGGTTACACTGGTTGTGCTAAAGAGGTGACATAAGCAAAACTAAAGGAAACACAGGGAATGAATCTGTTCTGCTTGCAGCAACATTTTTGAAATGAATGGAAGAATGAAGTAAATTAGACATGTAGCCCCCCACTTTATGGACCTACCCCCCCCACACCCAGTTCCACCAATGGAACATCACTATTAGGCCAGGACTCCACAGTCTGTCTCCCTTCCTTGTAGCAGAAAGAAAATAGGATGGGTTCTAGTGCTATACACACACACACACACACACACACACACACACACACACAAACACATATACATACTCGTACCCATGTCTCATGAGGACCAAGTTTGTAATCAAGTAGCCATTTGGTAGTGAATGTGAAAAAAAATTTAATGATTAAAAAAAAAAATAATAAAAAAATTACAATAAATTAGAAAACTAAATGAAATATAAAAAATAGAATGAATCAATAAATAAAAAAATATATAATGTAATAAAATAAATAAATTAAAAATAAATGATGAATCAATAGCACGTGCAATTTTTAGCGTGAGCAAAAAAACCCATTTGAGATCTTAGTAAATCTAACAGCAGCCTGAACCACCCTAACAATAACTTTAATTAAAAACAAGAGGAGGAGGAGAGAAAGGAAGGACTGATAAGGACGTCCCGAGTTTACATTTGCACACACAAATTCTTTCAATGACTTTGCAGAACATACAGAAATCTGCTCAATCCCCCCCAAAATCCAATCTGTGTCTGCCTGCGTACCCTAATTACTCTTTCTGTTACACAACCAGAGTCAAATTCCTATCCAATCCTATCACTGTTCCTACATGTACTGTGTCTACAGTGTTTGTCTGTGTTCAAGATAACTCGAAAACTTATGGATGGATTTTGATGAAATTTTCAGGATATGTTGGAAATGTGAACAGGAAGAACTGATTTAATTTTGGTTGTGATCCGGGAGGAGGGGGGAGGGGGGAGGGGGTCTACCTTGGCAGAGGTCAGAGTGCTTTTCTAGTTGTATGTACATTCTGCTCTATACTCCATAGACTCGTGTTAGGCAGCCTGTTACTGCAGCGCCTCTGCTGTCGTAACCAAGTCATTTTCTGTAAGGGATCAATAAAGTATTTATCTATTTAAAAAGGCAAGCAGTAAATGTCATGGTTCCTCTCTTTTTACAAAGAAAAAAAAATCTATTTTTAATTTTTTTTACATCTCACTGGTTTCACTTATTATTTTAGTGAATGACTATATGATGAGGATATATTCCAATAATCTGCAGTCCATGGTCATTAACTGGACTACTAATAACAACGTGAGCCCTCATTCCCTCAACAATAATGATTTTGTTTCACTTTTATGATATCCATCTTTATTTATTTTGTCTGGAGGTGCCATTTACATTGATTAGAAAAGGTCAGTTAACAATGATGAATGTGAAAATTGTGATGTTTCACTTCTTTTAAATTACCTCATCACTAGAGTTGACTCCTTAAAGATTTGCTATAATAATTCAAGTCACAATTTTGAAGTTTAAAAGAATATTTGGGCAGTAGAGACCAGAGGTGGTCAAAGTACTCTCATTCTGTACTTAAGTAGAAGTACTTATTTTACTCTGGTAAAAGTAGAAGTACCGATTCAACTCCTTTACTGAAGTAAAAGTAAAAAAGTACAACTTCTGAATTGTAATACAGTAAAAAGTAAAGCTGCTTTTTGTATGCTATGGATGAAATAATTTATATTTAAGCAGGAAAAACCAGAACATTTAGAAAAATATTCATAAAATAAAGCCTTTAAAAGTGAGTTAGTGTGTAGATGATCTGTTTTATTGGGTCTAGAATAAAATAAATAGGAAAACTAAAATACTATGAGAAAATAAAATGTAAAAAGTATAATTATGAGATAAAAAATCTAAATCTTAAAATACAAAAGTCAAAATGATGAGTTAAAAGTAAAAAAAAATAGAAAAAGTCATAATTATGAGATGAGAAATTGATAATTATGAGATTAAAAAAGTCCAAATTATAATGTAGTAAGTCACAATTTCTGATTTACGACTTACTTTTTATACTGTCACATTTGTCTAGTTTGAAAAAAATAATGAGTCTGTTCTGAGAATATCAAGAGTATAAAGTACAGATATTTATATAAAAATGTAGGGAGTAAAAGTAAAAAGTTGCCCGAAAAATAAACACTCAAGTAAAGTACAGATACCTAAAAACTATACTTAAGTACAGTAAAGGAAGTACTTCTACTTAGTTACTTCCACCTCTGGTAAAGACAGATGATAAAGTTCCTTTTTGTTCAGTGTTTTGCATTAAAATATTTTGACACTGCACCCATGGTTGTTGCAGAGATGTCGCCCACAACACTTCAATCACAGCACAGTCTAACCAGCCTGTCATTGTGCTGTCTGTTGGTGAATGCACAGAGAAATGTGAGGGCTCGCTGTCTCCCTCAGAACTACTCTTGTATTTGACAAGTGGCTGTCATAGGGCTCTTGAGCTGCACGGGGCTATGGCACTCTGTCCTCTACTGCATTGTATAGAGAAACCCCTTTATTCCCAAGCAGCACTAATTACCTCAAGTGTTTTACCCTACCAGAGCTCTACCACAGTGTCTACAGTCTTACAAGTATCTCCTCCTGTTTTTATCTCCATTCCAACTAAACTCAGTGTTGTATATAATCCCACGATGTCATAAGTGGGGGGAAAAATGGGCTTGGGTAGCCAATTTAGTCCAGTATTTTTATACTAAATTCTCTCAGTAATTCTTTTAATGACATGAAATATTGTTTAAAATGTGATGGACATTATTAATTTCTAAATAAACATTTTCATTATTCATCATTATGGAATGGTGTGCTATGACTTTTATAGTTATTCCGATATACGGTTTTCGCAAAAAGTTTGAAAACTCAGTCAAAAATGTCCATCCGAAATGAATGGGGCCGCATTTACGTGGCCCTATCTCTTAAACGATGCATTGTAGCGTCTTACAGTAAATAGGAAAAATTCTTCGATTTGGCCACAGATTACAGGTGTCTATTCGTAATTCCCATATATTGTACTGTTTTTCGCATTGGCATGGCAACTATAAATCCCATTCATTCTTAATGGGAGTGACAAAAAAAAAGGCATTTCTGCTGAACGCTACTAGTTTGGCATACTTTGGCGCACAGGCGTCATTTTAACTTTAAAACGTAGGACAAATTGTCTTCTACGCAGGAATGTATGGTTCTCGTTACAGACCACCCCAAATATCGACCTTGGAAAAGTAAAAATGTCAGATTTAGAGTGGAGCCTTTAAAAATTAGAGTGGAGGAACAGCAGAAAATTAATGTAAAAAATCCATGAATAACTCGTCATTGTGGCCAAACGATAAACAGCAAGTGAATGAAACTTTCCAGAATTGTTTTTTTTTCATTTTTCATTGCCAAACAATAGTAATGATAATATAATAATAACAAACAAAGGCAAAGCAAATGTATTTGTATAACACATTTCATGTACAGGACAATTCAAGGTTCTTTACATAAAACATATAAGAAAATTAAAATGATTAAGATGTATTAAAACACAATTAAAATAAGAGACGTAAGAACTTTTTTTTTTTTTTAAATGAGAATGTAAGTAAAAGCTCCAGTAAACAGTAAAGTTTTCAGGCCTGATTTAAATGAACTGACAGTTTTTCTCAGACCTCAGGTATTCAGGTAGTTTGTTCCACAGGTGAGGAGCAGAACAACTGAATGATGATTCACTTTGTTTGGTTCCTGATGACCTATGACCTCAGGGCTCTGGATGCTTCATATGGAACCAGTAGGTCTAGGATGTATTTGGGTCCAAGGCTGTTTAGTTCTTTATAGACCAGGAGTAAGATTTAGAATTATAACCTTTTACCCACAGAAAGACAATGTAAGGATTTGAGGACTGGTGTGATGTGGTCCAGTTTCCTGGTAGTGGTCAGGACTCTGGCAGCAGCGTTTTGGATCAGCTGTAGCTGCCTGACAAAGAAAAATAAATAATAAAACGGAATAATTTACAGTTGTAATAGGCTGAAGACTGAGCTTATAATGCCTAGCCTTTGAACTTAAATAAACATCACGCAAGAAAGAGTTAGAAACTATGGTTATACATACACAAAACAAACAAACATACAAAAACAACAAAGAATGAAGAGAAGAGAGGGAAGAGAAAAACAACTTAAACTTTTTTTTTTTTTTGCTTCTTTGTTACTGTACTGGAACGTTAACCCTGTGATACTGGTTAAAGTGGAGCAGAAGGGCTTCATTTTCATTTGTACAGTGTAGAACTTCAGTCTTTCATCTAAAACACATTTCTGATCCCCTACATTTGAATGAATGTAATTGTTCTGGACTAAGGTACTGTATAGTTGATGTCCTATCTTTAACTTAAACCCTTTTCAGTCACCTGCACTTCTCTCCTCCACCCTTCAATTTGCTCTTTTCTCATCCCGTGCTCACCTGACTTAGTAGTCTGTGTGTTTGGTGTCAAGTCTGATTCTGTCCAGTTGATGTTGGCATGAGGGAGTCGGCAGAATGATGATCAGAGCCGCCAGTGCCCTTTTCTTCTGATCACACATTACTGTGCAACAGACTTGTGTCAGAACAGCAGCAGCGCTGAGATGTGCACAAAGGCCAGCGTCAATCAAGAGGGCTATTCATCTGTCTGGGGCCATAACCCCCACACCTCATCTGTTCCTCCTACCTGTTCGGCTGACAGCTGCATGTACAGGTCAGCTACTGTAGAGTGGAGGAGCTGCCAACTTCACACCAACACAAATGAATGAAGAGTTGCACTCCACAATGAGTTATACACCCATTCAAAAGATGACATCTGCTCATGAGGAATATTAGCCTCATAAAAAGCCTCCAATTATGACATTTTAAAGCAGTAGTGTTTAATGTAATAGTTCAGAAATTACAAAATCACACCTTTTCATTAAGTGCAGAACCAGATCTTTTTTGAGACAGAAACATAATCTTTGGATCTTGCCTGAATTTTTTTTGTTGTTCAGAAGAAATCACAGATGATCTTTTGGAAATTAACTCATTGAAAGAAGTCTTTATGGTTTTTTTTTTTTGTTTGTTGTTTTCTCTTCTCTTTTCTTAGTATAAAATTGTGGCCTAGGTTAGTTAGTAAGATAAGCAACTGACATTTTTGTTACTGAATAACACAGACAGAAATTACAAAATACACATATACAGAACATTCAGTATGAAGCCAAGCAGTCCACATTAAAATCGTCATTCAAACACTCACAAAGAAGACTGATGAATGGATGCAAACCCATATGAAGTCAACAGAAGTCTGCAGCTGTATTTTCAGGCACTAAAATTCAGAAACATTATACCTTGCCATTCAAAGACGTCCATTCGCTTCATAATCATAATTTTTACACTTTTTTGTCATCTTAAAATGCTCCAAATGAGCATGTGGGAGACTAAAATGTAAAAGAAATCTACCAGGTTTGGACATTTTAAAATTCCAAAATGTTTAATTCTTATATATTTATGATTAAAGTTTGACCAATCATTTTATTTAGTCTGAATAAAAGGATTTGGCAAACATCCGACAATATTTGCCATCCATTGACATGTCATGCATCAGTTACCAGTGCCTCTGAATCTGACTCCATTGACCCATGTCACTCACGCTGCTCCTCCTGTCAAGGGGTGTGAATGGGTAGACCTGAAATGCATGGTGCTGGAGGGGGAAATGTATTAACAGAAACAACAACCATGGGTCACAAACAGAAAAACCTGATTGCAGCAGTGAACAGTCAGACTTTCGTCAGACCAGGGGGGTGGTTTGGTGAATAGATTGTAAGGGTTCTCCTTCAGCACCGTGTCTAATGTCCCTCACCTACCTCTTTCTCAAATGCACACAGGCTTTACAGATGTACTGCTGCAGGCATCAATGATTGTGAGGTGATAAGATGCAGTGAAGACCATAATCCAGCACTGCTTAATCACAGATAATACCCTAAAATACAGCTCCTAATGAAAAATAAGTTATGACTATGCAATGTGCAGCAGGTGAATGATGATGATGAGTCTGATTGATGAGCGAGGGGTCTGTGGTCACCATCACACCTTCGCCGTTACCTTCGCCTTGAGGCAGGTGGTTTATGTTAGAATGTTTGTAGTGCAACAGTACATGTAGGTTTAACCCGATCATACAATACTTACAATAAAACCTGCAAAATATGTGTTGTGGTATTGTCCTTGCAAGTGAAATGACCTTTAAATAGGTGAGTAGAATAAAAAGAACAATGTTGCATCTGTGGCATAAATGTAACTATGTACCAGTATGAAAGGATTTTCTCAACTATTAAAACTGGAGAAGCAAAATCAGGGGGAAATGCCAGGATGCAAAAATGCTTCACATTTATCAATGGACTAAATTACCATGGCGCAATTTGAAGAACATGTGCGATTGTGATTATTGTGGACTACATTGGAATTTGTGAGTTTATCAGCAACTCTCTACGCAGATGACATGGGTGTAGTATGGTGCACTGCTATGGTGTTCAGATACTGTAAAGTCAACAGTGTGTTGTAATGGAAACACATGGAGTCAATATATATATTTTTTTTATTATCTTAGGCAAAATGGCCGGTGAAATTGGTCGCATGTCTGTGTGTTTTTAATTCTTATTCTGTTTTATCTGTTTTTATGAATTTTCTTTTTTATGATTGGCACAATGATCATTGCTTGGCACTTTTAAATTTCGTTGTTTATATAACAATGACAATAAAGAAACTATCTATCTAAGTCAAACCAGTTCAATGTCGTAGAAACGTGTCTTTAGAGCTTCACAAAACCATTAAATCATCAAAAGTCCTTTTGGACAAGATTTTAAATATAGATGTTCTGATGCTCTCTGATGCACTGCTTCCTTTTTGACAAATTGTAAAGTAGAGGAATTATGTCTATGTTGTATCTGAACTGCAGTTGGCTGTTAAAACTGTCCATGATGACAAACCTCTGCTACCCATCTGAGAAGACGTTGTCATGTCTGTCTCCTGTCCCTGTCTTGTTTTTCCTGTGTTGTCTGTAGGAACAGTCTGGACATCCAACACAAGCAATGTCAAACTATTCACAAATGTAAACTGTTGTATAAACATATGGTTTGGTCTCACTATAAAGATGAAGGGTGTTAATGCTGATGTCATCAATATTCTGTTTAAATTGTTAATGTCTTTTTTTTTGTTCCTTGTTTGGTTCGTATGTGTTTGTTCTTTACCTTTTGCTTTATTTGTGTGGTCACTGCTCTGTGTTGTTGTTTAGCATTGGTGCTATGCTAGTTTTAATTGTTGGTCTGTGGTTATTATGATGTGAGTTTAGCTGTTGAATGTGTGAATGTGCTTTATTTCTGTGTTCCATTCAAATTTTGGCTCCATGGTGTAGACACTGTTGAATGAGTTCATTCTGAATACGTTTGAGCCTGTTCATTTTTATTTTTGTTAATTTGGCTTATAGTTAAGACAGTGTTTCCTAACCCTGGTCCTCGAGGCACACTATCCTGCATGTTTTGGATGTTTCCCCATTTGAACACACCTGACGGTCATTATCATTCTTCTGCAGAGCTGATGATAGGCTATTCATTTGAATCAGGTGTGATTGGACAGAGAAACATCTAAAACAGGGGTCTCCAAACTATTCCATAAAGGGCCGGTGTGGCTGCAGGTATTCGTTCCAACCAAGAAGCAGCACACCAAACTTGAATCAATTAATCAACTGATCTCAGTCTTCAGAGAGTCAATTGGTCAAACTGTGAACTCTTGGTTGGTTGGAACAAAAACCTGCAGCCACACCGACCCTTTGTGGAATAGTTTGGAGACCCCTGATCTAAAACATGCAGGATAATGTACCTTGAGGACCAGGGTTGGGAAAAACTGGGTTAAGGGACAGGAGTTTTTTAAGTTATTGATGAGAATAAGGGTGGGATTAAACAAGTGTTTCTTCTTCCCGTTCCTTTTCAGGTGTAAATCATGTCATATTGTTTCTTATGTATGTGTATATTGTGTGAATTGTTTGACATAAGCAAACAAATCAATCAATCAATCAATCAATTTCCTGTTTTATTTTGTAGTTTCTCCTCTTGTGTCTTGTCTGCTGTCTTTACTTCCTGTTCTCCCTCCCTGATTGCTTCACCTGTTCGTCACAGCTGTGTCTCATTTATTCCTCATTTGTTTGTGTATTGAAACCCTCTCTGTTCTCATGTTCTTGGCCAGTTTGTAGCATTACTTTTGCTGGTTTACCTGCCAGTGTTTACATGTCTGCCTCTTTGATCTGTTCTGGAACCTGAACCTGAAATCTACCCGACCCCACCCTGACCCTGTCCACCACCCTGTCTGTGCCTCATTTGTCTGTCTGTTACCAACCTGTGGGGATGGGTAGATGAAGCCTCATGAAGTGTCACATTGCCAAACTGTATTGATACTGTGTCATTCAATACTGACATCTGCTGGACCTTAAAATATCCCTACAAGTTGATAGACTCAACTGACACTGATTTGACCTACAGTGTTTCCCAACCTCTTAGAGTCACGGCACACCTGATGATTTCTCATGATTTCACAGTGGTTGTGAAACACAGATCTAGTTTATACAGTAATATAATTTAAGTTATTGTATTTAATATTTTCATTTAAATTTAAAATATCAGATTTTTAGATACAGTCAAAAAATGGTTGTGGACAGTTTTTTTTTTTTCTTTAACAAATATTTCTTTAAAAAACTTTTCCAAGGATTTGCTCTCGTCTGTTGTGCTTTTTTAATCCAACTTCTCCAGCTGTAGAAAACACACACATTTTACTTGCAGAAAATGATCTGAATAGTAAATTAAGTCATTCTGAATTGAGATGGGTCAAGTGGAAACTGTTTTTAATGTTCTTGTTTTCATCCTATTCCTCTCAAATACCTTTAGTTTCTGATATGAGATTAAAATGATCCCAGATGGTGAAAACCTTTTTGGTTGCTTCATAATTCTTGATAAATTTGACAATGAACCACAAAAGATGGGATTCTTTTTGCAGATTCATCTCATTGCACTTCCTGATTGTTTGGCATTGCAGTCCATTAGAAAAACAGTTGCTGTATTGGTCACATGATTTTCTTGAGTGATGCCTGCACTGACATGGGGTTTTGCTCTATGAGCTCGACACATGCGTCAGCACATCAGTGTCATTGGACCCATCACTACTGACCCGTTTTGGAATCTGGACCAGAGTATCTGCCTGAACCATGTTTCGGTGCCCCCGCCTACTCACCTTGCCCTTCTGGTTTTGACCATCGCCTGTTTTTCATTACCATTTGTATTGGTAAAAATGTATATCAAAACTTTATAATTAAGTAAGCATATTTTACTCTACTCAAGTTATATTTATAGCCTAAGTGGTTGGTTAAGATATACCTCTTTGAGTTTTCTCAATGTCTTTTCATTAAGTTCACAATCATAGTTTACAATCAGTTACAGTATTATAAAATATTTCAGCATAAGATTAATTTTAATGATTACTTAGTCACTTGTCAGAAAGGTCTAGTGTGAGTCTTTGAGCAACCATGACCCAAGAGGCGATGAGACAGTAAAGGGGGGAAGCTCAGACACACAGCTTATAACACCTTTCTGTCGACCCCTCCATCTTCAAGATGTTATCTGTCCTTTGGTCAACTCCTGAAGGGCTGTTGGGTGTTGGCCCCCCCTGAAAGCTTCCATTGTTGTGGGGGTTTTCCCTTCCCCTGCAATGTCACCTCTGCATGCCTGCATGTAAACAGCTTCCCTGTGATTACTCCTACAGACTCTTTTTTCCTTAGTCCCAATAAACACATTTTTACTTACTTTTGTGTGTCCTTGAGTTCTTAATTTGTGTTCTTCCTCCTTAGTTTGGACCGGGAACCTTGTGATTATTAACTAAAATGTTTTTATTTTCTCCAACTAGAAAACCACATTCATTACATTATACCAAAAGGTATTGATGGATATTTTGCCCAGTGATAGTGGAAAAAAATATGAAGTATTTAAGCTTTAAGTGGAGGAATGGAGGTTTTGTTGTCTCTGACCTGGAGAGGACAAATTGTTACCAAGTTCATCAGGTATATTAGAACAGTGTTTCTAAACTTTTTTGAGCCATGGCACATATTTAACATTAGAAATAAAACATACTACCAAAGAAACGTCTCACAAAAAGTATGTTTATTGAAATATAATGTAAATCTAGTCTTGATTTACTTATTCAGTCCAAAACCCGAGCCTGTTTAGCTAAACACAAAGCTGACACTCTTGCAGGAATTTAAGAAAGACAACCTCAGCTCAACAGCACAGAGTGGATCAGTGCTATGTGCTGTTGTATGTATCTATAATCACGCTGCTCACTTACAGTACCAATAAGGCGAAATTACATAATTTTTCACGGCACATGTAATGATTTCTCAAGACACACTAATGTACCATGGTACACTGTTTGGGAAACACTGTCTTAGAGCATAACATTGGAGTGGATGGATTATCAGCTAGGTTAGTATAAAAAAAATGGTGCAGCACTGCAGGACAATGAGCCAAAAAACTGAAATAAATGTTCTACATTTAATACATTTTAATATATTTTGGAGTAGTCAAGTGAGACCCCACATTTGAACCAAACAAATATGATCCGGAATGAAGTCAAAGAGCTGACTTCTCAAGAATATATCTAAGATAATCGAGTTCTTTAAGAGGAAGAGCCAATATTCCTCTCAACCTGATCTGTAAACTACACAAAACATTTTTTGAAGTTCCTGGTTTAAGAGCTTTTACCAGTTATTCAATGTAGTAGACTACTGATGTTTTCTACCACTACTGAGAAGGTTTAGTGGCTGTGCTTAATAAAAACATCAAAGATTAGAAGGATTTTTATTATTTATTTGTAGTATTCTGTTTGGCTTGTATTTCACAGCATTGTGTGAGCTCTGTGTATTCTCCACTAATCTTGCCAAGTGGCTCTGATTCCAGCAGGTTTGAATAAATGTCTGCAGTCAGCGTCGGGTTAAGCCATTTTTCCTTTGCCACAGAATTAATGTGCAACTCAACTGCAGACAACCCACATAGCAAATGAACTACGGCCCACTACTGGCCCACTACATGTCAGGAGAGTTTCTGACAGTTGGCCCAATTCTGGCCTGGTCCCCGGCCCAGAGATGGCCCACTGAAAAATAACGGACTCTAATTGTTTGTGTTGGCCCAGTGCAGGCCCACGCACTGTGAAATGACTCTCATTGCTTCTGCTGGCCCAGGTGTGGCCCACATACTGCTGGCTGATGATACCAGTGTTGGCTGACTGCTGGCTTGGTCCCCGGGCCTGTACTGGCCCATACACTACTTTACTAATCTCACTGAGTGTTGGCTGACTGCTGGCTTGGTCCCCGGGCCTGTACTGGCCCATACACTACTTTACTAATCTCACTGAGTGTTGGCTGACTGCTGGCTTGGTCCCCGGGCCTGTACTGGCCCATACACTACTTTACTAATCTCACTGAGTGTTGGCTGACTGCTGGCTTGGTCCCCGGGCCTGTACTGGCCCATACACTACTTTACTAATATCACTGAGTGTTGGCTGAATGTCGGCCTGTACTGGCCCATATGTGGCCTAAGAACTGCAAAGAAGTACATGAAAACAGATTCCTATAAATTAAAAGTTTATTTTTAATCAGTTTTAACAATACAAACAGCAAAGATAAAACAAATTATTTTGAAACTGATCACACATTCACTCACACACACACATACACACACCAAATCACCAAACATACTGATTAACTGATGAATCACATGAAATGACTAAAAGAAAAGTTTTATTTTACACTTAAAGCCTTTTTCTTCGGATGGTTTCTGATGAAATACAATAGTTAAGATTTTGACGCAGGCTATTACAAGAATTAATTTTAAACAGTATAGGTGAACTGGAGCAATCACTCCTAAAAACGCATTAAACATTTGTTGGTAGAGACGTGAAACTCATTAATTGGTAACATTCACAGACACAGTTTGCAGCAATATTTTTGTCAGCACAAAAGTGAATATTACTGACCACTTGGTGAGTTTCTCGTCTTTACAAACGAATGCTCAGTGTGTTTTAGGAGCATTTGCTTCAGTGCACCTATGCTGCCACTCTGACGAGGCGGGGAGTCCAGCAACAATTAAGATTCTTGAAATCATCAGAAACAATCTGAAAGCAAGGCTTAAGTGTAAAAATAGTGAACTTTTCCTTTAAATTTAAAAACACATAAGTACCGATGCACCCACGCACACACACAAAAACACAGTTTGGCCATAGATACTTTTCCGTTAACTCCCCTCCAGTTCAGCTGGCGAGCCAGTCCTTTCGCCACCACCCTCCTCATGATCCTCCACGTGCAGTCTTTGGTGTCAACCCCCCCTATGACACCAAGGTAGTTGACCTAAAACAAAAAGAACTGCATTATTACAAGGTTCCCAATGTAAATCACATAAAATTACCCTTAGTAAAACGCAAAACTAAAATTCTCTGACTAAAATGCAAACTTTCCATGATCTTCACTACAATAAAGCAACAATCCCTAAGGGGCCAACTTGATGCTATTACCAAAATTCCCTGATAATACCTGACTGTCCATATATATTTAAAACAAATTCCCTGATTTTCATACCTGCCAACATTTGAGAATCAAAATTTGTGAGATTTTTGCGGGGGGGGGGGGTTTATTTAAATATACTGTATATTAAATAGGCCGACAGCATTTATTTACCAGTATATATATGACAGTGATCAATTTGAAAACATCACAAATTGCTCAATTTACAGTGCACTTTTTGGACTGAGGTGGTTTGTAGGCTGTATGACTTGGATCTACAGTCCTCCATTCCTGAAGGACAAAAACATTAACGTTAGTTTATGCTATGCAAGACGACATGCGCAGTTTAGTCCGCTACATGAAATGCGCTCCGGAACGTAGCCTATGTTAATGAAGTGCACTCTGAGATCCATCTTTTGTACAAAACTAATGACTCTCCTTCATTGACAGCATAATGGTAGGCTATTCATCTAGAACATCACAATTCTTGCCAAACACTTTTGGAAAGACAAATGTGCCACATCTAACAACAAACAATAGTTAACACGAAAGCTTTCAACTTCCTGAATCTCTGTGTTGAAAGAACGTCAGGTTGTGGTCGTGCATGTTGCCGCGGCAAATGCGCACATGAGATCAGACTGCATTTCAATACATGATCTTGCAAGTTCAGAACAAAAATTGATCATTCATTAGGAAATTTGGTTCCGGGAGAAATGACAAAACGAGAGGTGGGTGGGAGATGGGTCTGAAATACGGTCCCAGTAAAAACGGGAGTGTTGGTATGGTGTTAGTATGCTGATTTTCCATGTCTGAGACAAACTATATTGAACAGCTGTATGTATGTATGTATGTATTTATGTATGTATGTATTTACGGATGTATGTATGTATTTATTTATTTATTTAACTCTGGTCATCAAGAAATATTGTAAGCACTGTAAGTAAATGGACGTTAAGCAAAAAAAAAAGAAAAAAAGAAAACAAAAATCTAAAAATTTTCAGTAAATAATTTTTACACTCACAACTTTCTCGTTCTATTCAGAATTTTGTAGATTCTGCTCCATCGCCGTTAGACCACTGAGGTCCTCAATTGGTAGGCCCTCCACCAACTCTGCTGGTGCGTCATGGTGCTGGAGCCGCTGTAGGATTGTGGTTTGTTGTTCCAGCACCATTTCCAACTTTGTAAGCACCTCTCTCAGCAGAGCTATAGAAAATAAGTTAAAGGAACAGTATGTAAATTTGTGACCAAAACTGGTCCTGCAATCACGTTCAAAATACGGTAGACCTAGCCTGGGCTTGCCAATACTTCCTATGATGCTGCACAAAATTTCGCGATCAAGACAGTATATCCAAGCAGTCTGTTTACTGCATTTCCTGTCCCAGAATTTCAGGCACCAATGAGAAGCGAGCTTTCACGCCAAAGTGAAAAAGGAGGGCGTAAAGGCAGGGTCTGTGATTGTACTTTTTTTTGTCATTTTTGCAAAGTTACTTGAAATCCTGTTGATAAACCACTCACAATCACTAAATTGGAAGCATTGATATGAAAATGAAATATGTCAATCCTCTGTGGAACGAACAGGGCTTGGAAAAGTGCTTATCATTTGTCAGACCAGCATTTCCCATTGGACAGTTGCATGTCAATCAAGTGCTTGTACTCAACCATTGGAGGAAAGGGGCAGGAACGTGGGTGGGACAATTTTTGAGAATCCCAGACCCTGCCTTTAACAAGTTTGTATTTAATTCTACCTTTCGGAGGGTGGATAGATCTTTTGTATGAGAAACGTAATTCACAGAGCCTTTAAGATACAGTCAATGTCTAAAAGCACAAAAACTTTGACTAAAATAAAATATAATTAATAATTGCTTACATTGAGTATCCCCCTGTGTGGCGTGGAATGCTGTGAAAAACAATGTAAAGTTTTGTCAAGATAATGCCAAGCAATATATGAAGATGATTAGAAATCACTTGCCCTTACCGGGTTCAGACTGCTGCTGGGGGCCCCAGCGAAAGGTTTGGTAGCCAGGCAATTCTGCAGCAGTAAAACAAAATAAACATCACACATTATCCTAATGATCATAGGACTTTGGACAAGTTCATAGATTAATTAAAAAGTGTTAAAGGAGAATGCCGGCACATCCGAACCTACATTCTGGTGGAAGCTGTGGTCGAGTACAACAAGCTGACCAAAAATTAGCTGACATGATGCAACCTGAACAGAGTTATAGCAGTTTTAGCAGCGCAGTAAAATAGCGCAACAATTGTTGCAAGTAGTTTACGTTATTTTATGTTAGAAAGCTTGCCCCAATTGCTGCGCTATTTTGCTGCACTGCTAAAACCGCTATAACTGTTCAGGCTTTATCGTTTCGGATCAATTTTTGTGGTGGTAAATATAGAACTTACCTTTTTCACAGCCCTCCTTCTAAGAGTGCGCCCATGCATGTGTTAAAAGTACCGTACCTTTAATTGACTTCTTTCTTCAGCCTAAGGAAACACACAATTTAGAGATGAACATTAAACACAAATAGAAAACCAGCAATAATGTTTCAACAAAATCTGTTATAGCTTTGTTTCATGTCTCTTTTCAAATAGGCAATAATAAACATTTTAAATTGTTTTACTGCGCCAAGTACAAATACTCTTGGTAATGTTTTAGTAATACTTTAGGAATAATAATCTGTTGTATCTATTGTAAAGAAACTCGCTATTGGCAAAAAAGAGTCTTTCAGTTAACACACTTAATACTTATATAAAATGCAGTAGGCTACTAGTATTAGAAATAGTTGCAATAACATTACTAGAATGAGCAGCATAATACATAAGTAGGCCATATAACCCTTTACTATTGTGATGTTTCTCGATTGTACTTCTATATTGCTATTGCCTTTTCATTCCACTAGATGGACGTATAACATAAGTAATGAGTAACTTTATTAAATTGTTATGTAGACTATTTCCATACTGCAAAATACTTCTGGCTTATAGACAGTCATGTGACTAGGTGCAGAACTAAGGCTCCTAGCACCATTTTGGGGTGCTCTGCATTTTTAAGGTTGCAGTCCTTGTGTTAAGTTAATTTCGCAGAAACAGCCATATAACTAGCTAACCTTGCAATCAGTAGAACATGCTAGCCCTTGTGCACAGTTTAACTCACATTTGCAACATAGCATGACAACTGGATTACAAAGTTATTAACTCAAATTACCGAACCTGGTTTGTGGCTGCAACACTGATTTATTGGTGTTTTACTGTTAGGGTTGTAGGGTTAGAATGACGGATCCATCACGCATGTCTTTGCGCCAGGTTGTCAGCTACAAAAATAGTTGTTCTAAACCTTAAACACGAAAAATGTATTGACGATACAATGCATAGCCCTTTTATTACACACTCATTTAATGTTCATGCTATTTCTATGCCTATTTTCCGATAATTGACGTTGATTAAAACAAGTCAAATTTGAGTGCTACTTACCAGATCCAGATCGATGTCCGAAAAGAGAGAGTTTCGCGCTGCCTTCACTCCTTACACTGGTAACAGTCGGCTTGTAGGTACCCTTCCGACCCACTCTCATTTCTGCCGCGAATCTAGATGCATGATGCGCGTCGGCGTAATTTTATTTCATTTCACACCGCGAATTTTGCTTATCTGCTTGTTTTCATGCATGATGGACACTGTTAAATGAAAACTTGTCCCTTAAACTCGGTCATATAATAAATCTGGACAATGGAACTTTGTTAACTTTTGCTCAAAGTTAAGACACGAATGTTAATAAAAATACATATAAAGTGTATTTTAGTGATAAAAGTCACCTTTAAACATGATCTTTAATGTGTGTGTGGTGAAATATAAGCTATTGTTAATCGCCGATATGCGCAATTAATTCATCTATGTCTTGTTCTGGCGAGCGATAAGGCAGCCATGTTTGTAGGCTCCTGAATCCATTCACACCTCACATTCCATGAACTA
The DNA here is from genome assembly GCA_020466265.1 of Siphamia tubifer. NCBI lineage: Eukaryota > Metazoa > Chordata > Actinopteri > Kurtiformes > Apogonidae > Siphamia > Siphamia tubifer. Next base: position 16,454,911 of record CM035791.1, read on the forward strand.
CATTTCCCTCTGGACAGGAAATGCGTGCGTAAAAAAGGTGAAAGTTCATATTTACGCTCCTTTTGCGCACAAACGGGACGAGCAGAGCAAATGAAATAATTTGTTCATTGTGCAAAAGGCACAAGTGTTTTGATGCCAATTAATATCAGTTTTGCTGTCAGTTCATGTCAGATCCAGTGGTGTGATAGAAGGCTTTAATTGCTATTTCGCCCTGACACTCAAGTGTGTTCATAAGCCTATGCAAAGCAATACAGTGGAGTGTGTCATTTCGATGATAGCCTACATTATGCCCGTCGCCCATTCGCGTTTGAACATTTAATTCTGTCGCCAAACAGAACTGACTCAGTGTATGTCTGTGAATATTGGGCCGCCTCCTATCAGCCGCGTTTGGACCGAATGTTGGCTGGAGCTCATCGGGCCGAATGAGAAACAAAGTATTCAGCCCAACTACTGCGTCGTAGTGTCGGCCCATTTAAGTTTAACAGTAGGTCTGCCGTGCTTGTCTTCAACACTGGCGATAACCTATCAAACCACTATCGGGCCGAGGGGAAAACAAAGTAATCAGCCCAACTATTGCATTCCAACCTCGGCCCATTCAAGAAAAGGTGGTATTTAACCGACCCGGATCTCAACCGACACTGCCATCATTCAGCCAGAATCGGGCCGACAGTGCTTGCTATCTGGGAAGGTCACTGTTAGAAAACACAGAAACCCTTCCTTTTGAAGGTTTAGTGCTCTTGCCTGTAGTTTTGAGTTATGAATTGTGGTGTGAGGGACATTTTCCCACTGGTACTGCTCTGCTGGTATCAAACGAAAATATGTCTTAAAGAGCCGCATGTGTATGGCATTAGATTTTAACTGAATATAATACTGTTGACCTGTTATGAGCATCCAAATAGAAAATAAGCAGCGATTACCACTAGCTGAGCTTTAAAAAAGAAAAACCCTGTTGAAAGACTATAAAATGTAAAACATACTGTACTATCTTTTTACATTTCATTTTTTTTAAAGCCTTAAATTTCTTTGGACAAAATCCTCAGTATAACTCAACATCTAAACAGGGAATATGTTCCAATAGATCATATCATTCCATAATTATAACACAAGCCCATGGGGATGTGCTTCCAGCGGTATTTTTCATTATTAGTGATTAATCAGGCCCAGAACCACAGAACAGCCCCTTCTTTCATAATGAGGACATTTGTATTTTACTTACATCTAAATGGATTTTAACAGGCCATTTTAGGACACTGGACTTAAACCATATTGCTCCGTTGTGTTGAGTTATGAGCAAGAATTTACGATCTGTTAATGAAACATATATCTTGTAACTTAGTGATCATTTTTTTCCAGAGTAAAAAATATTTTCAAAAAGAATACATTTAGCTCCAAATTAAGTACATTTCCCTCAAAAAGAATATATTTAGCTCTATATTGAGTACATTTTGCTCTATATTGACTTTGGAGAGCTCTGCCCACAGAGTAACTTATATTCTTTTTAGAGAGGGACTAAATATTGTCTGTAGAAGAGTCATTTTTACTCAATTTGAGTAAATTTTATTCAAGCAAATTTCATGTACCAGTTCATATTACTTCTCTGCCAAACAAACAAACAAAAAGACAATGACAATGCTTGAAAATAAAGACCTAAATACAGGATTAACTTTTACAGTTAAAATGTTCAACACATAAAGTGAGAACAATTATTTTAAAGAAATCCAAAATAAATGATTAAACATTGCACAGTACATTTATACAGCACAGCAAAAGCTTAATGTGTGTACTGGGGTGCTGATAATGGAGAAGTTCATGGGACCCAGTGTTATTGGAGAGGAGGGGGCCCAGTTTTGAAGGTGTGAAAATGTTGTGTATGATCAGCTGTATAAAGAAGGTATTAAAGTCCAGAGGTGAGCGGTGTAAGAATGTTAAGTTTCAATTTTGTTTTCACATTATTCTATATCTCATTGAGATCTCGAATGGACAGTATCATCTGCAGTCTGATAAGTTAAGAAAATAGTTTGTGCAGGGTCCACAATGATGAGGCTTTCAGGGTTTTTTCTGGAAAAATGAGGGTGAGGCGAGGTAGTAGCGGGTGTAAAACCTTTTAAAAATTGAAGGTACAATGGGGTATTCTGACACTATCTGAGAGTAAAAACACCATTTTGGGTTATTTTTGCACTGACAATGTATTTACTATTATTATAATGTTTTTGGAGTATTAATGATGTTTTTGATGATGTGATTAAGGACGTTTTCACAGTGTATTCCAGTCTGTACCCAAATACACTACACACTAAAGCCTGCTTTATTTTGTCCATGTGAACACAACCGTTGTGTGCTCTATTACTGTGCCTGAGTCCACTTGAGAAGGTGGTCCTGAATCCGGCCAACCCATACTACGATGCCATCTGTCTGGACTTTGCTCTCATCACACCATTCTGCCAGAAGAAGTGGATAAATCACAGCAAAACAATGAATTGCGCTCCTCTTGTCTCTGGTAAAGGCACAGATTTAGCCTACGATCTAGACTGTCCCCAGTGGCCGCAAATGGTATTCGCTACGGGGGAGAGTCTAGAAAGTCTAGGCGAATTTGTGGGCGGGATAGCCGCTGTCTGTCAAGTTTTCTCTTTACACAACGCCACGCCATTGGATGGGTAACCAGTCAGAGCCAACCAGTCAGAGCCAACCAATCAGAGCGATGAACATGGATTTCGTAGACAGCATCACCGGAAGAACACACCAGAATGTAGTCTCACAACGAGTGCAGCAGCTTAGCTAGGACTCCCGTACACTATTTGGCACCGGCCGCTTTGGATCTCCTCCGGGTCGCCTTTGCCGAGTTGTGCTGCTCGTATTCCCAGTTTTTCTGCCTCTTGCAACTGGTCATCCATTAGGGCTAAAAGGGGTGACACAACGATCACCAGCGGGTTGTGCAGACCCATGCGTCGTCCCAATAGTGGAGCCAGCTGATAAATCAAACTGTTGCCATACCCGGTGGGCAAAACTCCGACAACGTCCCTTTTTTCCAAAAACAGCTTAAGTGCCGTTTTCTGCTCCTCTCGCAGGGAAAACTGTAATTTTAAATCACCTAGCGTTGCTGCCAAAGCCAGCTCGAATGGTTGTTCCTGGTGATGAGCCATGTTGTCTAGCAGCTAGCAACTGGTGTTACGGCAATGTGTGCTAGCTGCTTGCTAGCTGCTACGTCTCTGCGACTACAACATTACGTGTCGTATTTGTGTCGTCATGAGGCAGGGCGGGCTCCAATCCCGGCCCTCGCGATTTGATTGGCCCGGTACATTTTGGATTTTCAGATCCGAGGCTGTCTAGTCTGTCTCCCCGTAGCAAATACCATTTGCGGCCACTGGGGACAGACTAGATCCTAGGCTAGCACAGATACACTTTATGGACCAAACTACTCTGAAATATCAGGGACAACTAAGGTCTCTTTTCTTTTCTTTGCCTTAAATGGGCTAACCGATGGGTAAGAGTTTATCTGACTTCTGCATTCATTCACAAGTCACCTACTTTTTTCAACCCTGAAAATTCACACTTGGCCCTTGTACACTGTGTGAACACAATATCTGTGGGGATAAGGTTCAATCAACAAATTGGAAAGCGGATGCTTGTGGATTGCATGGGGACATGACACCTTTATAACCCTGGGCTTTCATGGGGTCCATTATTGGTAGGGGAACCCCCATGTGCTGGTTGTCATTTTGAACAATGGTGTAAAAACCAAAATATCCAGGGAAAAATCGTCTTAAGTAAAAGTAAAAGTAAAAAAATTTACTTAAGTCTAAACAGATGTCCACATCTGTTAATATAACTGCTCCAAATGCAAGTCTTAACAGTGATTATACTATTACTGCTAATGCGAACTTTGGGGAGCCGAGCCTTCGCAGCCACTGCCCCCCCAACTTTGCAACTCTCTCCCACTACCCATCAGGAACTCAGACTCATTATCCACATTTTATTTTATTTTATGTTATTATTTACATTTTATTTCATCTTATTTTATTTTACATATTTAATTATTTTTAATGCATTGCTTGTTGTCTGTTATGTAAAGCGTCGTTGAGTGTCCAAAAAAACCCGACTATATAAGTTTGAGGTATTATTATTATTATTAGTAGTAGTAGTAGTAGTAGTAGTAGTAGTAGTATTAAATGTTAGTAGAAATTGAAACCTCTAACATCTAACTACTATATTATTAACACTATCACAGTATGGATAAATGAATGATGTGATGATGATGATGATGATGATGATGATGAAGATGATGATGATGATGATGATGATGATGATGATGATGATGATGATGATGATGATGATGGAGGCCGGAGAGAAGGACCGCACCAGCAGGTCCAGAGAAACCAGTGAAATGATAAAACACAGAGAGTCTGGGTTAGAAATCCAGTGATATGTATTTGCTGTGGTGTAAAATAAAGAAGAGGAGGTCAGAGAAGAAGCAGAAGGGAGGACTGACAGGAGGAGGAGCAGAAAAGAACTCAGTGTGCAATGATGAGCCTCCCAGCAGTCTAAGCCTATAGCAGCAGAACTAAGAGCAGTCTGAGCTGCTCTAACTATAGGATTCGTCAAAAAGGAAAGTTTTCTTCCATCTCTTCAACATAGTGAGGGTGTCTGCCTCCAGAACAGTCAGGGAGGTGGTTCAGAGGAGTATGATAGCTGAAGGCTCCAGCTCCCTTCCTACGTTTAGAGATTCTATGAACCACCAATATGCCTGCATGTTGAGAGCGTACACTCTCAGAAAAGAAGGTACTGTAGGGTACAAATCTAGAGACTAAGGTACAATAAATACCAATGTACCACAAAGGTTAATATTTTGATCTTAAAGGTGTCATTCCACTGAAAGCCACTTTTCCACGCTCCTTTTGGAATCTGATGGGTCACCCCGAGTTACCAACACATGCTGCCTTTGACAGTGGCGTGTCACCTCCACTGGCTGCATACTGCATTCACAGGAAACAAGAACAACAAGGAACCCAGAAAAGGCCGGTCCATCTGATGTCAAATGGACTTTAGCGTCACCCACATGGGGTAAAAACTCATAGCATTAGCATTAGCAACTCATAGCATTAGCATTAGCATCTACAAGAGAAGACGGCGCCACAGTAGCTGCTGCACAAACTTGAAAAAAATGTTGGATCAAACTGGTTCATGTGCTCTCTGTGGAAATATAGCCTTGTTTTTTTCCCTGCACATTTTCAGAACAAGCAATGGCACAAAACCTAGCATGATGATACTATGGTAAACGTAAACACATACAGAGAGCAAACGGGGATGGGAGAGTGTTCCGTCCCATATTCTGAGCCAATCAGAGATTTCCATCATCACCGTGTCATGGGCATGTATGAGGAAGTACCGGTAAACTTGTTTGTTCGACCTCAAATCATTTTTCTACTGTGAAAAAACAGCTGGAAACAAAGCAATCTGGAGGTTTTTTTTAAAAAATAGAACCAACACACAATGTATTCAATAACAATGGAGAACACAGTTATATTAATGAAATAACGGTGGAATGACACCTCTAAGGCACTGATATGTACATTTTCAGGGCTGTAAAAGGTACAAACTAGTTGTCAAACAGTGAAAGGTACACTCATGTACCTGTGAGGGTACTGCCAGTGCAACAAGCCTGGGTACAAAGGTCTGTTACACCTTTTACAGGGCTGTAAAGGTACATATCAGTACCTTAAGGTCCAAATATTAACCTTTGGGTGTACATTAGTGTTAATTGTACCTTAGTCTACAGATTTGTACTCCTACTGTACCTAATTTTCTGAGCGTGTAGTGCTCTAGATTGATTCTATTGAACTTAAAGGTCTTTCAGATCAGTCGGTGCTTGGCCATAAAAGGACTATTTTAAAGTCTATCTGCTTTTACAGGTAATCAGTGGATATTAGACATGCAAATACTACTAAAATATACAAAAGCTAGCTCTATATATAGATAATATGTACAACATATAAGGATATATATACAGGTAATATATTATATATATGTACAAGGTATAATTAAAAAAAAGAATAAGGAAGAAAGGGGAAAACTGTAGAAAGGAGGAGGTAAAATGAATCAGAAGAAAAAACAGGGTAAGAAAAACAAGACAAATAAATCAATGTAGACAAAATGAAGATGAAAAAAGACAATGTCAGATATGTAAAAAAATAAAAAATAAAATAAAAAAAATACAGAGACCACAAGTCATCAAGCAGACAGAACAAGAGGTCTGAAAAGATGAAGCAAAAGAGGGATAAAGGTACATATGGAATGACACAAGCTATTAGAGAGAGAGAGGAGATAAAGCAAAGAGGGAAAAAAAGTGAGGAAAGGAACAATGCAGATGAATAGGTTAAGACGGGCAGAGGAAGAGAGGGGAAACGACGAAGATAGAACAAGGGCAGTTGTCAGACATGGGAGGCAGAGGAGGAGGAAGTGGAAGTGAGAAGATAGAGAGGAAGATGTGGACAGAGAGGGAGAGGAGCAGAGGGTGAGAGGGCACAGCGATCTGTGGGGAGGAGGAGAGCGAGGCAGAGACCCAGCTGTCGTCGGTGTCGTGCTCCTGACGCCCTCCTCCTGCCTCTGCTCCTCTGTAATAACTTGTCAGATCGATGACTCCCCAGACAGTCAGGCTTTTTACCGCCGCACAAATGAAGCATGTGACATTTCTGCCACTTTCACAGGTCACTGCTGCACACTCTCATATACTTACAACAAGGGCCTGGACAAGTCAGTCCCATCTGCCACGATGTACGCCCCCTGAGGGAGTCACCTGGGAACTGCAGGGAGGAGGAAAAGACTCCATTTTCCTGCACAATAATTCAGACTCCATTTAGATGAAATGACCATACTGGTGTTTCTTTTGTAGTCTTTATGTTCTTGAGGTAATTGCATACAGTTTCCCTTCACATTGACGTTTTTAGCAACATTTAACAAGATTTTGTTAAATATTTTTTACAGAAACAGTGGTGTGAAAAAAATCCTTACATGCTAAATATCAGGCTGATATCTAAAGAAATTCAGGGGCAAATAAGAAATAAATTAATTGAGCTTTTATATTCCAGTAAATGAGTCAGAGCCATTATCCAAAAATGGACAAGACATGGAACAGTGGTGACCCTTCCCAGGAGTGACCGACCAAAATGACCCCAATGGTGCAATGACGACTCGATTAAATTGAATAAATCATTTTACTGATCACAAATAATTAACTAATCATAAAAACTCATCTGTTAAGTGGTATAATGCCCTTTGATTCTAATTTTCATATTAGTTTAGCAGCCTTCTCTATTCATTAAAACCATCAAAGTAATAATTTACCATGAATCAAAGTGTTAAACCCATGCACCTTACCTTTCTTAATAACAAAGTCATTAGTAATGTCACTGAAATCGAGTTTTTGAACAAGCTCACGTTCAATGAACAACATGGCTAAAATTTTAAACCTGCCCTGTGACATAGTGGAGTGCAGGTAATTTTAATTATTTTCAATTTACTCTCCTCCAACCACAGTCACTGGCAAGGAAAAGAAAATGCACAGACAGGGCTTGAGGACAGGCAAGCCAGGCAGTAGCTCCCCTTGTAGAGACCCACCCTCTCTGCCTTCAGCCTGAACCTGTACAGTATATATATATATATATATATATATATATATATATATATATATATATATATATATATATACATACATACTCTTTTTTTTGTTATATTTTTATATCTGAAATTCTACTAATTTGCAGTGCACTTTTTGTGAAGTTAATATTTCACATATTTGTGTTAGTGTCAGATTATTTACTGCAGTGATAATTAATGGTCCTGGGCGTTCAGGGACATCTATTGGACCTCACTTTGACAACTTAACTCATCCATTTTTTTCAGTTTTTGTCTCAAATATCCTGGAAATTGTGCAAAAAACTTTTTTTGCAGCATGCACAGGTGGGGTGGGGGCCCCATGGATTTCTTGCTTGGAGCCGCAAGAGACCCTAGCAACGCCCCTGTGCAGAGGTCAACAATCTGTAGTCACATGTCATAGATGGCATTAAGCAGGTATAAAGGTACCAGCAGATAATCATCAAATGTTACAGCACATATTTTTTTCCAGTGACAAACTTGGTCTTCAAATGAAGCTGACGAGTCTGTTCACCTTGTGCGTGCTATCTCCCCACTCGCTCCCTCCCCCCACCTCTGCTCATTCTCCTTCTATGTACAACGCAGCAGCACATTATATGCCACGTTTCCACTCATACCAGCTCGGCTCAACTCAACAGGACTCACTGTAGCTGGACGGGGCTACTGACACACTGAGGACAGGCTTTGGTAGAAAGGTTAGGGTGGCAGAAACTCTAGCAGTGTAAGTAGCTAACCCTAACCCTAACCCTAACCCACTATCTGCTGGTACTGTCTCTCTTCTTGATCCCTTATTAAAAACTTTTTTCATACATTCTCTTTCACGTAGGTGATCGTCTTCTTTTTTTTTTTTTTCCCTCTTCTTTTCTGTGCACCAGATTTGTGAGGATTAACCATGATAACTTGTTTGTGTCAACTAAAAGATGCTAATAGGCTAGGATGTGCTGCTGGGCATGGAGCTGGAGTATAGAGTGCACCAGGCAGGGGTCAAACTATTTTCTTCAAAGACAGGGGTAGATAGCAAAAAAAAAAACAAACTATAGATATATTTGCAAAAAAATAACCATTTTTAATTCTTTATATTTTTGTAATAGTCAATGCTTTCAAGAAAAATAATAATTGGTGAATATTAGGTAAAGTAAATTAAGGATCATTCATGAGCCCCTATGGTCCTGAGGCCCAGGGCAACATACTCGGTAGCGCCCCCCTATTGACGGGTTGCCATGACCCGCTGTGCCGCCTCCTCCTCATTATCTTCACCTGGCCCGCACCGTGCGGTTGTGAGTAATCTCTAATTAGCACTTATTTAAGCGCTGTACTCACAGTCACCGGTGCAGGCCCATTAACAACCATCAGCTCATCATTCTCTATAACCCGGACACTACCCTTCACCACAGACTCTGACTGATCCCCCAGGTTATGTTCACTTCTGTTTCCTCCGTGTTTCTGTTTGTCTGTCTTGTTTTGCTTGCCTTAATAAATCTGTTCTCCCTTCAACACCTCTCCACCACATCCCTCATGACACAGGCTTGTATCTGAAGGTGTCTGGGAACTGCAAGGCAGAGCAAAACATTTCATTTTATTATACATTAATTGAGGCGCAATGAATTGGAATACATATGCTTTGATTATTACATGCACATGACCATACCAGTGCTTGCAGTTTTTTTGTCTTGTTCTAAAGGATGTATAGCAATTGTATACAACACCTTTCACATCACCTTTTTACTACAAACTATTCTCCATTTCATCCTGTCACCATTTACATGTATACTAATAATCAAATGTTTGGAGATATCAGATTATTCAGGTTCAATAATCTTTTTTATCCCAAAGGCCAATTATCCATGCAGCCAGCAGTACATTAAGACATGGGCACATACAAGATATGATTAATGGATCACTGTTAAAAATGGATAAATACAGCAATAAATGTGTTATTTAAAATATCAGTAGCTATTGGAAGAAAGTGTCATGACACAAAGGAGTTATGTCAGATAAATAATCATATCTGATATGCTTTATTAGATAACAGCAGTAATCTGTAATGTAATGAGAAAAATCACACACACACACACACACACACACACACACACACACACACACACACACCTGGATTTTTTCCCAATACTCAAATGTCTTGTGTCTGTGTACCTGCTAATCTGATGTATTTAGTTATTTTATATCTATACATGTGTAACAACAAGTGTATTGATGTAGTTAAACATGAGTGGAAAATATTTACAGAAAATTTGATTCTACCGTCACGACATACAGTAAATACAGTATGTGCTCCAAAAGATATATTATATTGGACTGAAATGACTAAACCAAAGCTTCTACAGAAGTCATATAAAGTAACAGCATTTTTCATTCGAGAGTTTTTGTTCTATGTATGTATTCTAAGCCACATAAATACTCTCATTCTATTTTATTGTGTGCATACTTTTAAAGGGGTCTTTTTTTTTTATTTGGATAGAACACCACTGTGATTGCTGTCTTCAGCAGTACAATGTTTTTGCCTCATATACATGATGACCTGTTGGTATATAATATATATACATCAAAAAAAGAAACATTTCTATGAAGTAGTCTTTGGTTTGATGCATGTTTCCTTCTACCTTGTAGTTTGTTTAATGAATTATCTCTAACTGCTACATGTAAATGATCTGTGTTCTATATTAGGGAGTGATGCTGTTTTGGTTGCAACAGGTGTTAATTTTTTTAAATTAAACACTGCACCTAACTCTCCAGTGACAGACATTAAGGGATGTCACCCTAACTCTAGTGTATTCTCATTCACCACACGGATAAGCACACCTTTAACAGCTAAATCATCAACACACTGACAGCATTTCGCAGAGATTCTGATTATTATCACTGTTGCTGAAACATTTCCTAAGAGGCATTGTCTAACATTCCGAATTTTCCCACATCACATTGGCAGGTTGTGTAGTCAGCTCCGCCAACCCTATGGATATTTTGGGAAGTTGGATACCATTAAAACCTGCCATATGATTAGTTATAAAGTTCCATTTTGGCATTTTTACTTTGGAAACATGTGCAACCTACTGTATGTGCTTTAGTAGATTTGTGGAAGGTTACAGCTTTGCTGATTAAAAAAAATGATAACTTTTTTTAGTGCTAAAGTGTTAATTATGCTTTTCATTACTGTAAGATGGTGCTGATATTGCAAGGAAATATCAAATATATGTCACTAAATGGAATGTGAATATTATTATTACGCCAAGGAATGGCAGTTATGTTTTTGCCGGTGTTTAGCTGTTTGTCTGTGTGTTAGTCCATCCATAAGCTCTTTTATCTAAATCGATCTAAAACTTTTTGAGTTATCTTGCCAAAACACAGATAAATGCCAGTGAAAACATAATTCCACTAGGGCATTAACTAAAATGTCGACTAGTTGACACGTTAACTTCCGTAGCACAAGTCGACTTAAATTTGGAGGAGTCGACAAGTTGCATGTTATTCATTCTCTTCCTGCCTCTCTCTCTCTCTCTCTCTCTTTCTCTCGGCGTGTCAACACAGACCAGACATAAACATGACACCTGCAGGTAAGACAGTTGTGGTGGGCTAACAAAACAAGAGTGACAGACACACATCGCATATGTGGAAATACTTCACTTTAGATGAAAAAAACGCACGGCATCTGAAGAGGTATCGGCTAATGCAGCATTAGCTAGCTTACCTTGAGGGGGGGGGGTTTGGTTTGGCTGAAGTGACCTTGATTGTACCCCCCCCCTCTCTCTTTCCCAAGACCTGTGTGTGGACTAGTTTGACCGCGCTGTGGCCTACTGACCACATCTGATTAAGCATCCTGATGGACCTGGATGGCCTGCTGCCTTGCCTTTTTGCCACGTTTTTCCTTGACATTTTGTCTCTCTCGTCTTGTCTTCTGAACCCACTTTATCCTCACTAGGGTCGCAGGAGTTGCTGGGGCCTAATCCAGCTACAATGGGTGAAGGCGGGGTACACCCTGTATGAGTCTCCAGTTCATCTCAGGGCTGAACATATATAGACAAACAATCACTCTCACATTCACACCTATGGACAATTTAGATTAACCAATTAACCTATCAGTGCATGTGTTTGGATGGTGGGAGGAAACTGGAGTACCTGGAGAAAACCCACACAGACACAAGGAGAACATGCAAACTCCACACAGAAAGGTCTGGTGTTGGAATCAAACCAGGGTCCTCACCACTGCACCGCCGTGCCACCCTCTTGATATTTTGTTTTGTCAATTCTGATTTTTAAAGGGAAAATATGAAGAAACTAAACACCTATGCAATAGCACAAATAAATAAATATATTGGGATATACAGTATGGATCACTTTCACCTCATCAATGAACCTGTGTCCTTCTGGTCCTGGGCCTATCCCAGGTGGCATTGTCAGTGTTTGTTTTGTTTCATATATGTTAAATTTTATTAAGTTTCCTGTAATTTTGTGAGTTTATGTTCCGCTTGACCTGCCAGATAATGTTCACTTTTGCACAGTGCTGTATATTTCTGAATCTGAACATAGTTTGAATTCATTTCAGTCCACAAGTCAACAAAATGCAAATCAGTTTATTGCAGAAAAGCTACATATTGTGTGTTTAAAATGTTACTGAATAGCAAATTTAAGCTGGTCCACTCATTTAACACACACATGTACAAGAGCCACAATCCCTGCCACAGCTCTCCCAACTCTCCTCATCACCCCAGTACAATTGATGCCCACCATATGCCAGAGAGATGGCTCTGGCTCTGGCTAGGGTGGCGGTGTTGAAGGGCAGATGGGAGAGGGAGAGGAAACAGGTTTTGGTGGGGAGGGCAGCAGTGCAGGAGGTGCTACAGGAGCGGGGTGGTGTGAAAGCGGGGCTGCGGGAGGTTTTTGCTGCATCTCTGTGTTGCAGCTGTCAAAGACGATTTTCCTTGCCTCCCACTGTACTACTGAGATGGAGGAAGCAGCGGTATGATCCATGAACCTGCATGAAAATCAATGTGGGCAGCCCAAACATGAAATCGATGCAGCCGACTGGCTAAGGCAGGAGTGGGAGCCTGAGAGAGGGAGGAGGAGGGAGGTGTAGAGTGAAGGAGGTGGGGTGGAGGAGTTCGCTGAAGTCTGCTGGAGTGGAACGCTCTCCTCCTGAGCTGAGCCACGCGGGGGAGTTGAGGTCGGGGCAACGTGGGAGGGGAAACAGAGGGGTGAAGCTGGTTGATGTGGTAATGGAGAGGTATATGGAGAGTTCGACCAATAAGGGGGATTGAACGCTTGTACCAACGGATAGTTTCAGATTAAAGCTACTGGAAAGTAATCATTTCTGTTATTTTGATGTGGAAAAAAATAACAAGTCTTCAGAGGTTTTTCTAGAATTAAGTTCTTAAAGTGAAAAACAGTCATTGCCAATACCTCTTCCTTTAGGATGAACTTTCCCCGTGTTTAAGACAATATATAGTTGCCATTAAAAATGTGCTAATCTTATAAACAGGCCTGAATACTGTGCAATTAGACTTGAGTTTACAGTGGTTTAAAAGAGGTTTTCTTTGTGCAAAATATTGATTCTACAACAAAAATGTCACCGTCTTCACCCTCGACACCTATGGTTTCTGCTTTGACTGGAATGTGCTACAAAAAGGTTTTCAGATCAGTGAGGAGTGTTTTGTCGGAAAGTTTTGTTGAACCAGATGCTGATGCTACCCCATGCAATGTATAAAACTATAAATATATACAGTAATATTAATGCCCTCTAATGAAATGACATCCTCATTCACACAATCTGTTTAATGGGGATGGGAAGACTATCCGATATGTATCGATATGCTGCAAGATGAGAGTGAATGCAAAATTGGGAATGATATTGTGATGCACTGGTTGCTGAATGATTGTAGTGATAAATTTTAAAATAAAAATCAGTTTAACAGAATATATTTTAGTTGCATTTAAAAGTGAATTCTTTATTTGAGTAAAGTTTTCTTTTATGTAGATCCATCTTAACATGTTCTGCCGATGTGTTCACTGTACAGGACAATATGAGCCCCGTGACTGGACTGTTGCAGGAGCACCGTCGATGAATACTGTAATGTCTGACTAGCCCTGTCATTCCATAGTTATATTTACATTGTGTGTTGTTTCTATTAAAAAAAAAAAACGTCCAGTTTCTACCTGTTTTTGCTCGGTAGAAAAATGACTTGAGGTCAAACAACAGAGTTTACTAGTGCTTCGTCATACATGTCCATGAAGTGGTGACGAGGCATCTCTGATTGGCTCAGAATGTGATTCTCCGTATTTGTTTGTCTTTACCAGAGTACCATCACACTAGGTTTCGTGCCATTGCTTGTTCTGAAAACGTGCAGGGGAAAAAATGTAGGCTTTATTTCCACAGAGAGCACATGAACCGGTTTGATCCGCCATGTTTTTCAGGTTGTGCAGCAGCTACTGTGGTGCCGTTTTCTCTTGTAGATGCTTATGCTAATGCTACTTCAGAATCACTGCAATGGAGGATGGGCTTAACCCCGCGTGGGTGACGCTAAAGTCCATCTGACGTAAGACGAACCGGCTTTTTCTGGGTCCCTCGTTCCTCTCGTTGTTTTCTGTGAATGCGGTATGCAGCCAGTGGAGGTGACAAACCACTTTCAAAGGTAGCATGTGTTGGTAACTTGGGGTGACTCATCAGATTCCAAAAGGAGCGTGGAAAAGTGATTTTCAGTGGAATGACACCTTTATGGAGTTTAATTACAGTCTAATAACAACAAGCAATTGATTCACATTCACATGTTAGTGCAGATCAGGTATAAAGAACAACTAAGTGAAGTGACTGATATGGAACTAAAACAAAAAAAAAACATGACTATACAAGAGAACAGTTGGAGAATAACTGTCTAACGTAGTGACCAGTATGCATCAAAGGGTTAAATCAAATCCCAGGTCATCGGAAGCTCAATTCCTGTTACTGTCAGGCAGGTCTGATTAGTTTGCATGTCAGGGCTTGAGTTTTGTGTCATCAGAAGGTAAAGCAACAGTAATATTATAAATATAATTTACATCCAACATACCAAAAGTCCAAGTCCACCACTAGTTCATTGTTTTTCTTAGTGACATCTACAAACCACGATTGTACATGTGGTTCTACAAACCTAACCAATGTTTCAAGTGTAACTTTATTTCTATTTTGAGTTTTACTCCAGTAGTAGTAGGAGTTACTGAACTACGACATAGTTGCCAAGAGTCTGAGAGCAGGGAGAGGAGGGGCTGAATGGGTGTATGAGAGGAGTAGTTCAGGGACATCTGCTGGACAGAGACTCACAAGACATCGATGCAGAGTCTCAAAGGTTTAATAGTCATTTTGAGGAAACAGTTTTTTCAACATGTGCATTGGACTAGTAAAGGCATCATTTCATGGTCAGCGTTGTCCTCTTTGAATGTCTGTGCAGGGTACGAGGTATTTGGGTTTGTGGTACCAACAGACTGGACAACATGGATAGGAAGCCCAGTTTTGAGGTGGGAATAAACTGATCAATGTGTAGGCACTCACTGAGCACTGGATGAAGAGGCAGAATTAAAACGATCATCCTCTCTGTGCTTAGTTTGAGAGCATGTCCAGCTACACTTGAGAGGCTTTTTACTACCATTAGCCATCAGACTACAGAACACCACAACACCCAGTATCCCTAACCTCCTCATAGACTCAACAGATAAATAAAGGTTGTCAAATATCCACCTGCAGACCAAAACTGGACCACCTAAGGGTCCAATCTGGTCTACATTTACAATATTAACATGTTCAAAGTCAAAGTCAGTTTGATTGTCAATTCTTCACATGTGCTTTACATACAAAGGAATCGAAATTACATTTCTCACACTCCTATGCGTTTACTTAAAGTGCAGATGCACAACAGACAAAAATCCTAGCTAAGTTGGTGATAATACATAAATAAATAAATAGAGTGCAGTGACTTAAGGCTACTTGGCTAGTGTTGCTAAACTAACCTGGTATAACATGACATTATGCGACTATTGATGTGGCAGACTATGACATGACAAGACAACAAAAGGGTATCATTGAAAATACTTTTCTTTCAGTTTTTGCTTTTATATTCAGGTGAAAGAACAGCTTAAAACACCACCTTTAAACCCTGTGCACAATGTAACAAAGGAAAAGACCAAGTGGAGTGGCTAAATAAACAAAAGGACGGTGCACTGGTCAGGCCAACCCTGTAGGAACCTTCAGCACACCGCTACCCTATAAACGAAACAAAACCCCAAAATACGTCCAAAAAAAAAAGCAAAACCATGATGTCTGGATCCACCTGGTCCAACAAAAAAGAAGGCTAACCAAAAAAAGCAAAGACAATGCAAGCATCTGGGATCCTACGTGGCATGGAGCAGAGGAGGAGGAGAAGAAAACCATATAGAAGATCTACGTCTTTGTCTTCCCTTCTCTACACCCTACAGATCTTCAACTTACTATAAATAGGATCAGTGGTGCTAAACTATTAAAGTTAAATACAAAAACTAACTGAAAACTCTTACAATCACCAAAAAAAAACCCTATCAACCTAGAAAAACACAATTAGATAAAAAATACTTCTAAAAGTATCAATGAAAAATAGACAAATTCAAAATGAGGGAAAAATACGAGAAAAATAGTGCCCATCACGTAACACATGTAATAACAGTCAAGGGTTTGAAAAAGTTAACATTTACTATCCTGTCATAAAAAAATTAAACCATGAACAAACTGAAATTTTTCATGAGAAATAAATTGAATTTTTACAGTATTATATATATATATATATATATATATATATATATATACATATATATATATATATATATATATATATATATATTAGTTATTTACAGATTATTGCGTTATTTTACTGGTCTAGCCTGCTTGAGACCAAATTGGGCTTTATGTGGCTCCTGAACTAAAATGAGTTAAATTGTCAAGCCGCAGATATTTCAACACATATTTGTGTATATTTCAACAGATATTTGGACACAAGCATATAAAGTAGACCTCCTGCATTGGTTTGTATAGTGTTGTTTCCACTATGCCAGTTGATTCCTAATTTATTAACGCTTCATCAATGTGGATTTCACCTGTGGGAAATAAATAAAGACATTGGCTTATAAATAATCAGTGAAACTCCTTCTAATTTATCATGTGCAGTAGACCACCATGAGCAGATTGGGTCTGGCTTTTTAATGAAAGGCAGATATCAGCTGCACATATCAAAACAAAAGAAGCACTACATCTGCCTCCCGCCGAGCAGGGCCAAGCTAGTCCAACACTGTCATACAGACGCTGAACAGGCCAGCGGAGCCGTGACCTCACCATCTTGCAGCTGCACTCAGATACATTCACATGGACACTGCTACACAAGCCAAACCAGGAAACTAAGCAACAGCAAACACAAGGAGAAATATGTGTGCTCTGTTGGTTGTAATATGTGAGGAGTTTATTTGATGCATCTCACCTCTGTACCCTCGGTCTAAAATGATACAAACAATGGATAGAAATTAAGTGTGTTTCTACATTTATGTTTGTTGTGGTAGAATTAGTTTCCTTTTCCGTTAACAAACACTCTTGTTTTTGGTCATTAGCTTTGAATTGCTTCATTGAATCAGCCTGAATCTTCCCGGAGGCTGGGAAAGGCTCCAGAAGTACATGTTAAAAAATGTAGCCTATTTCAATGCAATAACGTTATTTATGGTTGGTGTGTCCTCATTAAGAATATAGTTAATTTATCTCAGCATAACCAACTGTGGTTGCAAATACAGCACCTCAACATCATTTCTCTGTGATTTAAGGCACCACCCGAGTAGTGTGTTAAGTGACCCAAATCGAACACTTCCAAATAACAGCAGGATACACGTGTACCCACAAATGTAAAGCTGGTCAGTGGGAACATCTGAAATACCACAGTGTTACAAAGGCAGAAGCGCTGCTCAAAACTGACTCAAGAAGCAAAAAGTCAAAGATAAATGGTTCTGCTCTGGTTTCATCATAGTGAAACCTTAAATTAAATCACATTCCAGAGACAAAATCATTTGTTTGTATGTTCATTATATTCATATGGAAAAACTGTTTTGAATACGTGGCAATCACTATCCTACAACTTCCTAATGATTTTATCTTATTAATTAGCTTACGCCACTTTTCCACTGATGGTATCAACTCACCTTACTTCAACTTACCACAGTTTTCTTTGGTGTTTCTATGAACAATTTAAATCATTTGTTTCTGCTTGTATTTTTTCACTATTTACACATGTTCAATTATTTCAAATTATTAAATAACTGAGATTTTCAATGAACCAATGGAACAGATTCATGGAGATCCTGCATTCTCAAATTAAGGAACAGGTCCCTATTCTTCCAGATTTCACCTTGTGAATTGTGGTGCAGTTGGTAAAGTGGTTTTTCCCATGACTGAAGGTTCGGTGGTTCGAAGTCAACATGACAACGTGTACTTCGGCCTCCCTCAACCCTTGAAATGTAAATCCCCAGAGGGCATTGCAGCAGCTTGGTGAATGTGAGGCTAGTGCTATTTAAATGTAGTCCATTTACCATTTGCTAGTTGTCTCTGTGATCCATCTGTGTTTACAACATACAGATGCGGAAGTTGACCGTAAATAAACTGATAGATTAATGTACATGATGACACCTCAAATCTATACTATGGTCGATCCAAAAGATACAGTCTGTGGCGGCCAACTAAAATATTCAGATGACAACACAAATGAGTCATCACGATGATGACTAGATAGGTGTACTGTAGAGTCAGTACTATCCTAGAATGGGAACACGACTGCTAGTGAAGTCAAGTTAATCCAAGCCAGTACTAGTAGAAATACAGCATTAATTAGGCACCATTATCCTTCATTATTTACACTGAAATCACCTGTAAAATAAACAAGATGTCAAAGCGATTCCATGGCTGCGGCCATCTTGAAATATGTCATGCCATTTGCAGCCTCTGACTGGTGACTGACATGTCTTACTTCAAGGAATAACAGTAGCTGCACTTGTCATATTTTGGAACACAAGTGCATGTACAGGACAACATAGTACCTATATTAACCTATGATGACGGGGACATTTCTGACGTTAATCATGTTTATCAAGTATCATAACTGTGTAACTTATTTGTAGGATAAAACAAAATCACCATAAGGCAATAATTAGCTGTGCATGTGTCAATCTTGATAATGACTACAGCTACAGTATCAAGCCCAACTCTGAAAATGTATCATGCTATACAAGACTTGTTCTATAGTCTGCTAGACTTTTCAAAAACGAGTCACTAATACAAACTAAGAAGCCAGCTGCAGGTCATTTTACTCTAATATTTTCTACATAAAATAATGAATTTAAACTCCTTCTAACAAGTCATTTATCAGGGTTAAGCGCATCTTCTAATTTCTCAAATGTAAAGTGTTGTAATCTGTTAATTTAACTGTTTCAAATATGGAGACATAACTCTTGCTACCACCTTGATGGACGAAAGCTGATACATATTAATTAAATAAGTTTGAAACTGCATCATAATGAATCCAGAAACAAGCCTGCAGTACTTAGAAGATACAAGCTTTCCTATTGACAGCAGTGACGTGGCTGGTCGATGCTCCATTTAAAGCCAAAGCCTCTTTTTACAGCTGCCTTACTGTAAGTCAGCTTGTCAATAGCTCAGGCTCTGGCAGCAAGTTGACCCATGCGGGCCAGACTGCAAGTGGGTGATTGATTCCTTATAAGAGTCAGCTTGGTCGAAAGGTCTCTGGAACTGTGTGGCATTTCAGGAGGTGCCGAGCCCATGGGTCAGGGGTCTCCTGGCTGCTCTACGGCCCCCTGGGATGGGGGCGTGGGGGGGTGGGGAGGGAGGGAGGGGGGGCTGTGTCATGACAGAGCTGAGCGCTCACACTCTGGGTCTTGTTAAAAGAGCTCAGGACCATGTTAATAATGGGACTAGTCAGGCTCAGACACGTGGTTAGAGGGTTGTCACTGCTGCTGCCTCTCCCTCAACTCCAATGACTGACGTGACACGTTATGAGGAGCTGCTCAGCATGTCGATATAAAGAAGCAGCTTGTATCCCATCATTCACACCATGGGCACAGTGGAAAACTGCCACCAGCCACCGGCTCGATGCTGCTGAATTTAAACTGTTCTTACGGATGAACTTGTCTCCTCTGGCTGCTTCTACTGCAGCCATTTCAGCGTCTGTTTTGCACTAAAATGAACCCATCCTGCAGTTCTTTGATAATGCTTAAAATCACCACATCCATAATACTACACACTCTTGCATTGTTTTTCTTCCACTGTTGTTAATATCTTCCTGAGAAGCCGGCAGCTGGTTGGTATTCAGAGCGCCTCATCGGCCCACTGTGTCTAGAGCGTGCAGCGGCCGGGGCATCCTCCAGGTCAGAGCAGGGGTAAGGGGGTTTGCCAGAAGCGTTGCCCCCAGCAGACTGAGCCCTCACTGGGCACGGCTCTCTGATCTGCTCCCCCTCCTCCTCCACATGCCTGAGACAATACCAGACTATTGATATCTTTGAAACACACAGTCTAGGCTGCTTTCTGACTTTCACTTTTATATGTGATTTTTTTGATGTTTTAGTGTAAATTCACAGAAATTTCAAGTATGTTATTTTTCAGTTGTTTTTTTTTTTTTTTTTTTTTTGCTACTTTGTTTTTTCTGGAGCATTTTGAAGCAAACAACAATGAAAGTGTAGGATGAGGGAGACAGAGGAGACCAAGTGCCTGCGGTTGTGTCCTTCAGGGTGATGGAGGACAGTGTCTAAGCTTTGATCATGGTCAACCCACGTCCATCTGGGTGCCCTGATGCCAGGGGCACTTTGCCAGCCTACTTAGTTCCTCGGATGTCAAATCCTCCATTGGGGACATGTCAGCTGGACTTGAAACATGAACTCAATTGGGGTAAAGTACCCTTCAACTCTTTTGGCTCATGCATATCTGACCCCTCCACTAAGAATTAAATTATCCCAAGCTATCCATAAAGGACATGTCATAATGATACCATAACAATTACGGTGCGTATCGGGCCTGGCAGCTCATCTCTCCTCCAGCCCAAATGAAGGCTTTTATTAGTAGAGGCAGGGTCCTCTTTTGCATACAACTCCATGGTGCCACTGAGTAAAGGGCAGCATAGAGGAGCCACACTGCCCTTTACTACCACGAAATGAGAGGCCTAATGAAGGCCACAAGCAGCACAACTATATATAGCCATAATGACCACAGCGGAGTGGAGGGAAACAGGATTCCAGTCATATTTGTGTTGTTTTCTCAGCCCAGCTGTAGCCTTTATTGCAGGGATAATTGTTCCTTAGAGAAGGCTCCATTTTTCAATAGATCTATTGGTGGAGGCATAATATGGCAACATGGTGATCAGGCCAGCAATAGTGTACCCAAGAGACTTCAGCAGTGTACGATGTGAGTCTTTAGTGGTTAAGGGTTTAAGAACTTTCTTTTATGTTTTTTTTGTTTTTTTTTTAGATTTTATCTGTTATATCCTCCTTCAGCTCAGTTGAATCAGTTGAAATTTGCAGTAGTTTTTTTTTTTTCAGAAATGTTACTGACATCTTGTGAAATAGGTGTTTAACCTAAAACTCAATATAGGTACCACAATGTGAAAATAACCTACATCCTCCACATTGTAAGTCACTAGCATTCTGTTTTATAATGCTGCTTCAATATATAAAATGTGATGTCTTTGTATTAAAATGTCTAAGACAGGCTTATTCTACATATTTAATTGGCTTACATTACATTCATGTTGCAATTGCTCATTTTCATAGTCTAAGGCTGAATTCACCAATTCACCCCTTACCCCTACCCCTCCATTTTGCACATTCAAGTGAAGGAGTAGTGTTGTCCCAATTCTTAATTAGACGCAGGGAAGGGGCTAAGGTGAAGGGCTGTATAGCCCTTGAAACAGAGACAAACCAGGACCACACTGTGAATGGAGGGGTAGAAGACATTTCCCATAATTCTGTTCAAATCTTTGAGCCAGGGAAACCGCCAAAAAGTCCAACAGCAACAAAGGAAACACATATAAATATACATATTTTCATCATAAACAACTTAATTATTTGAATCGTAATAGATCATATTATGGATGATAATTGCAAAAAGATGACCGACGTTTACAGCTATGGGTGTGTGTATGGTGAATACTGTAGGAAACAAAGTTTTCACATCTGTTAATAGCAGCATCGTTTACGGCGTTTCCATTACACAGAACTGATTTGACGTGGCTGGGTACAGTACCTGGTCATCATAGCGGTGTGGTGCACTCAAAGGTGGTGATAGGTTGTCTTGTCTGAATTTTAATGTCGGCTGCAAAGACTGAATCTCCTGGACCTACCATGGTGTAGTATTATGGGCTGTCACCATTGGGTGGTGCAGTAGTTAGCACTCTGCCTCACAGCAAAAAGGTCCCTGGTTCAATTCCAACACCAGACCTTTCTGGGTGGAGTTTGTGTATTCTCCCCGTGTCTGAGTAGGTTTTCTCCAGGCACTCCAGTTTCCTCCCATCATCCAAAGACATGCACTGATAGGACAGGTCTCCCGTGAAAAAGAGATCATTTCTCTCAATGGGACACAAACCTAAAGGTTAAATAAATAAAATTAAATAAAAAGTGGATTCATGTACCGATATATTTACTGTCAACATCCGCATCTGTATTTTGTAAATCGGATGTGGGACTGCTGATGATGTAACAGGTCGCAAAATGTTGTCCCTTTCCTTTATGGGGGATATTTCAAACCATATCCCTTGCCACTCATTTTCAAGAAGTAGAGATGAAGGGAGAATTGGGATTGGGCCGATGATTCCACTTGGTGTAATTTCCTATTGTAGTCTTTTTGTACATCATCTGTCCTGTTAACATTACAGTTCATTAGGATGAAACACCTATACATCACTAAGTTGAATTTAAATAATTCCTTATTATTACTTTTATTATTATTTTCACTGACAAAACAATCTTATAATATATTTACAGTATATTTTGCGTACTATGTCAATCAGATAATTATTATAAGTTTACAGTTTTGATTAGTCTCTGCCCCAAAATTTGGCAATACAGAGCTAGATGACAGATGTGATATGTGAGAAACAAATATGCAAACGCTGACAGACACACATGACCGCACATATACAATGCATGTCACTTGGAAGCAGGCTCTTGTGTTCTTTTCTTTTTCTTCATATTTTTAAGCAGCATTGATTTTTGTACACATTAAAAAGAGATCTATCCTCCATCTGTGCCTGTATGTGGCCTTTCACTCATCCTGACACTGGTATTCTTACATGGTTCAGTTCATCTTTACACTTCTACTGTAGAATGACACATATACAGTGGTACATTGTGCATTGCAGGGTAAATCACATTTATCGTACAAACACAAATGTACTCTGCTGAAAAACTATGCGAGTCCACCATCCTTTGCTGTCGCTCTCAAGACTCCCAGACATGCACGCAGTAGGCATGTGCATGCACATTATCATGCGGGCGGTGTCTCTAGCCTGCTGCATTATGCATGGAGCTCAGGGGAGCCAGGCCAGTGGAGTGTGAGAGAGGCCCAGGAGCGAGCCACACTGTCGGACACATGTCAGTGCAGTCACACCACCTCTCCGTGGTCCTCAGACATAGACACACACTCACATACACAGCTTACATACTCACACACGGCACTCAGTAGTCTGACAAATCTGTACACGCACTCACTCACCCGCAGCCTGTCAGACAAAAGTCAATGTGATCCGTTCCGTGTCTCGATTCCACAGTTTGTGAATTGCTTACGCTAATGCAATACAACACTGGCCCATGCCAACCTGACGGACTTATGATCAGTTTGTTCCAGAGAAAATGCACTGCATGCAGCTGAGCGTTGTACAGTTGCTTAATGCCATTTGTGTTAATTATGTGGAACATTCGCATGTTGTCGAGCCTCATTACACTGCAGGTACTAATTGGCCTCTAAAGGTGGAAGGGAGCGGGTTAAACTCCCCACAAAGATGAATAATTCTTTTGATGTTGAGTCACATCCTGGTTGTTGTGCAAAAGTCAATAAAAGGTGCTTGGATGTGTGTGTTATGTTTATGTCTGAGTGTACAGTATGTACAGATCAGCATACCCATGTGACGACTAAAAATATTTGTGTGCGTTTGTTTGACTGTCACACGCTGTTGTTATTCTGGTGGATGTTGTTGAGGTGTTTTAACAGACAGACAGCATGCTGGCCCTGTGAGAGCCATATGGAAATTTTTTACACTGTTTGTTTACACTGCCTTGAAGCACATGCCTGCTTGCCGGCCAGCTAATGCACACAGGTAAAGCCAGCCTTCACTAAGCCACATCACCCACCTTCTGTTATTGGTTTGCCCTGCAGGCCTGCCCGCTGTGCCTCCAACCCTGTAGACAATGGACGGGTCCGACTGTCAGCAGCCTAAGGTGAGAGTGCATCGATGAATATGAAACAGAGGAGGTTCCACTGCAATAAACAGGCATCAATTGATACTGTATTAGTATACACACGTATGACAAATGACCTGATGGGAGTGGTCTCTTCCAGGATAACATTATCCCATCCACAGGACAACATGCTCATAGAATGAGTCAGTGACTATGAAATCATATACATTCACCACTATTATTCACAAAAGTCATAATAGTGTTGCATGTTTGCTGCATTGTAAGGATTGTTTAAAGCTGTCATTCCATGGTTATTTCATTAATATTACTGTGTTCCCTGTTGTTATTGAATACATTGTGTGTTGTTTCTCTTTAAAAAAACGTCCAGATTGCTTTATTTCCAGCTTTTTTTTCACGGCAGAAAAATGAGTTGAGGTCGAACAACAGAGTTTATCTGTACTTCCGCATACATGTCCACGATGTGGTCACGAGGTGTCTCTGATTGGCTCAGAATGTGTGAAGGAACACTCCCCCCTCCCGTCTTGCTGTGTATGTACCCAAGTAGCATCCAGCTAGGTTTCGTGCCGTTGCTTGTTCTGAAAACGTGCAGGGAAAAAAACAAGGCTTTATTTCCACAGAGAGCACATGAACCAGTTTGATCCACCATTTTTTCCAGTTTGTGCAGCAGCTACTTTGGCGCTGTCTTCTCTTGTAGATGCTAATGCTAATGCTACTTCAGCATGTGTCGGTAACTCACGTTGACCCATCAGATTCCAAAAGGAGTGTGGAAAAATGGTTTTCAGCGGAATTATACCTTTAATTGTGTTAAATATGTGGTGATTTATGAGTAGGAGTTAATTATGGTTGTTGAGTTTAACACATTACTGTTAAAATGTTACTTTATATGTGCTTAATTATCATTATTGGATGTTGTGTGTTCATTTTTGTGCTTTTAAGAACAGCATCATAAGTGAGGACAGTAGACACAATGCCTTTCCTGCTATGGCTGCTACTAGAGAGAGCAGGACTTTCTCACTTCATGTTAAAATGTTGAAATAAAAGCTCAGGTTGACTTCTAAATGGTAGCTGAGCCATGCTATATTATACTATATGGATAAAAACCTGCCTCATGAGCCATGAAGTGTTAATGTCTATTTTTGTCCAAAACGCCTGACATGTTGCCCCATTTTGCCTCGTAACTTCACTACCATTAGCCATAGGGTATTTTGGGGGTTACCACATGAAATGTGATGTCATTTCCTGTAATGTGATACCCAATGCATTAGTAATTTAGACAGACATAGTTGATTTTAAAGCAAAAATGGGCTAAATTTTAGGTGATTTTTGGGGTGTCAGATCAGGCATCACGTCATTGTACCTAATACATGAACTGAATTAACTAAATGTAATGACAACTTGGACTTTGAAATCAAATATATTTACAGCAATAACATTGGAAGATTGCATTTTTTGAACATTCGGATAACAACAAATCTAGACCAGAGAAGTTGTCTGCTTCAGGTTGTGGAGTACTATAGGAAGAGGTTTGACAGCTTCAGTAAAGCCACACTGAAGAAATGATTCTTATTGATATAATTTACTCTCCAGTTCAATGTATAATATGTAATTAATTTAGTGTTCAACCTAATAAACCGTGTTTTGTGTTCCGAGTGTGCAGAAAATTTTATGTGCAATGTTCCAATGCTATTGCTGTAAATATCTTTTATTTCAAAGTTCGCTTTATCAATTAGTTGATTCACATCATATATGAGGTACAATGATATGATGCCTGTTGTGACACCCCAAAAATCACCTAAAATTTTGCACATTTCTGCTTTAAAAACAACTATACCTGTCTAAATTACTACAGTCATACACAGCAGTGAAGCTGTGGATTTCACTATGAACATCTCATTTCTTTTGTAAGCGCATTCATGAGTTGGGGATATAGACTATGTATAAACAGTGGATATATATGACTAGTTTGTAAACAACACTTTTCAAGCCTTAACATGCTCATCATACTGGTTTTCTATCCATGACTGTATAATTGAATTCAGAGGATGGAGTTAAAGCAGTCAGTGTATGTTATTACACCATCAAGTCATTTAAGCTACTAAATTTAACACATACAGTTAAATCAAACAACAGCATCGTCAGTCATAAAATATACAAACACAGTAATTACAGCCACCTGAGCTAATTAGTGTTAACTGACAGACCATACTGCAATTCAACATGACTGACTGCAAACGTCAGCTAATACAGTTAATTTACACTGGTTATTGTAATTAAGTAGAAGTTAACTTAATGACACAATCCTTCAATGGTCTTCTGTAAATACAGTAAAGTTTCCTGTCAGGGATAAAAATAAGTTTTATTAAATAAACAAGTACTTTCAATATAATAGCCAAACTAATGCTAGGAAGATTATTTTGATGGAAATTTGGTATTTCTGACATGGGGGGGGCATGGGGCTCAGTTGGTAAAGCAGGTTGTCGAATGACTGAAGGGTCAATGGTTCAAAACCTGAGTCCAACTGTCCACGGTCAAAGAGTCTTTGGGCAGGACACTGAACCCTAAGTTGCTCCCAGTAGGTCTGGTACTGTAGCACCTTGCATGGTAGCACCTGTCTACTGGTGTATGAGTGTATGGGTAAATGTGAGGCTAATCTAAAGCACTTTGAGCAACATGAAGGTGGAAAAGTACGATATAAGTGCAGTTCATTCCACATCTACTGAGGACTACAGAAATGATTTAATACCCTGTCCACACCAACAGAAATATTTAGCTTAGCACATATGTGTCCTCATCATTTGGACCTGTTGTTAATATGCAAACGAAAGTTATATTTATTAACAGTTATAGTTTGTGTGTATCTCTTTTGACAGGGGAAAAGAAGGGATTACTGTAGATAATAATGGTAATTCACCATGATTTGTCTGTTCTTTCTTTTTGTAATCCACATGCATCTGACACATCAAATATTGACATATGGGTGTATAGGTTATTGTATTAGTATTTGTGAGACAGTTGTGTCACGACCAGGAAATTATAGTTATAGTCTTTTGTGAATGGTTTCCACTTCTGTTTCTCCAACTTAGTCTTCCTGTCAGTCTGACTGCCCTCTTCTACCATGATTGTTTCCATCCATTCCCCATTACTTTGTGTGCATATTTTGCTTAGATAGATAGACAGATAGATAGATAGATAGATAGATAGATAGATAGATAGATAGATAGATAGATAGATAGATAGATAGATAGATAGATAGATAGATAGATAGATAGATAGATAGATAGATAGATAGATAGATAGATAGATAGATAGATAGATAGATAGATAGATAGATAGATAGATAGATAGAACTTTATTGTCTATCCCAGAAGGTGACACAAATTCGTCTTTGACAGACTCAAAACCACACAATACAAGTAAAAACGTACACATAAAAAGACCCTAGTACATTAAAAATCAACACAATAAAAAGAACAACAGGACCATTAATATCAGCTGTTTACAATGGCAACTGCTTTAGGAAGAAATGTTTTTTTGTTTGTATTTTTGCGGACCAGGGGCACCTTATAATGCCTGCCTGATGGGAGCAACATAAAGTAAGTGTGAAGTGGATGTGAGGGGGTCCTCAGTAATCTGGGTAGCCTTCTTCAGCACTGACTGATTGTGCTTCTGTCCCCCTTTGTTCCTTGCCATTTTAGGATTTGTTACTTGTTTGGTCATCCAAGAACCGAAAGGTTGGAGGTTTGAATCCAACTCACCTCTCCTCCATAGCTGCTTCTCACATTGGTGAAACAATGTGTGTGAATGTTTGGTGGTAGTCGCAGGGGCTGTTCCGTGCAGATTGGCACAGCCATGCTTCCATCAATCTGCCTCAGGGTAGCTGTGGCTACATTTATAGTTTACCACAACCAGAGTGTGAATGTGTGACTGCATGAAGAATGAATCCATTATACATGCTTTAAATATGTCTTAATAGAACAATGTTATATAACTCTAAAACATTATTATTATGTGCCAAATATTCAGTAAATCGTCTGCATTTATATAGTGCTTTTCCACCTTCATGGTGCTCAAAGCGCTTTACATTAGCTTCACATTCACCCATTCACACACACACACCAGTATGTTTCTAAGGTCTAAGGTCAGTCCTACTGGGGGGGTAAGTCAGGGTTCAGTATCTTACCCAAGGACACTTCAACACGTGGACAGCCAGAGCAGGGATACGAACCGCCATCCCTTCGGTCATTGGGCGCCCCACTCTACCGACTGAGCCACAGCCACCCCAAAATATTCAGTCAGTCAGTGGTATGGGCAATGGGAATCAGGGTCTAGAAGTCTTCAGTGTTGAGTTCCAGTAGGATCTTTTCCAATACCCTCATTCATACCTAATAGTACAATAACTGTTGCTTAGTTATGTGGAGGTGAGTAAAGAAATGAGGTTTGTGCTCATCTTATAGTTGTCCTATTAGTGCAAGCGTGCAACACTGACTTATTTCCCGTACTCCAGTATTTAACTGTAATCATAACATGGTGACATGGTGGTATAGTGGATAGTACTTGTGCTTCACAGCAGGTCCTGGGTAGGAGTCCAACACTCGTCAATGGAGGTGGGGCCGATATGTGTGAAGTTTGCATGTTCTCCAAGTGTCTGCATGGGTTCTCTATGGGTACACCTGCTTCCTCCTAACATTTAAAGACATAGATTGATAGGTCAATAGGCTAATATAAATTGAACATAGGCATGAATGTAAGAGTGATTGTTCAATGATGTCAGCTCTGCAATGAACTGGCAACATGTCTACGTTGACTCATAAGTAGGTAAGATACGACCATAGAGAGGATAATGTGGGTTTAGACAAGAAATGAATGAATGAATGTCAAATGTTTCTTCAGTCCCATTATCGGCTACATTTTCATTTGCTGTCCCTAATTTATCCACCCCCTATGCAACCCTGTGCTGAATAAGTGTTTAGATAACATAAACAGCACTGGGGTCCAAAATCATAGACCAATGAAGACCGTTACTTCAACCTCAGGAAGGTCATGACATGAAGACATTATAACTTTTCATGATTTTACTCTGACAACATTTAAAGATGCAGTGAATCGAAGGATTAAACCAACTTGAGCTGGGAAACAGTGAATTATTTATGGTGGCCTCATACTGCACTAGTCAAAACAAACAGTAAACAATACAACCAGTGCACATTTAAAGTAATCTGTTTTTTTTGTTTGTTTGGTTTTTTTTGCAGCTTAAGCTGAAAATAGATCATTGTTCACTGATATTGACAACCACACCAACCTCTTTTTTTCCTACAGGAATATTTAAGATCTCATTTGATTACTTTCTTAAAGTATTTTATGTGATGATATCCCAACTCTCAACATTAGGGAGAAATCTTATATCAGAACACACCTCAAAACTACCAACAAATCAACACTTCAGATCAACAGACTGGATTACACACTGAATAAATTATAAACCTCATTGTCTTACACACATCTGTATTATCACATCAACATTTCTTATTTTGACAGGAACTCAAAATAACATTGTGTCATTTTAAACAAACAAATTAATCCCATTCTATACTGAAGTAGAAGTACAGCTACTTGTGTGAAAAAATACTCTGGTAAAAGTAGAAGTACTGATTCAACTCCTTTACTGAAGTAAAAAAAAAAGTAAAACTTCTCAACTGTGATGAAGTGAAAAGTAAAACTGGATTTTATTTTCCTTTTCTGCTATGGATGAAATAATACTTATTTAAGATGGAAAAAAATATATGATAAAAATAAAGAGTTTAAAAATGGTTAGTGTACTGTGTAGATGATGTGTTATATTGGGTCATGGTACTCAGTTTAGTGGGTAGGGACAGGACATTTAGGAAAAATTCAAAAGTCATAAATAAGAGATTTTTAAAAAGCATAATTCTGAGATTAACCACTCCCCCCCCTAAATTGTGAGATAAAAGGTCAAAATTATCATATAGTAGTTCACAATTTCTGATTTACTGATTTCTGACTTATTTTTCATACTGTCACATTTGTCTAGTTTAAAAAAAGTAATGAGTTTATTCTGAGAATGTAAAGAGATATTTATACAAAAATGTAAGGAGTAAAAGTAAACCATTGCCAGAAAAATAAATATTCAACTAAAGTACAGATACCTACAAAAGTACTTAAGTAGATTAAAAGAAGTACTTCTACTCAGTTACTTCCACCTCTGCATTTAAATCATCACATGCTGCATCAGCTGATCAGGGGTGTTCAATCCTGGTCCTCCAGAGCTAATATCCTGATTGTTTTAGATGTATCTCTCTACTAACACACCTGACTGTCATTATCAGTCTTCTGCAGAGCTAGGTAAGAGGTTTATTATTTGAATCAGGTGTGATGGAAGGAGGATACATCTAAACATGCAGGATAGTAGCTCTCAAGCACCAGGTTTGAGCACCACTGGTTTACATTATACAGTAGGTCTGTTAGCTTAACTCTACTTTTAGACAGAAAACAACCACAGTAAAACCACAAATCACCTCCATTTTCTGGAGTTTATGTTTTCAATAGCTGCAATAAAGATCTGTTTGGAATTGAACAAACAAACATATTAATTCTAACATCACATAATAACTTCATACCTTCCTTCGTAAACCTCGTAATCAAACTTACCAGTGTAGAACAAACACTGTTATTTTTACTTAAAGCAGTGGTGAAAACAATCACTCCTTTTCTTTGATTCTAAAAGTTGTTTCTTAGCGATCGTCTTTCCATCTGGTTAATTTCTGATGTTTTAGTTAAAAGCTCAGCGGCGTTAGTTTTTCCTCACCGTAGTTGTAGTGACTCACTACTCCCTCGTGTGGTCACCCAACATCTGTTGGTATAAATAAATTAATTTCATGTCTCTACAATCCAATGCATTAGCATCTTTAACAGAACTCATTCTAAACACTTACTGACAATGTTAAAGCTGTCATTCCATGGTTATTTCATTAATATTACTGTGTTCTCCATTGTTATTGAATACATTGTGTGTTGGTTCTATTTAAAAAAACATCCAGATTTTTTTGTTTCCAGCTGTTTTTTTCACGGTAGAAAAATGACGAGGTTGAACAACAGAGTTTACCAGTACTTCCTCATACATGTCCATGACGCGGTGATGAGGCGTTTCTGATTGGCTCAGAATGTGTGAAGGAACACCCCCCCCCCTTCTTGCTCTCTCTCTATGTGTTTACCTTTACCAGAGTAACATCCAGCTAGGTTTCGTGCTGTTGCTTGTTCTGAAAACGTGCAGGAAGAAAACGAGGTTTTATTTCCACAGAGCACATGAACCAGTTTGATCCGGCATTTTTTTCAAGTTTGTGCAGCAGCTACTGTGGCGCGGTCTTCTCTTGTAGATGCTAATGCTAATGCTACTTCAGATTCGCTGCAATGGGGGATGGGCTTAACCCCATGTGGGTGACACTAAAGTCCATCTAATGTCAGATGGACCATCTTTTTCTGGGTCCCTCGTTCCTCTTGTTGTTTTAAGTAGAAATGCTACATACAGCTCATTTAAATGTTTAATAGTTGTTAGTTTTAAGTAACATTAAAGAAAATTTTGTGTTTCTTTCTTCAACTATACGTAAAATGTTTCACAGTGAACATTCCATTTGTTACCATAGAGCATGACAAGGTAAATGAGTTCCATTTTGGTTGTTTTATGTACTATGAATTATTTTCTCTTGAGCCACAGTCTTATGACATTAGTCCTACCTGATTATCTGTTGTCATTTGTAATAATTGCACAGGTTGCTTGTGTTATTAAGCCCATGCAGACTACCCATGTCATTAAATTGTACAGTAAAAATTTGACTGTTTATGATCATGTCTCCCACCCTCACCCCCTACCCCTCAAGGAGACACTGCTATTTGATCAGGCTGCATTTGTAAATAAAAATCATATACTAATTGCCTTGGTAAATAAAATAAAATAAAATAAAATAAAATAAAATAAAATAAAATAAAATGAAATGAAATGAAATTAAATGAAATGAAATGAAATGAAATGAAATAAAATACAAAATAAATTAAAAAAAATTCCCATTTTAGCAAAATGGGTGACTATGGCTAATTTTATCTAACTTTTTGTTTCCTCCAAATTCATTCAGTATATTACCTTTATCAAGATGAGTGAATCTGAATTAAAGTTTAAGTGTTTTCCTCACCACTGTCACCAGTCAAGTGTTTTCTCCTACAGATTCTGTTGTTTCGACCAGTATAATAAATATGTCATGGAATAACTTCTATTATGATTTGGCTCTATATAAAGCAAACATAAATCCTTCAAATCCATGTCATGATCTCAAAAGATAATGGCAGCAGAAGTAAGGAACATCTCTGCATCTCAAGTGTTGAACTTCCTCTGTGGAATAATACCAGTAAATTTGAGTAAAGCACAAACTTCATCTATTCCATGTGAAAATGGAAAACAGATGTGAGGGTTTGAAATCCACA
The DNA here is from genome assembly GCA_020466265.1 of Siphamia tubifer. Classification (NCBI taxonomy): domain Eukaryota; kingdom Metazoa; phylum Chordata; class Actinopteri; order Kurtiformes; family Apogonidae; genus Siphamia; species Siphamia tubifer. Next base: position 16,487,509 of record CM035791.1, read on the forward strand.
GAATCAGATGTCCACAGGCTATACTGGTCCCATGTGAACAGGGCTGCAGACAATATGTTATGTTTTGTGTAGCTTTAGCATTACCTTAACTGGGGCGGCTGTAGCTCAGTTGGTAGAGCGAGTCGTCCAATGACTGAAGGGTCAGCAGTTCGCATCCCGTCTCTGGCTGTCCACATGTCAAACTGTCCTTGGGCAAGACACTGACCTTAGAACAGGGGTCTCAAACATGCGGCTCGGGGTCCAAATGCGGCCCACCAAACGTTACAATGCGGCCCCTGGGAGGAAGAGCGTAATAACCGAAAAAAAAAAATACAATATTTTCTTCTCAGTTTTTTCTCTGTCTATAAAAGATGATAAGTTCAAAATGGTTACCTTTGTTTTAGTGGAAAAACTAACATTACGTTATATAATATTTACATTTACAAACTATCCTGTAACAATAAAATGTGAATAATTTTAACAAATATGAACGACTTGAAATGTCTAAAGAAAATTAAGTAAAATTTGAACCATTTTCTGCTTCTGTTACGAAGAGTTTAGTGTCTTTGTCCAACTGATCCATAATACACATTGATAAATGAGAAGTTCTGGCAAAATGTTGTTAAAATTGCCCTTATTTTCATTATGAAATGTCACTTTTTTCAGGTTATTCACATATTTTACATTTGGATACTTTATAAAACTAAATATTTTCACAATTTAGGGGGGGGGTTTGCACTAAAACAAAGACAAAAATTTGGAATTCTAATTATTTATTTATAGGTTACTATGCAATTATTTTATTGGTTCGGCCCACTGGAGATCAAATACAGCTGAATGTGGCTCCTGAAGAAAATGAATTTGAGACCCCTGCCTTAGAACCTTAGAAACCTACTGGTGTGTGTGTGTGTGTGTGTGTGTGTGTGTGTGTGTGAAGTAAAGCACTATGAAGGCGGAAACGCGCTACATAAGTGCAGTCATTTTAACTATGCAGATACATTTCAGTGTCTGGATTTTTGTGCCATCGCGGCTACTCCCTGATTCATAGTACTTTGTCACACACCTCACTCACATGTATTTTGATACTTTTTGTGTCTATCACACTGTTTCTATTGTAGCAAATGGAAGTTGAGGTTCGCTGGTTTTGTGTTACAGGTTGAAAAGAAATAATGCATTGACATCATCACCAAAATCTAAAAAGTAAACACTTCAGCCAAATCAGTATGAAAAACTACTCTAACAGCATATCTTAAAGCATCTTTTGTTTAATATACAAAGTGTCTGCTTATGGTAATGTATGTACTTAGTATTATATGCATTTGCTCAGTGTCAGAGGAAAGAAAAGAGGAATTTCTTTCCCCAATTAACATTAATCTGAACATTGTCTATTATTTATTTTTCTCAATAAATTCAGAGGGAAACCTGACAAATGTTGAAATTTCAGTTAAACTCCTCTAATTGGGCTCATCTGAATTTAAAAAAGGGGGGGGGAGGAAAGTGGTCCATTTGCTAATGAAATTTTAAACATTGTTATCTGGATGTGACACCCAAGTTTTGCATTTTCAGCCAGTGGGCGCTTTGTCTATTCTGTCTTTCCTTTCTGTCTGTTTCTCATTCTTCTCTCCACTTGTATGCTTGTGTGTGTGTGTGTGTGTGTGTGTGTGTGTGTGTGAGCAGGCTGGTGGATGAGGTCCCATGGGGCTGGATTACCCCTCTGCATGCCCTAGGCCAAGCAGCTCTTGGGGGGATTACTGTGAGACCTGCACCCTGGCTGGATTAGAGCGCTGGACCTCATTTCCATCTCCTTATTTACCTCGGCCCACCAGAGGAAATGCTCAGCTGCACAAAAACATGCTAATTGATGCTGAGAAAGCTACGGAGAGGTGCAACACTCACTCTGTAAGCTTGTTTTTTTTTTTTTTGGGAGGGCTAAAGGTTTAAAGATGAGTTGTTGGAAAATACTTTTTCAGTTCGTCGCCAAATACTGCTAGGCTGTTATGGAGTGTGCATTTGAATATGTACTCATGCGTGCGAGGTTTTTGTATGATAGTTTCACAGGGGTCCATGTGTTATGGGTGTACATTAAAGAAACATTTCAAATTGCCACGTGTTTGCCGTTGTATATATCATGTCCAAATTAGTGCATGTACAGAATCTATACATTTGCACATGCAGTTGGTAATTATTTGTTGCTGTTTGACACCTAGGTACATTCGTCCACATGTGTGTATGGTCTGGATTTGTTTGTATTTTATTTGGTTTGTGTGTTGGTATAAAAGACTGTGCAAGATGCTGTGAATTTGTTTGTATTTTAGTTGCATGTTGTTGTTATAAGCGTGTGTGCACAGTGCTGAATTTTATGTCTCTTTTTTTGTGTGTGTGTCTTTTGGTGTGTGCGAGTCTTAAATTTGTGTGTGTGTGTGTGTGTGTGTGTGCCCGTGTGCATGGGCGTCATGGCGGAGGTCCTCATTACTTGGCGGGGTCGCATACAGACATGGCCACAGCACGATGAGGACAGTTGGCGGACCTATTCCTATTCCCGCAGCTCTTTAACGAGCTAGTGATGGGGAGAACAGCCCAGTTGCCCCGGCAACCAGCATGAACTCCGACCTCGGAGGTTGGCAACCTGTATATATTAGGATCACAGGCGTATGCAAATGGCCTGCCGGTCCTTTCCCCTTTCTTTTCTTCTGCCAGAATGTCCTTCTTGTTCCATCCTGGACTTGACATGTGTGCTAACAGTGGCCTTGCTCTGAAGGGCGGGGGAGGTGGAGGAGGGGTTGCTGGGACTTCCATTAGTGATTGCTGGGGTGACAGTAGCTCACACTCTGGCTAGGACTCCACCAATGTATGACCCTCCACCCTGCAAAACAGCCCGAGTACCAGGAAAGTGAATCATTAGGAGAGAAAGTGTTGTAAACCTCAGTATGTGCTCACTGATTAGATACATTTTTTTCTGTCGGTATATTACGTTTCTTTTCTTCTATTTTCATATTTACACATTTTCTTAACGTTATCACTAACTGTCGGTTTTCAAGACCTTTTCACAGTCACACGCTGTGTTATTAAAATCAGTCAGATCTACATGAACCCAAGAAACTATAGAGGAAAGAACAATGTCAGAGTTTTCAAACTTTTTAGTGACATCATTTTGGACTCAATTTCACAATATACACAGTACTTTAATCATGTAAGGGGAATGAGTCAAAGTCATCTCCTGTGATCATTTGTACATATACAATAAATCACCACAAAAAAAAGGAACTATAAAACAGTATAGTTCTACACTCAACAAAAATATAAACGCAACACTTTTGTTTTTGCTCCCATTTTTCATGAGGTGGACTCAAAGATCTAAAATTCATTCCAGATTCACAATATTACCAAAACTGCACATTTCAGAGTGGCCTTTTATTGTGGGCAGTATAAGGCACACCTGTGCACTAATCATGATGTCAGATCAGCATCTTGATGTGGCACACCTGTGAGGTGGGATGGATTATCTCAGCAAAGCACAAGTGCTCACTATCACACATTTAGACAGATTTGTGAACAATGTTTGAGAGAAATGTTAATATTGTGTATCTGGAATGAATTTAAGATCTTTAAGTCCATCTCGTGAAAAATGGGAGCAAAAACAAAAGTGTTGCGTTTATATTTTTGTTGAGTGTATTTCTGTACAGTATACTGGGAGTCTGTAGTATGAGATTTATGCCCCACCATGTTGGCCAGAAGTGACTATATACACTGAAAAGGTAAAACATTGAATCAACTTGAAAATTCATCTTCAATTTTGACTTTTTATCTCATGATTTTCACTTTTTATCTCATAATTTTAGCTTTTTATGGTCACACATAAAAAAAAATCTAGTTGAGTGAACCAAATTAAATTGCATAGGGTTAGGGTTATTTTAATTTAATTTAATTTAATTTAATTCACTCAACTAGATGTTTTTATGTGTGAGCTATTGAAGGAGAATTTTTAAGTTGATTCAATGTTTTACTATTTTCAGTGTATGGATAAATTGGACAGACGTATCTGAAGTCACAAGGTCATAGTTTAGCTAATGCTAAGTGCTAGTGTCCAGTTCACATTAATGCAACAAATGTCATTATATATTGTGTAATAAAGTTATTTTAAAGCAGCCTATTTTCAACATTTACAGTTGAGCTATCTGGAAAAAAAAAAAAATATTAAATAAATCAAATCTTATCGTTTAGCCTGGCCTCCTTTAAGAATTTTAAAGTCTTGACCAGTTTGAACATTGTGCTTTGACATAACATAATAAAAAATTTGCACACGCTACAAGATTTAGAAATAATGGTGTATTACAAGCAGGATAAAATCTCAAGTGACAAAGACATTTAACAGTGAAAAAAGAAAACAAAAAAACACACTTAATAAATAAGTCAAAGAGAATATTTGGGAAGACACAAGAACTGGTGGTGGTATTTTTTGTCTGCTTTCATGTGTGTCCAAAATGCATGCTAACGTTTGTCTTGTTAGCCTCAAGGGTTAGAATGCTTTGGCTTCCACTCTGGTCTTATATAGACTTGACGACTGATAATCCTAATTTTAATACTTTAATATCAGACATTATCAAGACCATTCAGTTTCTAAATACACAAACACCACCATTTCAGTTAAATTGGAGGATGACCTATAAAATAATTGTTAATAACTCAAACACCAGACCTCTGAAGGTGAGCTGTAGCATCAGGACCAAGGTTTGGGCACCAGATCCCTCAAGTTATGGAAGTAGAGATGTGGACCTCCACGGCCCACATTTATTTGTCCATCATTTCCCCTTGGGATTTCTTTCCTTAGTCCATTTTTGATTGATACTAAGCACTGCAGACTAGGAACAACCAACAAGATCCACAGTTATGGAGATGCTCTGACCCAGTCATCACCATTACAACATGGAGAACTATACTACCTCTGCTATTATTATGTGCAATTATATGTATATGTGTATATATATATATATTTGTTATCTCTATCGCTACCGTGACATGTAGATTTCTCCAATGTGGAATCGATAAAATCTATGTTATGTTGTGTTGTGTTATCTTATCTTATCTTATCTCATCTCATCTCATCTCATCAAAATTTCATTGTTGAGCAAGTTGTTGCTCATTTGTGGACTAAATGTTCACTTCCTGTCCAATATATCCAACCCAGTGGGGTAGGAACCACTGGAATGGCTGATACCTCTGACATGTTAGATGAAAAGGAAAGACGTGGAAATATTGGATTCTGAATAGGTCAGACAAAAGATGAAGAATAAAAAGCACAGAGTTTGACTCTGACTTGTAGTAAGTAGTAAAAGTATAAAGTGGGAAAACATATTTGTACATAGTTAAATAGATAACACTGCATCACATCATCAGATGATGAAATCTAGATTAAAACATGTGGAAATTTTTCCAACATCCAGTCAAAAAATATGTACCAAGAAGGGTGTCAGGAATCAGCTAAGGTTACAATAAGACTTTTTATTATTTTATTTTCATTTCACTTCAGTTCAGCAGATACATACTTTTACTTCTGTAAAAGAAAAAATAATAATTACACAAACTTTTAGGTTACATGTACTGAGTAGCTGCATTTTTATGAGCATTCTTAATATCGTGGATGTGATTACCGTTGTGTAAAAGGATTAAAGTGCAATGGAGCTTTGTGTATTGTGCATGATTCCAAGGCCACAGAACTAGGGAATCTACAATTAGCTGCATCTGATCTGCTGTCTCTCCTCTTTTATCTCCTGTACTGCAGTATGACCAAGAAAACAAAAATCCCTTTTTAATTGGATACAACAAATACGCCTGTGATCCTAAACAAATACTAATCATATGCAATAATGCACATTTCTGTATTGCTGTTGCACAGAACAGAGTGTCCGCGTCTTATATGAACAGATAATTAACATTCTTATGCATGGTTAACAGGTTATAGCACTGAACATAAAAGTGGAGCAAATAAATAACCAAGGAAAACAATGGAATGGAAATAACAGAATAAAAAAATGTGTTTTAATTGATGTCATGAGAGCACACAAAAAAGAAGAAATTAGTCAATAGTCCAAGGTTAAGCTGTTTTTTTCTTCCTGTTTATGTCCCACTTTAGCTTGTATTTGTTGATAAGTTAGTTGCTTCATCTGTAGAACTCAGACAGAAATACCTTCATATCTGTGTGTGTGTTTTAACAAAGTCAGGTTACCTTGGAGCACAAAACATTTAAAGTACACACAAGCAGGAGAGAATTTTGACTTTGTGGTGGGGATAGAAGGGGGGAAAAAAAAACGTCCACCTTGTTAGTCTGAGGCACCAGTGAAACATCATGCAATTGGGCTCATGGGAAATGTGGCTTTTATTTGGGAAAGCACACAATGGAAAAAAAAACAAAAAAACAATGATCTCACAGTAATTGTACAGGTATGAATACAAAACTACAAAAATCAATTATTTGTGTACCACTATTAACATGGAGTATTTTCTCTTTTGAACTGTATTTCATGTATTTTCATGCAATTTTCCTGACTGAATCATATCTCACTTGATTCATACTTACAGAAAATAATGTTGATTAATTAAATTAATCCTTGAGAACACTGTGTCTTTAAAAATCGTCCTTTTAAGAGACTGAGGCTATGTGGAATGTAATGATTTCACTGAAAGATAGATTATATTATATTATATTATATTATATTATATTATATTATATTATATTATATTATATTATATTATATTATATTATATTATATTATATTATATTATATTATATTATATTAAAAAAATGTTTAATTCAAGAAGTCATTATTTTTTAACTTAACATTTTCTGAACCCACTTTATCCCTACTAGTGTCAGATGAACAGTCACTCTGACATAACCTATTAACCTATCAGTGCATGTCTTTGGATGGTGAGAGGAAGGTGGAGTACCTGGAGAGAACCCCCACTAAACACAAACTCAATACAGAAAGATCACACCCCCATTGACTGATGTTGGAATTGAGCCCAGGACGTTTGTGTTGTGAGGCACAAGTGAAATTCACCGCAATACTGTGTCGCCTTGAGACATGTTATAATTACAGTTAAATACTGGAAGAAGAGAAGGAAGTCAAGTCACAGAAATACGAGGATCACTATAGATGAACAAGAAAACCTTATCTTTTTCTGACCTCCACTTTTTTGTGCTATCCACTGCACCACTGTGTTAAGCCTCATTTAAACATAGATGCATGAAATATATATATATTTTTAATTAACAGGACATTGTGAAAAGAGAAACATGACATGAATCAGACAAAAAAGAAAATAGAAACAACTACAACAAAGTAATGACAAACAATAATCCTGACAACATCATAAAACGGTTCTAAAATTGGGGCATTTTTTTTATTACAATTAATCAGAGCCAAAACTATTTCAATTACTTTTTCATATTCTGTTTTTTTTAACATTCATTGGTTCCAGATTGTTATGCATATCAAATGTCCATAGTGTATATCTTACTTGTTATTCAGAACATTATGTTTTTGTTAATGTACACATTTACATACAGTACATGTTTTTGTAAAGTTTTTAAACCTATGTTTTTCTGATTTACATTTACACATGAATGAAGCCTGAGGGTTCTGATGTGACAGTTATATCAAGTGTTACCTTTTCATCACTTTTCCACAGTGGAATAATAATTGTTCCAGAAGCTGTATAATAAGAATACAAATAGAAGCTTCATCTGATTTTTTGTATTATCGGACCATCCAGTCAAGTTTACAAGTATCTAAACTATTTTAAAACTTGGATGTACTTGAAAATACACTGGACATAACTATGTAAATGAGTCTAAATGAAAAATGCTGCTTCTTTAAAGCTGCACTGTCAACATTTTCAGCATGTCTGACAAAAAAGCATAATTAACCTTATATATTATATATTATAGTATATTGTTATTCTAGTGGCACCATTGAATCCCTGACAAACATAGTTTGGTTGAAGATATTGACTTCATTTTATCTGCATATATTAATACTGATGTGCTTTTTCCAGTGATGCATTTTTAATGGCAGATCTTGTCATATCTGAGAAATAATAATAGGTGTAAGAGTATCCAAAATTCCATTTTGACCTTGAGCGATGACTTAGAGGATGTGTCTTTCAAGGTTCTGTCAATGCACATCAGCAGTGAGAGCTAAATATTCTATTGGTAAAACTGAGTACACAGGAGTGAAAAAGAAATTCCTCATCTGCTTTATCTACATTTTTGGTCACCTTGATTTTGACCTTTGACCTACATTTACCAAAATTTTATGGGTTCGGTTCTAGACTACTTCCTGGACCATTTCCTGAAAATGTTATCAAAATTAATCTAGTAGTTTTTGCATAACATTGTTGACAATCAGACAGACAAATAGATGGACAAGAGAAACCACATTAGTACCCCGCCCGTAGATGTAAATAATAATTTACAGAAGCTGAAGACAACTATGAAGAACTTCTGGACACTGTTACTATGGCCTGAGTGCCTCTACCCCTAACTGTGGTCCAAAAGAAAAGTAAAAAAATGGTCGCTCCCCACTGGACAGACTGTCTCCTTAATATGGTCTGATAGTGGTCCTGGTTTATTTTATACTATTAGAATTAATGATTTTTTTAAAAGGGGAGTTGGAGGTGTATCCTGTGGCTGGTCAGATAGGTTGTGGCCGTAACTGGGGTTACTGGAGGTCAAGTGGGGAGTTATGGTGTCCTCCCCTCCTCTGGATCTGTGTGCTTGACGCCGCCCCCTCCCATAACTATATTCATTCAAATTAATCCATATAAATTCAATCTGAGAGCATGTGATACATATGTGTATATATATATATATATATATATATATATATATATATATATATATATATATAGTACCCCAAATAGCCAAGAGAAATTAAAAATACATGCTATGGAAGAGTTTGGGTCTTAGGAGGTTAAACTTAACCAATTGTTGTATTTGTATCTGACTCATCTGCTACCACCATCACAATAACAATAATACTAGCAAATGAATCTATTGACATTATTATTATTATTATTATTATTATTATTATTATTATTATTATTATTATTATTATTATTATTATTATTATTATTATTATTATTATTATTATTATTATTATTATTACTACTGCTACTACATCACCAGGCAATCAGAGATGGAGGCAAAGTTCATACACAGAAGGATCAGATCATAGAAAAGGGGAAATCCAGACAAATTTACTGGTGTGCAGAAACAGGTCAGGCTGAGGATCACAGTCAGATGCGGGTTCCATTGAGGGTCAGACAGACTCATAGTCTGTAACAGGCAAAATATCCATGAACAAAAACACCACAAAGCAGATATAAGCAGACAAGGACAAGACAAAGACCGAGATCCAGGAAACCAAAACACTTTGAAAACCAGAAAGATCAAGACAAGGAAATAATGCTCATTTGCAGCAAACAGGGCAGACAAACTTGCACTGAGGAAGAGGAGACAAGAGGCTTATATAGAGGGGAAAACAGGTGTTACACATGAGGGGAAATTAATGGGGATGACAAACACCTGTGACAGGAAGAAAAGCAAAATAAGGTGACATGAACCTACATGACAAAATAAAAGCCCCAAACACTAACAAAGACAGAAAAACAGAAAGAGTCATACGAGTCATAACAATATATGAAGGTGCAGATTTGCCAGTAGATGGTTGACAGACTGTAGCATTTGCATAAAATTATCTCTTTGCAGAAAAAAATTACCAAGTGTATTTGTCTTATTTCTAGTCCAAATATCTAATCACATTTAAAGTAAGACAGAATCATCAAACAACCATCTTTTCAATGAGATACAAGAACTGATGTATAGACAATAGATCTGGAAAATCTGATGAAAATCTGATCTGAATCAAGAAATCATTTTCACTTGTTCCATGGGAAGATTTTTTTTTCTGATTCCAACATAAAGACAAAGATATTTCATTTGGTCTTATTTATTTCCCATATATACCAAAGCTAGTTCAGTTAATGTTCCAATACTTTATATAATACAAATCAATCCCCTTTAACTATTCACAGTTTCAGTTTCCTAATCTGCCGTTCCAACTATTGCATTTTTTCGTTGTTGTCTTTTTTCTTTCGTTTTAAGACGGGAATTTTGTAAATTTTCTTTCTTTCATAATTAGGGGACATTAAAATATAAAGTTGCACATCTTTTTAAAAACATGTTCAAACTCGCCGTATGAGCAGAATGAGACGTTCATTTCTAATGGGGTAAAAAAAAAAAAAAAAAGCATCCCTCCGCTTGCCTGTTGCCATAGTGACTCATCGAATCAGGGTGGGGACATTCCAGGTAACGAAAATGGGAACCTCCACCAGTATGACAACACCCATCTGGACGATACTGGAATGATTCAGCCCAAAATATTCACCATTCAATAACATCAAATGAACATTTTTTGTAAATCACATAAAAACAAGTAATTTAGCATTTTACAGCCTTGATTCAAGGTTTTTTTTTCCCACAGAAGCTATTAAGTATTTCCAAATAATGACCACAGCTTTAAATGTATAATCTGAACAACATAATTAAAGAAAGTGCAAGTTTTGGGGAAACTAAGGAAGATGAATTTTAACTTCATGGTGTGCAAAAGAAAACAAAAACAAATCAATATAATCCACTCTTTTGAATTGTATCATTCAATTCAATTCAATTTATTTTGAATATGCAACAAATAAAAACAACCACACTCACAAAATATAAAAACAAACATATACATGGAAAAAAAAAAAACACGTTGCTCCATTTGCACGTTTTTTTTAAACCCCACCCCTTAAAATGAGGTTAAAAAAAAACTATCATAAAGTGTAAATGTGATTTCTATCTGTTATGCGTAGACATCCTAATCCCTCCGCCCTTGTTTCTTTTTAGCTGAGGTCTTCTAACCATCCAGTAGGAGTCACTGCTGCCTCCCCTCGCTGCTTTGCCATCTATAAACACTGCTTATTATGATGGATGGAGTACCTTTCCAAGCCAGAAGCACCGCTGCGGGGGACTGAACTGGAAATTGGTCTCAGGGGTGGATAGCAAGTGCTTTTACCCACTTTTGGCTCAAGTCCTCAAAATTTAAAGATGTGGTATTGACTCTGTGGACTCTATTGTCCAGCAAGACAATGAAATGAGACTGCCCACAGCTGGCACAATGGCCTCACAGTTCCATGTAGTGGATGGGTGGTTTTTCTCCACAATGTCTCATACAGTAGTTCAGCTATCAACCTTTTTTTTTTTCCTCACTTCCTCGTCTTCTTCTGCCGACTGCAGGAAACAAATGGGATGAAAAGGCTTTTCTCGAAAGAAACTCCACTATGCTGTGTACGGTGTCTGTTAAACCTCTAGGAAGAAATAGTTGGAACTAAACATCAATATCTTCTTTGTGTTTTTCTAAATAATGATATACAGCGGAGTAAGAAGAGATGTCAGCATTGGAAATTCTTCCATTTTTTACTCTATCTAGGGGTCAACAGGGTCAGACTTAACAAGCGTAATTTGAAAGAACATGAAATACATAAATATTTTAAGAGGAGGGGAACTTTAACCTATTTGTATATGAGAAATGCTCAATTATCCTGAAATATGTTCCTGCTTTTGTTCACACAACATATAGAATTGCAGTTATAGTACCTATAATTGACTTGTCAAGACAAATCAGCCACAAAAAAAAGTACTGTTACAGTTCCTCAGAAGGTTCTTTGGTTTCACAGAAGGCTTCTGTGGTGGAAATTTGGACACTCACTGTTGGAGTATTTTTGTTTTTCCCACCAACTTGCTCTCTGGTTTATTTGCTTGGAACTGCAGGCATACATGTTCATGTTTCCGTGTTAATAATGGAATGTTATGCAGTCTAGAATTAGGACCTTTACAAACTGTGTCTTATATGTGTTATTTAAACCTGTAAAAGTACATAATATGGTCAAAACCTTCATGACTGATGACTCTTATTAAGCTCCCAACCATAGAGATGTTAGCATTTATCTCATTGAAGCCAGATAAACCAATGCAAACCCTTTTTTAAGGCATAGTCTCTTCCTGTGAGACTCGGATTTGCTGACAGGGTCTCGTTTCGCAGCTCTGAACTCTCCTCTCTTGAAGCTGGACTCTAAGTAAGAGTTTAATTCTGTTAACAGACTGCTCTCTGCACACTGGGCAAGAGGGGCTCAATGGGGCCTGATTTATGTGCTGACAGGCTGTGGAGGCTTGGTGTGTTCTGTGTGCATTGGAAGACATATCACTGCTGGAAGCTAAATAAAAAATCAATGAAAGTGAGGCGGGTTGGTTAGGGAGAGCGTCCGCTCGGCTGGAGTTTAACAGCGTTTTAACTCTCTGCTGACTGAGGCTGGGGGAACGGCCATCGATTTTAGCCCACCACACCGTACCTATCACCCCCTGCTCTCTTTTAATAAATCAGTTTGGTACGAGTGTATGTGTGTCTGTGTGTGGTATTCATTTCCTTCTGTGTCAAACACTAGGAAATAATGGAGGGTAAATGTGCCTGAACTTGAGTATCAACACCTGTTTGTCACAACATTCATGTCCATACTGTAGGTGATGACGTTTCAGACAGACTTTGTCCCCAGTGTTGGTTTTACACCAACCCACACAACCCACACAACCCACACAACCCACACAACCCACACAACCCACACAACCCACACCTCTTAACGTGTTTTATTTCAAGGCCTAAAAATCACCATTTGAGCCCAATTGTTGTGAAGGTTCACAAAACAATGAAGGCAGGAAATTCCAAAGCCAAATATTCCTGTAAACAATCCTCTTCTGTACACTGAATCACACAGACTTTACAGCAGGGGTGTCAAACATATGGCCCCCGGGCAAAAAACCAGCCTGCCAAAGGGTCCAATCTGGCCCATAGGATGATTTTGTGAAATACAAAAAATTACACTGAAGATGTTAATAGTCAATGATTTTAAAATAATTTCATTTCAGGTTCCACATGCAGATCAATATCTTCTATCATAAAAAAACCTATAACCAATTACAGTTCCAAATTTCTGTCTTTGTGTAAAAAAGTTGAATTACCCCGAAAATGCTTACATTGCATACATCATAAACCATCCTTTCACAAAAATGTGAATAACTTCAAAGATCTAAAGGGAATTAAGTTCAATGTTATGTAACAATATTCAGCCAGTTACAATTTTTTTTGTCTTTTTTGCATTACTGTGTTCTGTATATTGTAATGTACATGTGTAAATGATAAACTGAGGCACATCACTTATAAAATTGCACTTGAATATGAGGTTGTCATAATGTAATTTGACTTTTTTTCACACTAAACACTAGACAAAACTTTGAATTTGACATTATTTGTAGACTGTTATGCTATTATTTCACTGAAATTATATTTGGCTGTATGTAGTCCCTGAACTAAAATGACTTTGACACCTATGCAACTGTGCAGGACTAGTTGTAATTACTACATCTCCATCCAACCTCTCTAGGAAGTAAAGCAATTAAACACTTGGCAGCCTCTGAATACCTGAACGTAACTAAATCACGCTAACATATGCTAAATACACAGAGCATATTTTAACAGATTTAGTTTTGGGGGCTCAGCTTCTGACAGGGGTGGTGGGGGGTACCCACTTGGGTGGCGCACTTGGGACCCCTTCTTCTCTTGCGCCCATAGGTGTGGATGGCTACATGTGAGCATGTGGGGGTGTTTAGGTATAGGTGTGTGTGTGTGTGAATATATATTGGAGTGTAGGAGGACTGTAGGCATGTATCTGCTCATAGTGGGGTGCCTGGTTAGGGCATCGCCTACACTAGGATGGTCAGGGTCACAGCTGTGTTGCCTGGGACCCCTTCCCCAGGGGATGGGTGGCTCCCAAGCCTGAAAGGGTGGACATGTTCTGCTTGCCCCTGGGGGGTTTGGTGCCTGGTGAGGGTTTGGCGGCTGGCATGCGTGGCCCCCTGGGGCCTGTGCTTGGCTAATGTGGGGCCTCCAGCAGGGGGCTTATCTCGATGACAGGTGTCTCTCGGCTAAGAAGCACTTTAAGAGACACTTAAAAACACATAACACATACCCATATACCCCTATTCCCACCTCTCCACACCCTTGTCCCCCCACATATTCTTGGATTTCATCTAAAAAGAATTTCCTGAATTGAATAGAATAGAATAGAATAGAATAGAATAGAATAGAATAGAATAGAATAGAATAGAATAGAACATATTGTAGTGCAGGTATGTTGGAAATCTTGTGCATTTCCCAAAGCTAAAAGGCGAGTTTTTTTGTTTTTTTGGAAAAGTCATAAGAAACAAATGATATATAATAAGAAAATAAAGTTAAAAGTGTATGTTATAGACCAGGGGTGCTCAATCTTGGTCCTCAAGGTCCGCTGTCCTGCATGTTTTAGATGTTTCCCTCTTTTAACAAACCTGACGGTCATTATCATTCTTCTGCAGGGGTTGATGACAGGCTGATCATTTGAATCAGTTGTGTAATATAAGGGATACATTTAAAACATGCAGGATAGTGGCCCTCGAGGACCAGGATTGAGCACCCCTGTTCTAGACACTGGTCCAAGACAGCAACTCACTGTGGTCATGCAGTGAACTATAAATGGTTCAGTTACTCATGTTGTAGATTGTTATTTTGAGAATGTTATCAAATAATTAAAAAAATATTTCACATTTGTTACAGAATGTTGCATGAAGGTATGAAAAGACCTAAGAGTATTGTTTTAGCTGTCTGACTTTGACGAACACATCTACTGTGAAGCTACACTTTTTGGCTTCATAGAAGTAAAAAAAAAATGTTGGCAAGGTCTGAGTAATACATTTTACTAAAGAACATTTATATATGACATTTCAGCCATAACAAGGCCTGTCTGAATTTGCCAAATCCAAGAGAAAGGAGTTTAGTGTAGGGTACAAAAAATTAAAAAAATTACCCTTTGAAATAGTTTTCTTGCAATAACTTTGTAAAGAAAAGTTATGATATCCAGTGTTGGGGAGATTACTTTGTAAATGTATTTCGTTACAGAATACAGAATACCTGAATTAAAAAGTAATTTGTAAAGTATTCGATTACATTGGTTTAACATGGTACTGTATTCTAAATACTTGGAATACTTCTTATTAAAACTTAATTTAAATTAAATATAAATAACTTTACACACTAAATAATATTTATTATAATGTTAAACATCACAACATACTGGTAAAATAATAAATAAAACATTAAAGTTCAATTATTATTTGTTCATTTATTAAATGAATGTTTGTTTGAAAAACAAGTCTACGAGATAAACGGACCTTAATTTATGGCAGAATATAAATTACGAACAGTAGGCCTTATTTATTTTTATTGATTTTCTAAGATAACTTAGCTTATCATTTTTCATCATGAGTCATGACGTCGTGTCTGTTTACCAATGACAACAAATGACAAACGTGAACAGGACGCATTAATTGCCAGTTTTCAAGTGGAAATATCTTTTCCAGAGCACATTACTGCAGCATTAGCAGCTCCTATCTACTTAGTTACGTTAGCTAACGTTAAGCTAACACAATAACTTGACTGTGAGAAATATTTATATAGCCTAAACGTTACCTCAGTAAACCTGATCAACACAGTAAACTGTGACATAAAAAAAGCTTGTTCCTAAATGAAGTTAATAAAAAAATAACTTACTTTGAGTTGCTTGATTAGGTTAGATGTAGTGTCTCACACTACACACGCACACACTTCTGTCTCTCACACAGTTATTTCAGCATTACAATCAATGGCATGTTCTCTCTCTCACACACAAACATTTCTCTCTCACACACACTTCTCTCTCTCACACACACACACACTCATTTACACATATATTTTACTTTCTTCTTAGTAGGATCTGTCTGTCACAGTCTGTCACTCAGTGTGCTTAAACCTGGCGCGTGCAGGCACTTGCGCAGAGATCAAAGATCAGCAGGTTGCCAGGTAGGAGAGAAATTGGTTCGCTAAACAGGTTATTCAGTACGATGTAAAACAAAATTACGTTCCATACATGATCTCTGGCAACCGGAGAACATCGGCCAAAACCTACATGACTTCACATTTTTTCGATGTTCAGACTTGAATTACGGGAGATTACCGGGAGAAATGACAGAACGGGAGGGGGGAGGGAGATGGGTCTGAAATACGGGAGACTCCCGGGAAAAACGGGAGTGTTGGCAGGTATGATTTTAACTAGGATACAAGAAAATATATTTTTTTGCTTAAGTAAAAAAAAACACAAGTAATCCAATGTTATTACTAAAGTAACTGTATTCTAAATACTAGGTTTAACAGCAGTAACTGTAACGGAATACAGTTACTCATAATTAGTATTCTAAATACGTAACGGCGGTACATGTATTCCGTTACTAGTCAACACTGATGATATCATGCTCCCCAAAAAGCATATTTTTTGGACATACCATTTAAAAATTTAACTTCCTTTTTTATCCTATTTAAATTGTACATTTTGTATTAGTGCCCCAAGTGATTCAAAACGTTTTCAATGGAATTTTAAGTGAACCATTGATTCAATCAAAGTTGATTAATTCTTTAGCAAAAACCAATCTCATTCATGAAATAGATGGTCAGATTGCTCTATTGGTGTTATATAGCCTACTATATATTATATACTATATATACATATATTTTAAAATAGTTAAAAATAGTTACAAAAAAAAATAAGAAAAGAAAAATACAGGAAATAGCAGTGTCACCTCACAATGAGGGTTTGATTCCAACATAAAGATTTTTCTCTATGGCATTTGCATGTTCTCCCCATGTTTATGTGGCTTCCTTCCACCAAATACATGCACTGATAGGTTAATAAATTAATCTAAATTGCAAAAATAAATTGAATTATGGATTAGATTTATATAGTGCATTTCTATCAACTCAAAGCGTGTCCAGTGGAGCCATTATTCATTCATTCATACTTTCTCACTCTGGTGGTGGCAGTGTAGTCACAGCTGCCCTGGGGCAGGCTGTCAGAAGTGTGGCTGTCAATCTGCATTCATACACCAGTGTGAGTAGCAGCCCTGGAGGTAAGGGGGGAGATGTCTCTAGCCCAAGGACACAACAGTACATGATTAGGATAAAGCGGGATTCGAACCACCAACCAGTTATTGGACAACTCACTCTACCTCCTGAGCCATGGCAGGAAGTAGATCTCCAGCATTCCCATAACCTGCTCAATGATAAAGCAGTTCAGAAGATGAACGACTAACATGGGTCCCCCTGAGATGGGAGAGCCTTGGGGCGTGAAAAACTGTGCCCAAGGACCACCCACAGGAGTAAAAAATTACATCCTAAAAAGAATCAAGACCTTCATCAGAAATGAAATCACTGAATAGGTCCATAAATAATACTACTGCAAGTAAATATATGGATAGCTTAGTGATTAACACAACTGACTTAATGTGGGGAGAGACAGTTTCCATTCCTGGTACGAGTGAGATCAGTGACATGTTTTAACCCTTAGATCGATTTTATGTTTTTTCAATGCCATTTGATCTACAAATACTCCCGTCACACTCTTGGTCTAAGTGCATTGGTCATGTGGAAAAGACACAAACATGCCTGACTTAATCAATAGACTCATTGAAAAATGTGCATGTTTTAAAGATACACAGGTGAAATTTACATATAAACTAGAAAAACAAGGAAGATAAGCCCCCACCCCCACTGAATTACCTAAATGAGCAATAGGTGACATGATCTGCCGCCTCACCCACATGCGTCTACTGAACACCACAAAAGTTGAGTAATTTGTTCCTTGTCCCAGTATCAACATTTCTTGAAAATTTCAGCCAAATCTGTCCATAACAGATGGGCAGACAGATAAACGCTGGTGAAAACAGAACTAAAAACTGAAAGCATATACTGTGTATTTTAATTTTAAAATTGTGGTGCATGTAGTTAGCTGTGTCCTAGTGGTAATATGTGGTTATAGTGAAGCTAAATCCCAACTAAAGACACTGTACTCCACCAAAAAGTACTTTCACTCATCACTGACATTTATATGGGAGAGTAACAAGTCCAGACACTTGTGCTTATAATGCTTCATAGTAGTGGTCCAGGTTGACTAAACTGGACTCTATAAGGGTTGGTAAAGTGTTGTTGCTTTTTCACTGCAATTGGTGTCACCTCAGCATGAATGAGGGGAGTCGAAACTCTCATGATGTCATTTTAAGGAGGCATAAAAGGCTCTGCAGGCTCTCGCGGCAAAATTTCACAATTAGCTTGTCGCAGATATTTGTAATTTATAGCAAATTTTGTAGCATAACATGGCGTGCGCTATGTTATTCGCCGCCACAATGTAAGGGGCACTCTCATGAACTCACTAGGATTGTGCTCAGGGGGTGTGAGTGTGGTGGATGGAGTATTTATCTTCTGGTTATGGAGGAAAAGAAGGTCATTCAACACAAATGATGACTGAATTTAGAAATCGAAGAACTATTGGTACTGGAGCTGGCAAAGAGGCGAAGGAAGTGTCATAGAAGATGGTCTGTATGTCCTTTGAATATATCACAAGGAGAAACTGGGGAATTTGACATGGTAATGCCTGTAGAGTGGATGTAAAATGGACCAATCAGAGGCCTGTTTTCTTGTCTTCTCTGTGATGTTACAGTATCTGCAACATTGTCTGCAGTGGTTACACTTTTTGGGAGGTGTTTCTGCACCAGGGGGCCACAGTATCTGTGACACTTCGAATATAACTTGGCATCTGAGCATAAATTGGCCACAATGGGTGACATTGATGTAACGCTCTACTTCACAGGTGTTCAACCCTGGTCCTCAAGGCCCACTGATCCGCATGTTTTGCATGTCACCCTGCTCCAACACACCTGATTTAAATCAGTGGGTCGTTATCAGGCTTTAGCAGAGCTTGATAACGAGCTGATGATTTGAATCAGGTGTGTTGGAGCAGGGTTGCATCTAAAACATTCAGGACAGTCTTTGTGGCACTATGTGTTTAAGTTAGTTTAAAATAGTTTAATTTATGTAAGGTTCAAAAACTATTGTTAATTGTTACTGTGATTATGTGCTGCTATAATAACATTTCTTGTGTTTTTATTTTAAGAGGTAATACTTAGTTATGCCAGCAGAGGGCGGTTTATGTTTCGGGGATCAGTAGCTGACGCGCTAGAAGAAGACAGTCAGTACGGGATCAGAGCTAATGTTAACAACATGAAGTAGCCCCTGGAAATAACTAATGTTCCTATCTTTTGCAGATAATAGAGTTTGCACCAAGCACAGAGTTCACAGAACAGTAGAAATGTTTGTAAAGTGCCTTAGAGAGTATTATTTGTTAAGTTAAAGAGAGTTTTATTAATTGTATGATTTAAGAAGTGGGTTAGCCACCACGTTGCTAAGCTAAAGACCAGACTCGGGTCAGTGGCAACCGTAATGTTTAATGGAAGGTAAAGTTCATCTGAGAAGTGTCTTGTAATACACAATGTATGGGTTTATATGTAGAAAGGTTAAATAAGCGTTGGAAAGGGTTTTTGTCTGAATGGGTCGTGTCAAGCTAAGGCTATGGAATGGAGTATGAACCTGTTGCTGTAGTGTGGTGCTCCTTATGGGTCTTTATAATTTCAGACGCATTGTTTGTGGACAATTTCTGTTAGGATATATATGTTTTATAATTCATGGAGCGTCAATGTGTAATACTAGTGTCCTATTTGAGTGATTATAGCTGACGCACTAGAAGAAGACAGTCAGTACGGGATCAGAGCTAATGTTAACAACATGAAGTAGCCCCTGGAAATAACTAATGTTCCTATCTTTTGCAGCATTTTGCAAAAATAAATGTGTTGCACTGAGAACAAGTTGGCCCATCATTCTCTGCCGTGTAACATCTTCAACCATGAGGACCAGGTTTGAAGACCTCTGCCCTATTTGTCACTCGGTCTGTTTTTTTTGTCACAGAAAAAGGTGAAATGAGAGAGCCATAAATGGATACAAGTAGTGAGACAAAACGCACAGAAAAAGTTAATTAGTTTTACAGTATGAAAGTCATACAGATGATGATCAATCAATGGTCTGCATGGAAATTTCAGTCCCAACTCAACCTGAATAGAACCTTGCTGGAGGCTCCATGAAAAAAAAAAAAAGTATGGTCAATGAATCCAACCCCCAGAGGAAAAACATTAAATCCATGTTGAGTAAATGGGGTAAATGTATGGAACCAACTGGACACTGAACTTAAACAGAACACCTCTATCCCATCATTTAAGACAGCCTTTAAATCAATGGTAACTGGTAATTATATAAAAACACTATTGAATCTCTTTGTTTTTTTTCTCCTTCACTGTTCTCACTATATTTTTATCTGTATTGTTAAGCATCAAGTATCTGCGTTGCAATATCTTTGTCTTTCAGTCTTTCTTGCTTTCATTGTAAATGTTAAATTTCAATAAGGAGGGCACTAAAAGCTTCGGCTTGAGCCCAAAACCTTTTCGGTCAGTTTTTACCTTTTCTATACCTGCTTCCTATACCAATTGTTTTGGTTTTTTAACCAAGATGCATCAAACAAACAAATAAAGGTCCAGTGGAAAAGGGGGCTAAGGCCATAGTATAAGCTACCTTCCTTTGTTACTGGGTGTCACGGTGATACCGTCTAAAGATGGGTTAATTGGTTAATCTAAAGAGTCCATAGAAGTGAATGTGACAGTGATTGGTCGTGTCTCTGTCTATGTCACCCCTGTGATGAACTGGCAACATGTCCAGGAGTGACCCCAACACTCCTAGTGAGGATAAAGCAAGTTCAGATAATGAATGAATGACTGAATGTCTTTGGTTAAGACCCAGTCACACAGAGAAAACGCATAAGTTATGTACAGATTTTCGATTCTGTGTGGAGCGTGCGTCGTATGCGTAATTGGTCGGTGGAACCATCGTGGAACATCAGTGATAGTAAGTGGATGTACGTCGAAGGCGGCTTGTGCACGATTTTGAGTTTTGAACAGTTCAAAAATTCATGAGTTGACGTGCACAATTTATGCGTCGAGTATGCGTGACTATGCGCTAGGCATGCGTTGGCCGTCAGTGCTTATGGGTCGGAACTGGTTTGAAACCATGCACGTCAACATCCGTCCACTGATGCCCCACCTTCATATCACGCATAAACTACGCACATATGACGTTCATTCCACTGATGGAAAACGCATAACTACACATGAAGGACGCATTTCCAATGCATTGCCACCCACACCTGACGGACGAATAACTTACATGGACGCACGACTAACTGACGGAAAACTGATCAATCACTGACAACTCACGTGTGAGTGGGTGGGCACTTTTTTCCATTCCAGACCTTGCTGCCAAGGGGTCCATATCACTATGAACCCTCAAAGAACAGATGCTATGGTGTTCCTGCTGCAGAACCAGAATGCCCAGATGCTGCAACTTCATCAGATGTGAAGTGTTCTGGATCGGCAAAAGGTACTGAGGAACGACCATTGAGGACCGCTTTTATATGCACGCCGAGGGTGCGTTTTCCGTGCGTGATCCATCATTGATTCATGCGTCGACATGCGCGATATGTCAGTGATTCATCAGTGATTGTAAGTGATATGTGCGCGGATCATAAGTGATTCGTCAGTGATTTCTAAGCCCTACACCCCGAAAATTTGGTCAATTTCTCGACGATCAAACATGCACTAAACCCAATCTGTGTGTGATTTATGAGTAATTCGTGAGTGATCGGCTGTGTGACTGGGCCACATTCATTGAGCCAGATTCATAACAATACTTTCTCCACATTTATATCTAGCATTAAACAGCATGGTAAGAATGTAGCATCCAATATGTGCTTTTTGTCATGCATCTTTAGGACATTTTACACTGTAGTGTCTCTTTCTTATGGATTCTCTGGTCTAACTTTCTTTAATCCAAAACAGTTTCCACTGAAGTCAAGAAAAAATGGTTATGGTTATAAATGTCTGTCTTTCTCACAACCTGGCCTCTTTCTTTCACTTGTCTTTTCTAGTATGTTGCACCATACAACATGCCTCCCACCATACTTTCACCCATCTGCTCACTACTAATGCAACTCATCACTCTCTTGCCTCCACATTCAACAACTTTAGTTATTTTTGGTTATTAATTTAAGCAAATAAATGACTCATTCAGTGGTATTTCTGTATGTGCAGGACTTCCTTTCTTGTTGCCAGCCTTTACTTGGAGGGGAACAATAATACATAGTTGTTTAAGGTCATGAAGTAATAATCCATTCAAATCATTTGTTTACTGGAAACACTCCTGAAAACATTTCTTTTCTTTTCAGTTGAGCACATTCATTTGCCACTGACTGAGAAATAAATGTGCATGACCTGGTATTGTCAATGTAAAGATGCACAGGTTGTGTTTATATGGACACACATGGTCCTATAAAAGTTGTCATGGAGTTTGGTCTTTTTGTTCATGAGGACCCACAGCACATTTCACTTCAGTGATCCATAATCTTAATACGTTTTCTATTAATTAGTTTGAATAATTTTGGCCAATGAAAATTGCAAGTTTTCAGAAAGACACTGCAGCGACTCCACCTTAAATCACCAGATTTGATTAAAAAAAAGGCTCTCAGCTGATCATCTCTAACTTGCTCATGGTCAGAAAATAATCTTATTAGTCCACATTTCAGCCCCATATGTTCATTGTTTTTCACATTTTAGGGCTTTGAAAATGATGCAAGATAAATGAAGGAAGAAGTAGTGCCAGGCACAACCCTAACCCTTTCAGGCAAAACAGCACAAATTAAATTACTATTGCATAAGCAAATCAGCAACCTGCAGCTATAATAACTGGTTAAAAAAGAAGAGAGACATTAGATATACTACACTAATGTGTAACAGTCCTATAGACTTTGTTGGACTAGTGAAGTTCTAATGATCACATGTGTGTTTTTCAGTCCCTGTATTATGACCCAATCATCTATATGTTAAGTATATATAACACGAAAAACAAACAGCTTCTGTAAACCAATATAATGACGTTCCTTTTCACTTGCAGTAACATGTCTTTAACCATTTTGTTCAGACAATGCAATATTTAATGCAGAAATGGTGACTTTTTTATTAGAGGTGTAATTCAACACATTAAATGTTTCTTATTGTTTGTTCTGTTTCTTTTCATGGGGTCAGAGATAGCATTAAAAAGTGACTGTATCTTTAATTTTCTTGTTATATCTGAAGAAAAACTAAGAAATAAATATGAATAAGACTGTAATTTACTGAAAATGTCACTATTTCTTTAGTTTTCTCTATTCTTATATAGTAACATTTGAATTTTCCCAGAGCTTTTATGATGTTCAGTAAATAAAATATAGGAAAATACCGGATTTTCAGATATGTAAAGTATAGTAGATGATGTTGTCATAAATGGTGATAAATCACAATTTCTGAGAATAGTTCCAGCTGAATCTCAGACTACAAATATAAACCTTAAAATATTCAAAGGTTAATCATAACCTGCTCAAAACATTCTTTTGTCCACCTCTAGTTTGTGGTTTTCTTGCAGCAAAAGCAGCAGTACTTTAGTGACAAAGCAGTGCTGATGAAAAAAAAAACAATAGAAAATAATATCCATCACAATAATATGTTAACCTTTACAAATCATTTACTTGATATTTCATATGTCTTTTAAGGCTGTGTATATATTTCCTGTATTTTTGTGTTGTATCTTTAGAAGACAGAATGAGAAGTGTATACAGTCATTTCAACCCTGCAGAAGCAACAAAGCTAAAGGAGGAATTAGGCTTTTACACAGTACTGTAGATAAACTATATGTGCAAGTGCATATAGGTCAGCGCATTATCTAATGAAGTACATAGAAACACATTCCATGGACATGATAGATATATATAAAGTAAATGCAGTGAATCAAGTGTCCAGTAAATATTCAGTAACATTGTCACATCGCTGCATTAAAAGCTGAAGACTGTATGTAAAAAAAATAATAATAAAATAAAGAAGAAAAGTGCCACCTGTTTCAGTTTTCATATGGTGACCTTATTTTAACAAAAGCTCCAGAGATTAAAACAATATCATATAAATAAACAAGAGAAACAAATAGGACTCCAGTAATAAGCAGACAACATGCACGGCATCATGTCATCGGTGTTCACTTTTCACTGTTTCTACATCATTACTGCTGTGATTTGTGTGTGTGTGTGTGTTTTTTTTAACTAGTTTGGAGACCTAGCAGACCATAATGAAATATTTTTGTGACACTCATTCTTAAATAAATAAGTGTGCTCTCTCACCCTAGCTGAAGCCCTTTGTGACTGGCACTCCCTGATCACCCTAATGAGGCTCGGGCACAAACCGGGGCAAGGGGGCACCGGCATTATCTGGTGTCTCCCCCATTAAAATCACCTCCTACAGCCGTGACCGCCAGACCAACAGCCATCCTCCACTACAATTAGCAGAGAGAAATTATGCAAATATAAACTAGTGGGAGCGGCTGCGAAGATGCAGAGCATGGAGGCTTTTAAAGACAGGGAGGTGATATGAAGGAGAACCGGGGAGGCGTGTTGTCCAGAGGGCAGCCTGTGATTAGTAGCATCAACCTATCCATCGTCACGACGATGATGTTGTTTGGGAGGGGATAGTGGGGTGACAGAGTGACAGGGGTAATTGCTTAGAAAGGTCAGCCCGAGGTGACGGGGGGTGAGGCAACTGCTGGGGGCCCACGGTTCCCCCATGACACAGACAGCAACCTAGTGAACTGAGCAGTAGCCTGCTACAGGGAGGTCAGTGTACAACCACACCCTACACACCAGAAAGCACACGTGCATACATCGGTGTACATCACATGGACATCTGATTTTACACACACATACATGCTTATCCAACAAATCATGTCTTGTTTTCCCTCCTTTTTTTCTTTCCTTCTCACTCTAATATTATAACAAATACTTGCAGTACCATGCAAAACCACATTCCACCTTTAGCGTTGTTGTTTTTGCAGGCTTGTAATGAGCAGGCATATTTATTTGTCATTTTCTTTTCTTCAGTTACAACAAGAAAATGCAGGAAAAGTGTGTGTAGGTTCAGGGGCATCACAGCCATTTAAAATGTGGGGGTGTTCTAGGTTGTGGAACATGAGCAAAATATTCTTAATCTATCATCAGAAAATTAACGAATTATTCATTAATGGTTAAATTTTTATATTAAAAGAGTAATATATGGCTGAAAATAAAAACAATAATGTGTTTTTCCTTCATTAAACATTTATTCAATTCGTAAGTCAAAATTATGAGATAAAAAGTCAAAATTATGAGATAAAAACCTGATATGTTTGGATTTTAAAAAAATCAGACACTGATTTTACAGACACTGTTCCTCTTTTTTCTTACAAAAATGTTTTGTCCATGTCAGGGGAGATGACTAAAAATATGTTCCTCAGGGGGAACATCACTGAAAAAAGTTTGAGAACCACTGTCTTAGGGTAAATGTCACAGAACAAGACATAGTTTATTTAACTTAGTTTAACAACGGCAACATTTCTCATTACCTACTGGTTAATGACTGTTTGCTAACACTGAGAAGAAGAGCTGTTTACATTACCGGCGAACTGAGGTGCGCTTCATTTAAATGTGCTGTTGTGCCGCCCGGGTGGGTAAACAGTTTAAACTATAGATATTGTAACAGCCCTGCAATGTTATTGATGTTTGTTTGGCGTAATTGCGGCTGACAGTAACCATTTATTCTGAAATAAAAAGTAGTTGAGACCAACTCTGTGTCCGTTTCCTGGATCCAGTAACGATACAATATATAAACTCAGGAAAAAGTGGGGGGTATGAAATCATCTGTGTGGAGAAGTGGGGGTGTCGCAACACCCCCATCCCCCATGGCTGCGACGGCCATGTGTAGGCTTAAAAGACACACCAAAATAAGGTTACATATAGACATGTCATACTGCACAGCGAAATATGCTGTAAGATTCTGTTGTCACAAGTGGGTCTGATGAGAACTGGACAAGTGAGAAGAGTCACAGACCATGAAAAGAAAAGGGAGAAGGACAAGAGGAAGACAGCATGCAGGAGACACAGACCAGAGAGGAAGAGAAAAACCAGGGAGAGGAGATAGATATGACTTTAACAATTTGGTTTTGATTCATTTCAGTTGGTAATGAACCGTTCTCCTTTTTTTCAATAAATAAAAAAAAAATACTTTACTCCATAAAATGACACATAAGAAATGCTACCAACTCAGCTGCTCTGTACTTTTGAGTATTTGTATGTCCATCGTGTCCATCAATCATGGACATGGACATGGACATATATCATCATATACAGGTGCTGACTTAAAGGCATACAAAAGCCTGGATGCCTACTGTACCAGGGTTAACCAATGCCAGATGTTAGGCAGCTGGAGGTTACCTTGTAATGCTAAAGGTAAGACATTATCTTCTTTCATTGAAGCAAATGTATTTGGTCTAACTTGCACACACTGACAGCTGGCTAAACTCTCTTTTGTTAGGCCATCTATCATGGCTGAATGAATCTGCTCCATGACACCGTGACACATGCAACGGGTCAATATCTAGGATCTCATGTACTGTCTCACTGGTATCTATTTAAGGCATGATGGTGCGTGCAAATAAATGAGAAATATATGACTTATTTATACATTACATATTAATATAAAACTGTATGATGCATGATTAGACAGTAGTTCATCCTAGTACATGCCTTTGATGGATGTTCTTTGTGGATATATTTTGTTATGTTTACATATTTCAATTGAATAAATCGCTGAGGAAGTAATGTGAACTAGAAAAGCACTCTGAGAGCGCAGACCTCCGGCAAGGTATATACACAGTATATACTGTGGGGTAAATTAAGACCTGTCCACTTTTCAGTATCACATGTACGTGGCTGTCATGGGGTAGTAACTTATTCAGTTAAAACAGAAAATAGAAAATATTGAGACTACTGACAAATGAACATTAGCAGTGGTCGTATTGACCAATTGACTCTTCACTCTTCCATGGGAATATTCCACACATTTCTACAGGTCAAACAGCAAGTGTATACTGACTAGCATAGATTCACTGCAACATCTGGGCAGCTGCTGCAGCTTTCCACTAATGATGGCCTGGCTACATACTACTGTTGGCCCAGTTATATGCTTCTGTTAGCCCAGCTATATGCTACTGTTAGCCTGGCAAAGTGCTACTGTTGCGGCTGTGACTGGGCGGCTGTGGGTCAGTTGGTAGAGTGGGTCGCCCAATGAGGTTGGCGGTTCGCATCCCAGCTCTGGCTGTCCATATGTCGAAGTGTCCTTGGGCAAGACACTGAACCCTGACTTGGGCCCCCAGTAGGACTGACCTTAGACCTTAGAAACCTACTGGTGTATGAGTGTGTGTGTGAATGGGTGAATGTGAGGCTAAAGCCCAGTTATATGCTACTGTTGGCCTGGCTACATGCTACTGTTGTCCTGGCTATATGCTACTGTTGGCCCAGCTTCATGCCTCAGAGCATCTGCCACAGAATCCATACTGGTGCATTCACTGTCTTTTCTACAGGCTACTACACTATGTGTTAACACTGAAAGAAGACACATTTAACCCATGTAATGTATTCATATTACTGTGCTGTGCTAACAGTGTCTTGGCAATATACATTCACAATGTTAGCAATAATAAATTCATGTTTTTTTTTTCTCAAAAAATTTATGAATTGGTCAGTTTAATGACTCACCTGCATATGGGCTAACTTACTATGAGCAAACATTATTCAATAGTAGAGAATAATAATTGAATAATTATAAAGTAAATAATAATTGAAATATCTGTGACTACAATAAGAACAATTAAGTTAGCCAAAGTTAGCTGACTCTTACCTGTCTAGGAGAAAATGTACTTTTATTCATCGTCAGTATTCAACTTGTTCTCCACTTTCAGGCTTTTACCTGATATATCTCTTATATCTCATATAAGAGATATAAGCATGTCTTATATGAATCCCAATTTTGTTTCATGACAAATTTGGGAATCATAACCAGGTCTTTTAGGCTTAGTATTGTCAAACATATTTGATCAGAGCTGTAGGTCAGTGGGAACTGGCAACCTGGATGCTGAAACACTGCTGACTCTGTGATTGGTGGATCGGTAATGGGTGGAACATCAACCAAATGACAATATAAACATTATTTAGGGGCTGACACTGAGATTTTAACAGGCTGATAACCTGACTGGACGACTTCTGGCAGTTATATTAGCATTTGAAAAGAACATGCTTCCTTAACATCTGATAACAGATTAGGGCCATTTTATGATTACTGGGAACACAAATATTACATTTTACAACCTTAAAAATCTTCATTTTAGTTACTTATATTGTTTTATGACCTCCACCAAGGAGGTTATGTTGTCATCAGGGTTTGTTGATTGATTAGAAAAAAATCAGGAAATGTTACTGGTACAAGGAAAAAAATGATTAAATGTTGGTAGTGTGTGTGTGTGTGTGTGTGTGTGTGTGTTGGGGGGGGGACTAATTTATTATGAATTACTGGAGCTCTGTGTGTATGAGACTTCTCCTACCTGAGGACCTGGCAATTTGTATTAATTGCAGAGGTTGTGTGTGATCTTACGTTGTCATCACATGCTATTGGAAAGATAATCCTTTCCTCTTGTGAATTAAAAATAATGAGTGTGTTGTGTTCAAGTGCTTTTGTTGAGTGAAATGAAAAATAACACACTTTATCACGATCGACTACTTTGGGAAATGATTTTTATTTGAGTTCCCTCATCTGCTACAGCTTTTTTTTTTTTTTTTTTTTTTTCAAATTGTGTATTAGTGATATGTCGGTCGCGGAAGCCAGCTCCTTATTGGGAGTTGATTAGGAACCACTCTGTTTTTCCTCTATCTCTCTAAAGCCATACTTGATTGGTCACAGAGGGGTGAAATTACACACAGAGGGGCGGAGTTATACACATACTGTAGCACACAATGAGCACACACACCGGGAGATGAGACGACGAAAATGGCCTGGAAAGGTAAAAATAAAAAAATTATACAATGAATTATAACAGAAAACGCAGCAAAATTTGGACTCATTTCAATGACATTGACTAAATAAAGGCCAATTGCAGAGTGTGCAAAACAAAAGTTTCATATAGAGCTGGCTCCACTAATAACCTGCACAGGCACAAGAGAAACCTCCATCCATTTATTTCATTTTTTTCTCATTGTAGAGTTTATAAATAAAAGTTTAATTATGTAATTAACATGTGATATAGTGGAGTTTTTTTTTTACTTTAGTAATTTATATTGTAACTAACTTTACCAAAAATAAGCACCAAAAAATTTGAGCAGCCACTTGGGAGCTGAGAAGGCTGAAAAGAGCCAGAATTGTCATCACTATTGTGTATATTATAAATGAAATCATCAGCTAACAGCAGCAGAACATTAATAAAACCATTGTTTCATTTGCGATGAATCCCTCATGGCTCTCTGCCACGTTGAGCAGTTCAAAGATTTGATCTAAGCGGCTCGCGTATCATTTTTTTTCTTCACAGTTATCCAGTACAACATATGATGTGAGGGGCTGTTCATGTGCAATATTTGAGTTCGTAACTAGTCTTTACTGTAATCCCATAGCACACGGGGGCCGGATTAATCCTGTGTGAATTGGGAATGTTAGAAAATTGTAAAGGAACAATTCCAACTTTAATTAAAAAAAATAATCGGAATGGAAAACCAATTTCTTTTTCATTATATATATATATATATATATATATATATATATATATATATATATATATATATATATATATGTATATATATATATATATATATATTGCATATGTCTGTTTTGCAGAATTGCAGTATTTTTTGTCACATTAATCTTCTTTACACCTTGAAAAATTGGAAACCAGCCATAACGTTCTCACTCCAAAAGTCTTAAACAGGTTTTCACAAGGACACACACACACACACACACACACACACACACACACACACACACACACACACACACATACACACACGCACAGAGACAAAGCCTGAGGGGAAGTGACAGAGCCACCAGGAAGTGTTGCAGAGCCTGCTGTGAGTAGAGGAGTGGAGCTCTAACTCTCTCTCCACAGATCAGCCACACAAAGGACTCTCTCTGTCAGTGGTTTACCTCTCTTCATACGACTTGTCACCATGCTCTTCCTCTTTAGCGCTTCTTTCACTTAGATGAAGCCATGTTACAGCGAGGGTGGAAGCGAGGCACTCTAATGCATTCAGAGGAGATTGGTTGTGAAGTCTGGCTCTCCCCTATGCTCTTCCTTCGAGGCTGGCCTATTGATTGCTGTGTGTGTTGTTGCTTCCTGAGATCCCCGTCAAGCCTTGTTATGGCGGCGGCGTTCCTCTGCCTGGCTTTGGCAGGTAACTACAGTGGTGCAGTCTGGGATTTGAGCAGCCCCCCCCCCCCCCTTCATCAAACACACCGTACCTTACTTTGTTTTCTCTTTCCCCTTTGAATCTATCCTTGGTTCAAAGCTCATCACTTTGGAGTTCTCAAACTTCACTTACCAATCATCTCCTCTCATGTTCATGTTCATTTTTCAGTTTAATGGGGGATTTTTCTTCCAAAGTCAGATGTGAAGAAAAAGTATAGTTAGTTGTGGTAAATATATAATACACATGCAGGCAGAGCATGAAAATATATGTTAGAAATGTAGAGGTAGAACATTTAAAATCATAGTTGTCAATAAAATGAATGAATACAAAAATATAAAATTATGTAAAATGACATCTCTGAGTCATTGTGGAAATTAAACAAAACTAACCAATGCAATAATGTTCATCACAATATAAAACTATTGTATGACATTTATTATTAACCCTGTGATATATGATTTATGAGAACCTTAGTCAAGATGTTTTTTTCCCCAAGTGTTTTTATTTCTCTTTGGGCATGAAAAAAGCAATGTGATTGAAATCTTTTCAATGAACATATTTTTATGGAGTTGCAAAAATGTGTTTAAGCTTTGAACCAAACAAATGTGTATTTAAAACACAATATCAGGTCACTATGAAATAAAACATTTTTAATGCAATTTTTGTTTGAGAAGACTGTAAATTACAGTCTAATAACAATAAACTGCACAAATTAGTGCAGATCAGGTATGAAGAACAGCCAAGTTACAGTAATGGTATGAACTGAACTGGAATTGAACCCAAAACCCATGAATATACAAGAGAACAACTGTAGAATAACTATCCACTGGAGTGACCAGTATGTGTCAAACAGTTAAATAATAATATTAACTATTATCATCATCATCTTCATCATCATCATCAACATCACCATCTTCATCATCATCATCATCATTATTAGTAGTAGTATTATTATTGCTTAGATGTATATTGTGCTTTTCTCTGAATGCATACTCAAACCATGTACAATGGGTCCATTATTCATTCACTCACACATTCACACTCTGGTGGTGGTTAACTACATATGTAGCTACAGCTGTCCTGAAGCAGACTGACAGAAGTATGGCTGCCAATTTGTGCCTATGGCCTCTCCATCATGATTCTCTCTTTGTCATTACTGTGTTGTATCCCTGACCACTATTAGAAAAGACACACCTGACTTCAATACTTTTGTCCATGTGGTCCATTATTATATCTTCTTATTATATTCACATGCACGCTACTCTGTGCTCGGCTCTCAGTAGTTCAAAGTTTAATGAAGTGGAACATTTATCAAACAAAGGAAAAATGTCTTCTTACAAATGAAAAATGGTGAGAAATCAGTTAATGTTGAGTATGTCGACACCAACCAGGGGTCCGACTATACACACTGCAACCCTCAGATATGGATTTACAAATAGACAGAGTAAGAAAACTTCAATACAAAACAGAAAATACTTTATAATTCTTCACCATCTACATTTGAAGATAACTGCAAAGATGTTTGTCCTTCTAAATTTGTAGGGATTTTTGGTGTCAGCTAATTCTGTCCTATATTAACTCAGTAGAATGAGGACATATGTCTTTAATTATGGCTTTCAATGGTTGCTAGTTTTGTTTGCAGAGTCAAAGTATCTTTATTTGTCTCCCTAAGGAGAAATTCGTTTTGGACAGAGGGGTCTGCTGCAGACAGAAAAAAAAATCCAGTCACCCTCCCATTCATTATATTCATACCCATAATAAATACATTCATTAAGAAACATTAATAAAAACATGTACAATTAATAAAAGCCTAAAAACATATAAAAATAAATAAATGAATGAATAAAAACAATCATGATAACAATAAGAGTTCCACAGCCACATAACACATGTATTCAAGGAATATGAAGTCACCAATGTTCACCAAGTGAATCATTACTCAACCTGTGCAGAAATGTGAAGAATATTGATTTGAAATAAGACACCATTTCAAATATGATCCTTCAGACCTGCCTTTGATTTAGGTCTACGTACCCCAAGGATCACATTTCAGGTGTGAAAAAGCTTTGGGTCTTGTTTCGTTGCAGTCTTGTTTCACATCTGATACAAACTGCAACTATTCCACATGATTTAAAGATATTATTCAATATAAAGTCCACAGCAATGACTCATGTCTGCTTTTTTGTAATCCTCCATATACAACATTTTACTTTTAGGAATCAGTATTGTGGGGATTTTTTTTTTTTTTTTTTTTAGAAAACAGTAGATTAATACCAACCACAACTAAAGCAAGAAGCTAAGAAACAGGAATCAAGTTTATTTTCCTTTTACAAAACATATATCATAACCTAATCATTCATATAAATATAACAAACGTTTAGTGAATGATCAGTATAATTTCAGGGTTTAGAAGCAGCATGCAGGCCAGTAGAGGGCAGTGATATGCTAGTGTGCCTTTAAGGCTTTGTAATGGCACAAAAACCAACAACCTTATTCTACTTTAGATTTTTAATATAGTCCTATTCATTCTGCCAAATGTTTGCATACTAAATAATAGTAGAGGGACTATTATCACAAATAAGGTGGTTTTGCTACAAATCAATATATGCATGTTAATGATAGTGTCATTTGCATATACAACAACTGATGCTTTGTGAATATGACAGACAATTGCACAAGTTTTATACCTGAGATAATATTTTAGATAGACTTAGAAAGTGCTGGAAGTAACAAAATGTAGCATGGACGATAAAGAAAACCAAACTATACTATGATTTTATCCATGAACAGTAACATAAAATTGACATCACCACTACTGTAGCACCATTAACACACAATTACACAGTCTTATTTATTCACTTCAAACCTATTTATAGGATAAACACATTTTTTACAATGGTTTTTTTTTTTAGTTTGTTTGAAAATTTCTTGGGATAAATCAATCCATTTGGAGCAGGGTTTAATACCAGGTTGAAAGTGAAACTACATGTTCAGAGGTCACATGAAGGATATATTACTCGGTAACATGAGAGTAATCATGATGTTGACATTGGTGGGGACATAATTTGATGACTTCCTCGCAAGAGACAGCAACAACAAAATTTTTTAAAATAAATAAATAAATAAATAAGAACAGCTAAAATAATTAAAATAACGTCTCATTTTGTTTTTTAGGAATGTTTTTTTTTTTAAATTTTATTTCTTAAGCCTGATTTTGTCTGTTTTTTATTGGTCATCTGTAACTGCATTATATATTTAATTATAGTTATCATCACAAAACCCATATTTACGTCGAGTTTCATCTCGTCTTTGTCACGTGATAAAGGGTGGTTAATGACAATATTTAGTCTCTATAAGGCGCACTGTCAATGAATGTTTTATTTAAGTTCTTCATATATGAGGTGCGCTGGATCATAAAGCACATTAAGTAAAGTCAAAATCATTAGATAAAAAGTCAAAATTCCTAGTCTCTAAGGACAACCAGAATCAATCCATATATAAGGTGCACTGTGGTTTTTAAGTGTCGCCTTACAGTCCAGAAAAAACAGTAACTTTTCGTTTCCCAAATGTCATGTAATTTCCAATTCAAAAATTGGTATGGACATTTTAGAACCATCCAAATATTAGTATGGACATAATGTCCATACAAAATTTTACACCCACACTGAACCTGTAAAATCACAATCAAAAGTCTGTTTGTATTTAGCAGTAAAAGTCTTTAAATGTTATGTGCAGCATTAAGCAGATCTAAGAAACAGAAAAGAACATATAATATAACCATTAGAATTCTGTTTCAGTATATAACTACTCATACTGTCACCTTGCCTCTACTACCATCTTACCTTGAGTGAGTGCTGCTTCTTCAGTTGTGTTTCTTCTTCTTTTACACATTATGGATCAATTTCTTTGGATTTTTCTCTCATTAAAAATTCAGTTAAAATGTTTTACTGTACGTCTCATGTCAATCAATCCAAAATAGACGAAACCAATGCACTCGAAAAAATATTCTTACCTTGTTTTGTGGAAGTCACCATAGGAAAAGTAAAGAGGGTTATTGTTTACTTGGGGTCATTAAATTTTACTGTGAACTTTTAAAAGAAATAATGTTTTGATAATGTTTGTAATAAATACTAATGTAAAAAAAAATAAAAAATACTAAAAAGATACGAGTGATTTTTGTCATATCTTTAGAAGACTCTGTGGTGGTATAATGAAACTTTCTGTGGCAGTTCTCTCATAACACAACTCCATTTTTTTTTTTTTGTCCCAGATCACAGTGATGACGCTAGTGCTTTGTCTTCTTTGTCCACACGTCGGACTTTTTGGAGTGTTACATGCTCATCATTAGAGCTCAATGTGAATGCGCTCTATTCCCACAGTGCTACAGACGGCCTCAGTACTTGAAAGCAAGCTTGTAAAGAGTTAAACCCAGTAAATATTTTATGCCAGGCCATTTTTGTATTTGATTACCCAGCTTGTTCCTGTGCATTTGCAGCTCTCCCATCCTACCCTTTACGAACAAGGACGACAAACTTGGCCCTCCCTTCACCACTCAGATGATGCACTCATCCATACAACGCTCTGGCTCACCCCCGTCGCTCTCTGCTCTGCCCATTAACTTCAATTAATGTGATGGTTCATCAGTGGTGGACGACTCTGTCATGGGGCTGTACCCCACCACTTATCTGATTACTCTTAATGGGAGAAAATACGATAAACAAATTCAATTATCTCTGACCTATTTCCAATGGTGGGACATAGGATTATTATTCATGTCATCTCTGAAGTATGAATATGAAGAGATCTAATTACCTTGGTGTCACGTTATGTACGGACAGGGTATGTAAATATATTCCATATTCATGGTGATGAACTACTCTGCTTTGTAAAGGCCAGAGAGGGAGTGAGTGATACTGAAGATGAACACCCCCTGTTGTGTCCTCAGTGGCCATCAATTCTTCACCGAGAGCGGCCTTCATGCGCTTGTATTGATGATGGGAGCGAAGGTGCTGTGGATTTCTCCAGCAACCGCACAAATGATGAAGACAGATGGATATAGATTTAATTAAATCTGGACTTGACTATATGAAGATTGAAGGAGGTAACTGAAGATGAATGCACACTATGGCTGCTAATCCAGCTTCTTGTTTGAGAGTTTAGAGAGGTAACATCACATGAAGAAGGAAACACATCACCCCAGAAACAAAATATGATCACAAATATTGTTATTATATGATATTAATATGACCAGAACATTAAAAAAAAAGGTCTGGTATTATGAGTAAAGTTGTTTTTTGTTTTTTTTTTCAACAGTAGATCAGGTTATCACATAAAACAAGCCATAAATAAACTCAACAAGCAACTATTAAGTTTATTTAGATTTTCTTTTGGTTTTGTGAAGAAGCATAAACTTTTAAGAACCTGAACACTCAGCACCAAGAAGCAAATGGACAAAGTTTCTGACTAATTGTGACCAAGATGGAGTGCTTATCAATTAAAGAGTAGATGGAAATGATAAATAAAAAAAAAAAAAAAAGAATAAAATGTTTGAGTAACAACTGGGGTTTAACTTAGAAGTGAACCTTTAAACATCTAAATGAATGTTTAATATTGGTCTGTATTTGCTGATAATAAATTTATAATACATTAATCATCGCAACTTTATAATATTATGTGTAATATTGTTTAATGGTTCCTCTGAAATTCACTAAAAATCAATTCATTCATTGCAGCTTTTAATTGGCATCATAGGTATTAATATCTTTGTAAAAATGAGAAAGCAAATTGAAATTAAATAACCTAGAATAAACAGTAGATGATATTACTAACATTTAATACTGAAGACAACACCCATCTTCTGATGATCTGTGCAGTATTTAATAAGTTACTCAGATGGGAAAGTGCTTTTACTCATGATGGTGTGAGGTCTGTTGAATAGCATGGGCTCCCTCTGTTGGTCGCTGGCCAGTCTCTGCTCCCATGTGGTGATAGAGAAGATGTGGGGCCAGTGTGACTGTCACTAGAGATAAATGGGGGTCCAGAAGTGTTAGGGCCACGCTGTCGCCCACTCCCACCCCCCAAAAAAAGTACTTCAGAGATGAAGAAATTCACTTGATTTAAGCTCCACTGAGAATTAGTGACTGCTATTCTAAGGCCATGTGCTTCCTTATATTGAGCTGCTGACTACTGGTGTTTAAACCCTTGTGTGAGCCTTTCTTTCCTGTTTCCCTGTTCTCTTCCACACTCTTCCCTTGCTTGCTTTCTGTTTGTGTGTGTGTGTGTGTGTATATGTGTGTGAAAGTGTACACTTCTTTCTCTGTTTCTGAATACACTGGCGCTTGTGTCTCGAAGAGTTCACCGACTCTAAAGGATCGATGAAGGTAGGAGATTCAGAGCCAATTATTTTCAGCTTAATGGTCCCTAGGGTGCAGGGGTGAGCAACAACCAAACGCCTTCAAGAGACATCAATTCTGGACAAGCCAGCTCCTCGATCTCTGCACTGCCACAGTGTGGGCATCAACTCCCAGCTCTCTGGAGAAGAATCAAGCGCACACTCTGACACACATGCAGTCAGGGACAGACACACACACACACACACACACACAGTAGCAGCAGCTGGAAACTGTAGATGTGGAACATCACTAAACCACAGTGACAGAGGATGCTTCATATAACTATCAACACTTTACTAGGAGAGCTGCTTGATGACAAACAGATGCAGCAAAAGTTGAAAAGGAGGCCAGTTAAAGGATGATTCTTGTGTTTTCTGTTTGATGTGAAACATTTATAGACTGCAGATGTTCTGTTGATTTGACCCACATTGTTAAATTCACAATTCATTATGTCCATTATGATCTTTTCTCCCACTATTAGAGTTGTACATTTCCTCAGTACTGTTAAAAGTTTTGACACC
This sequence comes from Siphamia tubifer, assembly GCA_020466265.1. Lineage (NCBI taxonomy): Eukaryota > Metazoa > Chordata > Actinopteri > Kurtiformes > Apogonidae > Siphamia > Siphamia tubifer. Next base: position 16,524,884 of record CM035791.1, read on the forward strand.
TGTGGCTTAACAAAAATATAACTCAACATGAGTCACATTTTTATTTTAAAAATCAACCAAAAAAAGATGTTGCTTTATTTTTTTGGGATAAATAGGATGATCTTTTTTTTTTTTTTTTTTTTCGGAAGGGGGGGTGGGGGTGGGGGGGGGGTGATGCAGCAAAAAAGCTTAGCCTCTAGAATGGGTGTCATGGCTAATCCAGCTCATAGGATGAATTCATGAAATGATAAAATTACACTGAAGATGTTACACATTCAAAACAATATGGACCAGTAAAATAATAACACAATAATCTATAAATAATGACAACTTCAATGTTTTATTTTTGTTTTGATTTAAAAATGTAAAATGACCTATCCTATCCTATCCTACTTCCTTTCAGAAAAATGCAAATAACAAATATGAACAACATGAAATGTCTTAAGAGAACCAAGTGCATCAATAATATACCTGTTACTAATTGTGCTTTGGTAGATCCACTGTGATCTGACACTGAATGCACTAGTGTAAATGAGAAACTGAGGCATAATATTGTTAAAACTGCATTTTTCTTTCAACAAATTTGAGGTTCATGTTTAATCACATCTTTTAATGAATAGTTTCCAGATGGAAATATTTTCATAATGTAATTTAATTCAATTTTTTACCATTATTATTGTATTGGTCCACTTCAGATCATGTTAGACTGTATGTGGAACCTGAAATAAAATGGGTTTGACAGTAACACTGGCATTTTAGGTATTTTTGTATTTTATGGTCCAAATGGATAAATCAAGAAATGGTAAATGGACTGTACCTATGTAGTGCATTTCATACACCAGTTGGTGCCTAAAGTGCTTTACAATTCCTCACATTCACCCATTCACACACACACACACACACACACACACACACTCATACATCAGTAGATGGCTTCTGCTGATACACTGGCACTACCTGACCCCACTGGGAGCAACTTAGGGTTCAGTGTCTTGCCCAAGGACACTTCAACATGTGGATGCAAACCGCCAACCCTTCAACCATTGCTCGACCTGCTCTACCAACTGAGCCAGAGCCATCCTTATATTAAATATGAACATATTTGACAGATTATGTTTTGGTAATGGGGTTTTTCATATGTTTGACAAATGATTCTGCAAGTGTATTGATGGTGACTGCTTGAATAAAAAGTAATGGTCGCCTGAATGTGATTATGTAGAAGCAGACACAAATATGTGAATGATTGGAAGTATGCTCAGAGATGTACTGTACTGCAAAACTTGTATAAAACACTATTTTGGCAGTAATTTTCATTACTTACAGATTAAAATGTAATGTTTCCTCCTAAAGCACATATGGCTGAAGTTTAAATGTTTACTACTTTGAGTCTAACTGCTTTTTGTTAAGACAAAACTAAAGACAGATACAGCAATGTTATGCCTTTCTGCATCTTGTAAAATCACTATGGTCGCACATTTACAGAGACTGCTTGTCAAAAAGACCTGCAAATGCAAATACATTAATAGATGTTGTGGTAAAGAAGATCCAAAAAATGAGCTTGACACCTAAAGATCATCTGATGGCTGTCAACAGTCCTGGCAACTTGAGATTGATTACCTCAAGCAGCAGAGGCAAGCAAGAAAGAAAAGAAATGTTCATAAGTACATTAAAACATCACAATAAAGGTAACATAAAAGCATAAAGGAATCAGAGGAGGGGTTTTTTCTTTAAAGCTTGTCGCTGAGTTTCCCTGCATACATCCCATTCATCTGATCTGTACCTCTATTGTTTGAATGGAATAAAACACAGTTGTCTCTTCTGATAATTATCTTAAAAGATTGGGGAGGTGAAGAACCTGCTGGGCTCGGAACCATCTCAGTTCCCAGGTTGCCGAGCAGCGGGATGCCAGGTTGTTTAAAGCAGTCCCACTGGGCGTCTCAGAGGCGGTGTTCAATGAGGCGCCGCCGGCGACACTTTCCCCCAACAGCTTAGTGCTCATCAACTATTTAGATATGCACTTAACGCTCCTGGGGAAGCAAACGTCTAGCTCTGGCAGGCAGAGGCAGAGGAAACACTCGTCAACATAACGGTGAGAAGATAGGATAAGAAAAGGAAGGAAACTGCTTCACACGACTGTACTTGGTGGAAATTGAGCCTGTTTGCAGCCTATGTGGCCATGGGCAGGTTAGCCTCTTTTGCTGAGCAGTGGAAGGGAGAAAGGGGAGTGTTTGTGGTCCCATGGGTGCTGTCCCCCAGCCCCTCCACCTCCACTGCTGTTCTGCCTCTAAGTCATTCCCCAGGCACAGCGCTAGGAGCTTTCTTTCCCTTCTGTAAGACACTATACCCCTCACTTGTACACATACATCCCTCTATGTCTATCTGCTCACATCCCTCTTCCTCTTTTCTCTCTCACCCAGGCTCTCAGACTGCCCCCCCCCCACACACACAAAACCCTCACACACCCCCTCACACCTCCACCACCAACACACCTCCTCCTCCTCCTCCTCCTCCTCCTCCTCCTCCTCAGTCCTTCCATCTCCATCGCATCCCCAGACTCCCACAAGCAACTCCATGAGGGGTCGCATGATGAATGAGCAGACAGTCAGCAGGACCTCTGTATGAGTGTGTGTTATAGGGGGAGAACGCATGTGCATGCATCAGTGTGTGTGTGTGTGTGTGTGTGTGTGCGTGCATGTGGGCGTGTGTGCGTGAGCTGGTCAGAGAGTGATGACCACAACTGCCAGAGTGATCACAGTGGGATTCATTATGGCGACAGACAGGGCCGCCTCTAAAACACTGACCGCTTGTGTGTGTGTGTGTGTGTGTGTGTGTGTGTGTGTGAGTGTGTGTTTGTGTGTGTGTGTGTGTGTGCACATGTTTTGACAGGCTCTCCACTAAAATGGCGTCTGTGGATTACACACTGACTGGGATGGAATAAACAGCGCTCTGTGTGTGTGTGTGTGTGTGTGTGCATATGTGTGTTGGCGTGCATGTGTGTGTAGGTTTGATAAATTATTTACATCATTGAGAAAGCAGCGTCGACACTGTTTATGCCCGCACCTGCTCTACTCAGTGCTTAAAAGATGATTTATGTGTTATGGTCACATCGGATTTCAGCAACTATTGGTCCGGTGTCTTTTGGGACATAAAGTGGTGGTTACAAAGTGCTGCAGGCTCGTTTGGGAGGCGGCACAGTGAGAGAAGAACAGCATCATATAACTGGACCAGCCAAACTTCTGTCCAGAGAGCTGTTACAGCAGTTTGTTTGCTCTTACACTCAAATGAGTTATGGACACACTAAGGGAGGGAAGGCTGGCAATGCACACGATGAAAGTTGCAGTGTAAGAAGCTATCATAAGGATAGGTTGACAGTTAAAGCACCTACTAATGCTCAACTTAGGAAAGAAGAAACATCAGGCAAGTGTGTACAAAGCATCTGAAAACTTCGAAGAACCAAAGTAGGAGAGGAGAGAAGCAACATTTAAATACATTGTCAGATTATTATAATTGGAACCCAATCACTTGATTAAAATATTGTAAACTACAGAATGTTAACATGTAGATATTTGGGTAACACTTTATAATACCTACACACAATTGACTATGTATTAATCATTTATTACCCATTTATAAATGCGTTGTTCAGTATGTATTAACCATTTGTTACCTATTTATTAATGTCTTGTAAAGGTTCATACTAGTGTCTTCCAAAGATAAATGTAAAATTGGATTATTTTTAACCAACAGGTGCAGTGTTTGTATATCTGCTTTACAGGTAAATAAAGAAACAGTTGTAAACACTGCACCTGTTGGTTAAAAATAATAAAATTTTACATTTACACTAGTATGAACCTTTACAAGACATTAACAAATAGGTAACAAATGGTTATTACATAATGAACAACCCATTTATAAATGGATAATAAATGGTTAATACATAGTCAATTGTGTGTAGGTATTATAAAGTGTTACCCATATTTCTATATTAATGTTATTCCCTGTGCACTTTTCAATCTCATCTACACATGGTAATGGTAATGAACCTAGGTAAATCCCGAGCTATCTTTGATAACCAAGGTATCTGTGCTGACCTCAATCTACTCCAGATCATACATTTATGTGACAAAGACAATAGACATGAGGATAATAGGGTGTGACATCATCATTGTCCAACCCCTCCATTTTCAGTATCACATAGATAAAAAAAAATCTTCAAATGATAAATCTTTTCAAAATGTGTGTTTTAGCAACGAATCATAACATAAAATTGACCTCTCTGCAGGGGTGGATAATCCCAGGTTCATTAAGTCAAAGTCCTGCCATGTATTGGCTCCAACCTGTTCATTGAACCAGGCCATTTTGATGAGCATGATGCCTGGATAATTAGTGGAATCATCTGTGTTCAGTGAACAGGTTGGAACCAATACATGGCAGGACTTTGACTTAATGAACCTGGGATTATCCACCCCTGTAGAGAGGTCAATTTTATATTATGATTCATTGCAAAAACGCACATTTTGAAATGCTTTATCATGTGAAGCTTTCTTATCTATGTGATACTGAAAATGGAGGGATTGGACAATGATGATGTCACACCCCATTGTCCTCATGTCTATTGTCTTTGTTACATAAATGTATGATCTGGAGTAGATTGAGGTCAGCGCAGATATCTCGTTACCAGGGATAGTTCAGGATTATAGCATCCACATCAGCAGTGTCATACAACCACACAGACTTACCCCTGACAGTATCTTGTGAGCCGAGTTCTGGTCCAGTTTTGGTCAAAAGGAAAATATTCCAGCAAGTTTGCGGATTTACTAAAATAAAACCTTTTTCTTCTCAAAAAAAGCATGTGTTCAAAAGATGAAAAAGGTTTGTCGTCCTTACTAGAGTCACGGGGGTGAATAGTTGAAGGCGGGGTACATACACCCTGTATGAGTCTCCAGTTCATCTCAGGGCTGAACATATATAGATTGATCATATATTTAGATTAACCAATTAACCTATCAGTACATGTCTTTGGACGGTGGGAGGAAACTGGAGTACTGGAGAAAACCCACGCAGACACGAGGAAAACATGCAAACTCCACACAGAAAGGTCTGGTGTGGGAATCAAACCACAGTCTTTAAGCGCTAACCACTGCACCACCATACTACCCAGATGAAAGAGTTACATCTCATAATCACTTGGCCCTATTTTCTGTCATTTAGTATCAGTACGTGCTGTCATGCTGCTGACTGCTGTGCATGTTTGTGACTAGTGTGCAGTAGGATGACAGCGTACTGGATCGTAGATACAATGCTCTTTTCTCTTAATTCAAGAAGTGATGGTCCTATAGTAACCATGGGTGTACATTTAATATGGAATGTATATACTGTATATATTTATAATGGCAGGCTGGCAGATTTGTGTGACCACTGGAAAGAGTAGTCAGTTACTGTGATGGTCTTCCATAGTGAGGAAACTGGGACCAAAGCATCTTAAAGTGACGAGATGGAATGAAAGCTACTAAGAAATAATAGTGACAAAGGGGTAAAACTTAGAAGTGTTGACACAGATCGAAATGATAACGATAGTGTTATACTGAAATGGTAGCATTTCTTCCACATGACTACGTTAGCCTTTATTGTGGTACAGTTAAGACTGTGGCACTTCTGACCTTATTTGGATGATTCCAAACATATATTTACTGTGGCTATTGACAACACAAACCATACAGTAAACAGGTAACTGTGATTATTTTTTAGCCTAAACACAAAGCTAAGAAAACAGTTATAATGTAAACTATCAGCTGCACAACATGTGAAGATTATAAGACACAATGTTATTATTACTGGATGTTAAATCTATACAGTTTTTCTTTGAAGAAAACATGATGAAGTAGATGTGTGTGAACAATAAGTTTTTATTCAGTGAGCGATATAGTCTGTGGAAACATTGCGATTTGTTGGTGGTTCTGAGTGTTTTCTAGTACAAGACTTCCCCCTGCTGGTGATAGTTTGGAATAGCAATACAACATTATAGTAATTTTAAACTCAGTCACTCATTTCAATGTCAAACACTTCAGTGATCTCATATCAAATGTAAAAAAAAAAAAGCTATGTGTTAACACTGAGCCATTTTAACAGAAGACAGTAGATATTTGGGTAACACTTTATAATACCTACACACAATTAACTATCTATTAACCATTTATTACCCATTTATAAATGCGTTGTTCAGTATGTATTAACCATTTGTTACCTATTTTTTAATGTCTTGTAAAGGTTCATACTAGTGTAAATGTAAAATGTGATTATTTTTAACCAACAGGTGCAGTGTTTGTATATCTGATTTACAGGTAAACAAAGAAACAGTTGTAAACACTGCACCTGTTGGTTAAAAATTTTACATTTACACTAGTATGAACCTTTACAAGACATTAACAAATATATAACAAATGGTTAATACATAATAAACAACCCATTTATAAATGGGTAATAAATGGTTAATACATAGGATATTGTGTGTAGGTATTATAAAGTGTCACCGATATTTGATTAATATAACAGATAAAAAAAAGAAGAGACCAACAACATATCATGAATCTCCAGTTTCTAGTTTCAATTACTTTAACTTTATTACATTGAAACACAACTTGTCACTATGCTTGCATTTACATTCATTTTCCTCCAAAGTTGCACAAGCATTGCTCTTCTGTAGTGAGTACAATATTAGACACAACTTGTCTAGAGTGTCTTAGCTTCAGATTGCATCATTTTCCCCCCGTAGTATCTCCAAACATGTCCCAGATATCAGTCTCCTGCTGCAGACAGGGGTGTCACAGCCGGATTTACATACAGCCCCAACAACACAGACACCCAGCGGTACCACAACGCCACACACCAGCTCAATATTTCATAGCCGTATGAAATATGCCTGAATGTGTGCACGGCATCTGCCATCTTTGGGGCTTTGCAGCCCCCAGGAGGCCCGTTTGATCTGTAATTGGGAAGTGTGCTGAATTAATCAGCAGTTTATCCGCTTTTTAATTGAAATAACACTTTCAAAAACACCAATAACACAGAGAACAGTGCAACTGATCCTTCCTGTATTGCCTTTCTATTGTCAATTTTCATCTGTGTGCTCAGTAATGGCCCGCTGAGATTCAGGGAAAAATTACAGTGGTGATGGGAATCAGAAAGGGCCAATAAAGAGAGAAATGTCTTTACTGTGTAGACAAAACATTGTCTCTCTGCTCCATAGAGAGTTTTGTGCAATGTTTTTTTGTTGCTGTTGTTTTTTTCTTGTGTTGATTTCTTGTCATTTTCTCCACACACATATGTGTGAATATTCCATGAGGGTGATATTAGATTATTTAATCATAACATGATGCATGTAGCAATGGTGATAAAACAATTAATGGGTGTTTATTAATTCATTTCCCAAATTTCAAGAATGATGATTGTGAGCATAAACATATATTGAGAACATGTATTGTTTATTTTCCACCAAATGAACCTCCACTGATAAGTGGAGCAGAGTGTAACTCCAATGTCTGTTCTCTAGGTCCTGGATTTACATCAACTGTTACCTCATCCTAGCACTTCTGCCTGTAGAATGATCAAAAATTTGATAAGATAAGATAAGATAAGATAAGGTAAGATAAGATAAGATAAGATAAGATAAGATAAGATAAGATAAGATAAGATAAGATAAGATAAGATAAGATAAGATAAGATAAGATAAGATAAGATAAGATAAGATAAGATAAGATAAGATAAGATAAGATAAGATAAGATACGATACGATACGATACGATACGATACGATACGATACGATACGATGAGATGAGATGAGATGAGATGAGATGAGATGAGATGAGATGAGATGAGATGAGATGAGATGAGATGAGATGAGATAAGATAAGATAAGATAAGATAAGATAAGATAAGATAAGATAAGATAAGATAAGATAAGATAAGATAAGATAAGATAAGATAAGATAAGATAAGATAAGATAAGATAAGATAAGATAAGATTCCCTTTGTCCATTGTACCAAAGTGGACAGTCAGAGTGAGAATCTTAATTTACGGGAAAAAACAGTATACAATATAAACAAGGAATATAAAAGTATAGTGAAATGGAATATGTACAATGTTGAAAATTATAAATGTGCAATAAGGTAAGAGACACCCTGTACAATGTGCAGTGACAAAAATGTTTGGCCAGTGCATGTGCTATAGGGTCCAGTCATGAGTTTGCAAATGAAGTGCAGTGATGTGGGGTGTGTAGTCTAGTGGGAGCACTGCTGCAGGAAGGAAGGACCTACGATATTGTTCCTTCACACACTTTAGGTGGAGCAGTCAATCCTTCTTAACATGATGATACTTTATTAAAACCAAGGTCAAGACACTAATCGTCCGTCCGTCCATACTGTACATGTATACATGTATACATACATGTCGTATGTAAGTGAAACTTCATTAAATAGAAATATACATCCAGTTTCAGGAGAGTGCATTAAACCAAACCATCTATATGTAAGATTACAGTGAGCAATGTTTAAAGCTATTGTCAGTGTTTACCCATTGACCAACTGTGGCCAGAGGGGTATTGTAATCATTTTGTCACCTCTCTGTCTGTCTGTCTGTCTGTCTGTCCATTCAATGATGTGGACACATTATCTGAACAATGCACTGAGATATCTGCATGGAGCAGAAGCCTACAGGTCACCGTGAACTACTTTTTCAAGGTCAAATGTCAACATAATATTTCAATGATGTAATCACTGTATTTGGCCAAGGGGTATTAAAGGGGACATATCATGCCCATTTTCCCTGGTGTCTCTGTGACCTATCTGTGACATGTACTGGTGAAAATACTACATTGATGAAGAGATAAAGCAACCTCGTCAACGTTAAGACACAGGTCTTTTGAAAATATTTGGTTTTAGTGCCTCATGTTTTCATGCAAATGAGCCATAGCTGACTCCGTCCCTCTCTTATGCATTCTACCGAGAAGAGGAAAAGGAAGAGTTGGAAGAAGAGAAAGAAAAGGAACCTTTTCTGGTGCTTTCTGGTGCACATCAAACGACCCATTCGAACCAAAAGCTCTTAGTTTGGTTCATTTTTGTTGGTGTAAAAGCATCAGTCGTACTCAGGGGTGAACACCAATAACACAGACTGAGACAAATGCATCAGATGACCAGCAGGACTACTGTTCTGGGTCATGTTTTCTAATGTCCAAATGAATATATGGTTTGTTTGGGTGTTCCATGTACATGTGCTTTGATTATTTATTTCTTGTTTGTTTATTTATTTATTTCATTACTAGGGACGGATTTTTTTTTTATACATATTCAAAGAGGATTGATATGAATTGATGGTGTAAATCAAATTGTGTGAGGAGACAATGTATTGATAAATGATTATAGATGTTTGTGTTGATGGATAACAGGTGTGTTGAGGCAGACAGTAGGAAGCAGAATCTATTGAGAGTATTGGTTTGTAAAAGAGGGGTGGGAGTTTATAATAAGTTTACTTCTTCCCATTCCTTTTCGAGTAATTTTATTTTTTTTAAATCTTTTTTTTTTTTTTTTACTTTGTTGATTGATGTATAGGGCGGCACGGTGGTGCAGTGGTTAGCACTCGTGCCTCACAGCAAGAAGGACCCTGGTTCAAATCCCACACCAGACCTTTCTGTGTGGAGTTTGCATGTCCTCCCCGTGTCCGCGTGGGTTTTCGCCGGGCACTCCGGTTTCCTCCCACCATCTAAACACATGCACTGATAGGTTAATTAGTTAATCTAAATTGTCCATAGGTGTGAATGTGAGAGTGATTGTTTGTCTATATGTGTCAGCCCTGAGATGAACTGGCGTCTCATACAGGGTGTACCCCGCCTTCGCCCATTGTAGCTGGATTAGGCCCCCAGTGACCCCCGCGACCCAAGTGAGGATAAAGCGGGTTCAGATAATGAAAGAATGAATGATTGATGTAATGATGATTTTGTGTGCTCGAAATAAATTGAACTGAATCTGAATCAGAATCAGTATAATGGTGGATCTCCAAGTATGAGCAGAGCAGAGGTCGCTGTGACCAGTAGGTGGGGTTAGCTGAGCTGATTCAAATGAATCTATGCATGTGATGTACAAAGCATAGAAAATCCAAAATCCCCTCCAAGAAGAAATGGATCAGGAGAAAAGGAGAGTGGATGATTTTTTAACAGTCTCCTCACACACGTAAAAACATTAAAAAGTGCATTTTTGCATGATATGTCCCCTTTAAAAGTATGCAGTTTATTATGTTTTGGTACTTATGGAGTAGTACTGGTCCTCCATCATGAGAAAATGTCGACCCCATGTTTTATAGCTCAGTAGTTTGGCAGGTGAACTTGTAGGCTACAAAGTCTTGGCCTGTCTCTGCAGTACAGATGCCCTGAAAGCTGGCTAGAGTGTAGACCATGGGCCAGGTACCAAATATTAGTCTATGAAAAACTGACGACTGTGAACTTGAGCTGCTTATTTTAAAAACCTGTTAAGTGTGTAAACTGTATTTTATAATCTGGTGGTTTAAAGTGGAACAGTTTCCACATAGGATTATTATTTCTGCATCAGTCAGTGCTGTAGATGTTTCATTTAGTTTTATTTATGTGTTTACAGTTGTTGTTTCATACCCAGTTTTCAACAGTAAAAAATTAACCAAGTACACACTTCCTGGAACAAAATCAGAGATATTTTTTTTTGCTAATAGCTTGATAAGAAGGTGGAAAAGATTTTAGCAACATAGCAGGTTTACTCAGATAATAGGATTTTTACACATACCTTTTTTATGGAAACTATGGCATATGTTTGTCAGTGTGAAAAGCCTTTACAAAAAAAATAGAAAGTCAGATATGCTAATGCCATTTATTCCATTATATTCCTAATCAGTCTGTCTTTCCCCTTCAGCAGTCATTCATTTATTTATTAGGCCTTCGCCGCGGACAACGTCGGCGCAAGGCCTATTGAGTCTGCTGTGATGGCCAGGTGACGAAATATGCCAGGGGCGCGGTCGCCAGGTACGACTCGCACCACTCACACACACTCACACATTCACAGTAGTGAGCCGTGCACGTCACACGCACACACCGCATATTTGCTCCTGCGCAGAATGAATGGGAGTCTATGGGCTACAGCCACTCAGGGTCACTGACATGAGTGTAAGTGTCTCAAATGTAATTCTGGGAATGTCAGAAATTTTGGGAATGCTGAAAATTTCTTGGATTTTTGAAAATGTCAAAACATTTCTGGGAATACTGGGAATGTTTGGATTTTTGGGAATGCCGGGAATTTTTGGGAATTCTGGGAATATTGGCAAATTCTTGGAATACAGGGAATGTTCTGAATTTTTGGGAATGCTGGGAATTCTTGGAATTTTGGGAATTTCTGGGAATGCTGGGAATTTCTCAGAATGTTGGTAATTCTCAGGAATTCTGTGAATGTCAGGAATGTTTGGGAATGCTTAAAATTTCTGGGAATTCCTGGGAATTTAGCAAATTTTAAGGAATACTCTGAATGTTGGGAATTTCCGGGAATGCCGGGATTTTCTGGGATTTTTGGGAATTCCGGGCATATTGATAACTTCTTGGAATACTGGGAATGTTGGGAATTTTTGGGAATAATGGGAAATTTCTGGGAATACTGGGAATTTTACAGAATTCTGCGAATGTTCAGTAATTTCAGGGAATGCTGGGAATTTTGGGGGAATTCTGGGAATTTCTGGGAATGCTGGGGACTTTTTGGGAATTCTGGGATTTTTTTGGGGGGGGATTCTGGGAATTTTTAGCCTAGGATCTAGTCTGTCCCGCAATGGTATTGGTATGGCCGCAAATGGTATTTGCTACGGGGAGACAGACTAGACAGCCTCGGATCTGAAAATCCAAAATGGACCGGACCAATCAAATTGCGAGGGGCGGGATTGGAGCCCGCCCTGCCTCATGACGACACAAATACGACACGTAATGTTGTAGTCGCAGAGACGTAGCAGCTAGCAAGCAGTTAGCACACATTGCACACATAGTAACACCAGTTGCTAGCTGCTAGACAACATGGCTCATCACCAGGAACAACCATTCGAGCTGGCTTTGGCAGCAACGCTAGGGGATTTAAAATTACAGTTTTCCCTGCGAGCGGAGCAGAAAACGGCACTTAAGCTGTTTTTAGAAAAAAGGGACGTTGTCGGAGTTTTGCCCACCGGGTATGGCAAAAGTTTGATATATAAGCTGGCTCTGCTAGTGGGACGACGCATGGGTCTGCACAACCCGCTGGTGATCGTTGTGTCACCCCTTTTAGCCCTAATGAATGACCAGTTGCAAGAGGCTGAAAAACTGGGAATACGAGCAGCACAACTCGGCAAAGGCGACCCGGAGGAGATCCGAAGTGGCCGGTGCCAAATGGTGTACGGGAGTCCGGAATCCTGGCTGAACCGGGAATGGTTAGACCTGCTAGCCAGCAAAGTATATCAAGACAACCTCTTGGGAGTTGTCGTGGATGAAGTCCACCTCACTTACAAATGGTAAATATGCTTTATAAATCTCCATTTTCAAGTACTAACTGAATCATGTCGGGGCGGCCTGAAATCAAAGCTACCACAAACCGTGTCTATCTGACTGGTTACCCATCCAATAGCGTGGCGTTGTGTAAAGAGAAAATTTGACAGACAGCGGTTATCCCGCCCACAAATTCGCCTAGACTTTCTGGACTCTCCCCCGTAGCAAATACCATTTGCGGCCACTGGGGAGAGTCTAGATCCTAGGCTAGGGAATTTTTTTAATTCTGGGAATGTTGGGAATTTCTGGGTTTGTAAGGACCTTTTGTGAATTCTATGAATACTGGGGATTTTTGGGAATTCTGGGAATGTTGGGAATACTGGGTTTTTTTGGGGGGGTTCTGGGAATTTTTTGGGAATTTGTGAATTCTCAGAATTTCTGGGAATGTTGGGAACTTTTGGGATTTTTGGGAATTCTGGGAATTTTGGGAATCCTCCAGGTGATTCTGACCATTAGTCTGGAGATGGATCCCCGGGCGCCACCCATGGGTGCCCCCTGCTGCCCCCTGCTGCTCACAGGTCAAACAGCACCAGAGGGTTAAAGGCACAGGACACATTTATTACACAACTGTATGATGATAATAAAGTATCATCTGTTATCTTATCACCTACAGAGGAAGGTTACAGTCAGATAGAAGAAGTGATTTATAGACAATAGATTTGAACTAATCTGATTAAACTAATCTGAACAAGATCAGTTTAACTGGTTCTATTGACAGAAAATGACTATATCTGATCTGCACTGTGCTGGGTGTAATAATAAATACTTATATATTCATATTTATGCACATGTTTTTGAATATTTTATCAAATTAAACATATGAATGTTTCAGAGGTGAATATTATCTTTGTGGCAGTGCTGCAGCTGATGTTTCCTCGGGTCAGAGGTCAGAGGTCATGACTCTGTGACCAACAGTCAAACCTCGTATCTCCATTTTTCAAGAGCAACGACATCAGCTCCAGTTCTGACCTTATTCATGTGGGACAGTTATGTGATCAGGAGAATGTTAGAATGTAAGACACCCCCCCCCCCACGCACACGCACACGCACACACACACACACACACACACACACACACACACATACACACACATACAGCCCCACCAGCACCTTATCACTGTAAAATATAAATCTGATCTTTAGTGTATTAGTGTCATTTTAGTCCAAATATGTGATCAGATTAAAATCAGACAGAATCACCACCTTTATAGACAATAGATCTGAACTAATCTGATTAAATTAATCTGATTAAACTAATCTGAACAAGATCAGTTTAACTCGTAAACTGGTAAAGTAAAGACTATAAAGGTAAGCAAAGACTATTTTTACCCAATTGAAAGTACTACTACTACTACTACTACTACTACTACTACTACTACTACTACTACTACTACTACTACTACTAATAATAATAATAATAATAATAATAATAATAATAATGATAATAATAATAATAATAATAATAATAATAATAATGATAATAATAAACCAAGCCATCCATTATTATTATTTTTATGAAAATGGCTGTAGTTCGGGCATACAAACACCGATTTGGCTGAAATTTGACTCGGACGTTGCATGGGGAGGTGAAGGCCTTTGAGACTGTTTGCCATTTTAATTTGGTCTTTATTATTGTTGGCCACATCTTTTATTTGTTGCACTGTTCCAACGTAAATATATGAATAATTTACAATGGCTTTAATTAGAGGTTATAATATTGTAATAGTTTCAGTCATATTATTGTACATTGTATTGTATATTAATTGTACATATTATGGTAATCTGAAGTGACTATCATGATTTAATGAGTAAAAATAATAGATTGGCATTCATTTCTGTTGGTTATGTAGGTTTATGGTCTACATTGATATGAAACTTTAAACAGATCTTCATGTGGAGATGGGGCCATATCGATGTATTTTACTGTTATATTACTGTATTTTCAATGTATTCAATGTTTGTCATGTAGAGACAGTATCACTGTGTTTTACTGTCAGTTCACTGCATTTTCTATTCTACTTGAGACATAGCCGTAAAATTGTATTTTATCATAGCATCACTGTATTTTCAGTATATTTAATATTCATGATGTGTAAGCAGCCCTGTATCAGTATTATTAACACAATACTGCATTTTCATTCTACTTAATGTCACTTCATGTCAGACAGGGATATAGTCTTATTTTTTTCCCGACTGTATTGTCTTTGTATTTGATGTCCTTCTTGTGTGGATGGGTCTATATCCTGTTTTGTTGCTGCCCAGACTCAGAGGTATGTTTAAATAAAGTATCCATATGTTGTCATGAGAAGAGAAAGGGCTGCTCTGTTCTACCTCTGATGTTTCTATATTTGTAGTGATTGCACCGTTAAACAAAAGCATGGAGGTGTCTCCCACCATCCCCCCTGACAGTAGCTATAGCAGAGGTCATATAATAAATTGTTGCAGTAGAGATCAATGTCTGTGGGAAGAGGCGAGGGAGGAAGGGAGCGGGTCTCATTGTTCCTGCTCTCTCTGTTTCCGCTCTTTAAGGTAGATCCCCGGCTGCCTGTATGACGGATGGTGACCATTCTGGAGTGGCCGTTTGGTACTTGGCATCACGTTGGACTGGGAGAGCAGGGCCGTCAGGTCTGAGACAGCGGCTGTCCCCAGCGCTCTCCAGGCAAAGCCCCCAGGGGCCTCGGCTCTGCCTAGATGGAAAGGAGGAGCCATAAATCAGCCCGTCTGGGGGGCTATGCTCTGCCTCACCATCCATCTCAGCCCAAGAGGAGGTTTGGAAGGCAGAGGGGTGGGAAGGGGCTCATGTACCTGGGGGAGAGGGAGGAGGAGGTGGGGCAGGGGGAGGGTAGGCCAGGGGTCTCTGCCAGCCCAATGATCCAGTAACCCATGGGCCAGTGGATGGTGTGAAGAGAGGAACCACCAGAAAGGAGTACAAGACTGGAGCAGGTAAAATATATGATACAAAAAACCCCGAAAAAAAACATCTTCTCTACACATGTAAATACAGATGAAACACACAGTATGTAATGTCTGCCACCAGGGGGCAAACAATCTAATGAATTAAGTACAAATAAAAATGTAGATGAGGTTGAGACCGGCAGTTATTAAGTATTATACTAAAGTTTTATTCACATTGTTTTATGCTATTTTAGCAGGAAATAACCCCAGGTTATTGAAAAAATGATGCTACTCACAGACACAGGCTCTGATGGTGAATGACATATGATATTTGAACACATAAGTATATGACAACAGATAACATTGGCCTTTTTTTTTATATATATTTAATTTAATTATAATTTTTAGCTTTAAATGCCCATTCACTATTTATATTGATTCTCCATTTTCTTAAAGGTTATTGCTCATTTATCATAAATGATTGTTTTATTGGTGACCTGGCCACAAGACCTGAAGTCTAACCATAAACCTTTGCTACTGTGAAACAATCTGCCCCGTATGACAAGAGAAAGACATTTAAATATATTATAAGAACAGGTTTTGTTTCAAATATTTGTGAGTCAGAAATTTCTCCAGAGTAATGATCTTTATTTTGTATTTTTAAACTAATAAATCTCAATTAATAACTGAACTAATTCAATACTTTGTTCGACCCTACATTAGTGAAACACGTTTCCCTCTATGAATATGTTCATATGAAGTGAATCAAAGTGACAATAAGTCAAATTTTGTAATTTTTTGTAATTTTGTATTTTGTACTCTTGTAATTGTATTTCTTATTTATTGATTTATTTCTTACTTATAATCAGTTTTTTTTGTTAATCAATGTGAAGCACTTTATTGAAATTTTATAATCAGTTTATTTTGTGTAATGTATTTTTTCATCCTGTAATTTTTAATCAATGTGAAGCACTTTGGGCTACAGTGTTTGTATGAAAGGTGTTATACAAATAAAGATTATTATTATTATTATTTATTTAGTTTTATTTTATATTATTATTATTTATTTTTATTTTATTTTATTGTTGTTGTTGTTGTTATCACATATCACTGTACAGAATGATATACATAGGTGGGTTGTTTTGGTGTTACTATAGGTAAAAATTCCATAATTACTGTTGGAATTGGATTTCAAGTGGTATGAAAGGAAACAAGACTTGTACTTTCTTTGTGGGATGGAGGCGGTTCAGAAAGGTCAGGGGTCAGACACAGATGATTGACAGATGTAATTGCCCACTGTTATCAGATTTACTGAGACGTTGCTTTCCTTTTCTTTTCTGCAGCAGTGAAACAGTATCAGGTCATCTATATTTATATAAATGCCTCTATCTACACAAATGTGGATAATTAGCAAATCCTACGTTTGTCTACATTTGAGCCTTTTGTCCAAATGGAAATGTTGATTTAGTGTAGATTGTAAATACTCTGATTTGTGTGTGTTTAGGGAAACTGGAGAGAGTGGAAAAGAATAATGTTACATTCCATATTGTCTTGTCTATTATATGTTTTAGTAATTAACATCAAATCCAGGTTTATAAATCAGTGTATGACCTGCAGTAGGATGAGGTCATCACAACCAATAACTTAAAGTCATGCAAGTTTACAACTGAACGTGTTGCTACTTCACATTCATGACAGATTAAAGCTTTTTTGTCTGTTCTCCATCCAGTATTATTATCATCATCATCATCATCATTATTATTCACATGTCCACATGTTGGAAAACAGAAACTATGATTTGTCTAATAGTTTATAATAATTTTTGGATAGTCATGAGGCCACATTGTAGACAGTTAAAATATTATAACCATTATAATCTCAGAGATTCAGGTTTCCTGTTTTTTAGGTTCAACCAAGTGTCAGGATCGGGGTGAGGTGAAGGAGGACTCCATTGCACAGTACTGAAGGGAAAAATAATTTAATAACAAAACTAAGAAACATAAAGACAAGACAGACAAAACCTGGGAACAAACGACCAGAGTCCGTGGTGATGATGAATGTCCGGGTTATGGTGATTGAGGCGATGGTGACAGTTGTCCGGGTTATGGAGGTGACATTACTGAATGGTCCCGCACTGGCAACTGCAAGCCTTACTGCTTTTATAGCCACAGATGAGGAACGGCTTGCAGCTGCGCAGTGCGGGACCAGGTGAGTGTGGATGAGCACTGGGGGAAAGGTCACCAGAGCGGAGGTCATGACACCAAGCTTGATTAAATTTGCAACTTCTTAAACTAAAGCCTTTCCCAAGAGCTGAATCTTTTGGCTCAGCTCCCAAAAAAAAGTCGCCTCCTTTGACTCTTTAATTTAGGATTTTTTGCAGGCCTTTACTTTTATCATAACTAAATGAATGGCTTATGTGTTGAAAACCCTTTAAAGTGCAGTGTTTTTATGAGAAGCTTTATAATTGCCCAATTTTGTTCATTTATTCTGTTACAAAACCATTATTTTGTTTATTATTTTAATCAAGCATTTTATTGCACAAATTAACAACAAAATAACAAACATATCCACAGAAAAGAACTAGAACTAAACTCAAGCAAACCGTTTTATAACAGCCTTATAACTGACTAATTTTGTGCATTTAGTCAGTTACAAAACAGTTCTTCCATTTATTTAATATTTTAGTCAAACATTTTTATTGCATAAATGAGCAGTGAGGTAAAAGCAGCAAAAAAAAAAAAAAGGTGAGCCAGTTTTTCTGATTCACTACAAAGCATCTGTTGAACATGACACATCAGTAATTTGTTTAAAAACACTAGATTCACACTAATTAAGTAAATGGTTTAATTTGTTTCTCTATTGGTATTTGTTATACAGTATTTGAACACCACGACACAACACAGACACATGTTTGTTGGGAAACTTTGGCAGGTTTAAGAGCTCCGACTGTATGATGGTGAGGAAAATGAGAAAAGATATTTTAAATGGAATGTGCATGTAAATGGATATTGAACTTAAGTAGGTTTTAAAACAAGTAGGATGCTCAATGTAACCCTTTCAGATCCTCATACTGTATAATTGTTGCTCTCAACCACACTGGCCACAGGTAACTGTCATCAGCAGAGGTGTTAAAAGTACTCACATTGTGTACTTAAGTAGAAGTACGGCTACTTATGTGAAAAAAATAGTAGTATTGATTCAACCCCTCTAGTAAAAGTAAAAATGTACAACTTCTCAATTGTAATGAAGTACAAAAGTAGAAAGTATAAGAGCTTTTTTTTGTCATGAACATAATAATACTTCTGAAAATGAAATCAGAAAAGTTTCAAAAGTATCTAAAATAAAGCCTTTAAAAGTGAGTTACTGTATAGATAATGTGTTTGATAGAGTCACAGTTACTCAATTTTGTGGATATGGGCAGGAAATTTAGGAAAAATGGGGGAAGAAAAGTCACAATTAAAATAAAGAATCATGAGATTTTTTTTTAAAAAAAAAAGTTAGAAATATGAGATAAGAATACATCATTTTAAGATAAAAAGTCAAAATTATGAGATAAAAAGTCAAAATTATGAGATAATAGTCATATAACTATAATATATAAAGTCACAGTTTCTTTCCTCCACTGATTTTCTCTCTGAAGCGACTGATTTTTCCTACTGTCTGTTTAGTTTGTAAGAGTCATGAGTGGATTCTGAGAATGTAATGAGTATAAAGTGCAGATATTTATTCAAAAATGTAAGAAGTAAAAGTAAAAAGTTGCCAGAAAAATAAATACTCAAGTAAAGTACAGATACCTAAAACATCTACTTAAGTACAGTAACAAAGTACTTTTACTTAGTTACTTTCCACCTCTGGTCATCAGTTGGTCGTCCATTCATCTGTCCCAAAACTTTGGCATCCACTGATAAGCCAGGCCACAAGGGGGAGACCCTCAAAGAGTTTTTAGAGTCAGCCCTATATACATTCTGCAGCTGTCTGTGCAGACTTGCATAAACAGACCACACTCAATGCAGATCAAAATGGAATGTGACAGTGCACATCATGGTTACAAAAAAAAAGGGATAAATGAAAGCGTGTGAAAATGACTTTAGTGTTAACGCTAAGTGCTTTATTCATGGAAGTAACAGGGTTTTGTAGAAAATTTGATTTGACTCTCATGAATTAGACATGTTAAGGCTGTGGTAACTGTGCATAACATTGTTTTTTTAATTTTTTTTATTTGGCATTTACATGGTTTTGAGCCTGAACTCATCACTTATAGTTTTACAGTTAAAAAAAAAAAAAAAAGCTTTTGCAAACACAGAAAAAATATATACTACTAATTGAAATCTAATCAAATTTGGAGACTAATGGCCTCAAATAATAAGATTTAATTAACACTCTTTTTAAAATCGGTCAAAGGAATCAGTCAGTACATTTACATAAACATGGAAGTCGAACTATAGGCAGTAACTGAGCTAAAGACTTAACTAGAGATTACCAGAAGTCCAAACTCTTATTATGATTATTGAGTGAGGTACGTTGGACTCCCAGACACTAGGTGATGCTCCACACTCTTCATGGTTGGCATTCTTCTGGTTGGTACCATAGAAGAAGAACAATAATTAAACAAAAGCAGCAGATTTGAAGCAGACATAGAAGGACAACAACACCAAGAGAAGATATAGATGCTCAGTATATTTCATACGTACTGTTCACTCTGATTTATTACACATAATGTGCATGATGTCATATCATGACTCTGGTCACTTCCTGAAGGGGGCGTGTCCAAGCTAGTCTTAATTAAACTCAGGTTGGGTGGAGAAATTCAATTAGAATTGCATGATCTGACTTGGTTACTCCAACTCCTAAAACTCCAGTTCGATTAGATTATACTGCAATTAAGGTGTATTCATGGCTGTTAAAACTTTGATTTAAGGTAGTAATTTGAATTTCTATAAGTGCATGAGTATTGGTAAATGTAGCTCAGACTGAAGCTTTTTCCACACATCAGGAGCTGAAAATGTAGAAGCTATTGTTTTGTAATTCAGTCTCTAAGTTCAATATTAAGTTACATGATTTGAAATTAGTAGTGGATATAAATAAACAGGAAGTCTCTCCAAAAACATGCTTTATAAATTAAGATATACTAGTTTCTGAGCCAACGAACAGATAACCATGACCAGTTTACATTTCTGTAGAGAGTAACAGTGATGGATGACATTACTAAAATATGAGAATCATAAAATACTCCCTCACAGAGTTTATTTACACTATCATGTTCTAACACAAGAGGAATAGACAAATCTGGACTTTTGACTTAACCCAGTGGACAACACACATAAATGAAATTCCTCCACATATATTTGTTTACAACAGATTTGGTATCAAAATCCTTTCATTGCAAAACACAATAAATGGAGAATCAAAACTGCACCTTCATTATATTTCTACTATATGTCACGATGGATGGAAAGCACTACTAAAGCCATAACAGGCCTCACTCAGCAATCAGTAAAACACATTATTACATTAACCCATAAGACACAGTGATGCTTTTGTTTCAAAATGAAGTTTCTCTCCATTTAATCATTCTTAAAGGATTTATCACCATTTATTATAAAGATATCCTGTGTATTTTGAAAATTTCAGGATTAATAATGTATTTTCCGATATTTAATTTACTCATGAAGATGTTCATAAAGCTCAGAATTAATGAAAAGTTTATATCAAAACACCAAAAATTCAAGAATATAAATGTTCTTTCAGCAAAGTACTTAAAAGTACAAACAAGTGTCTCCATCCACTGTCATTTACATGGATTTTAATCAATATTATAGAAGATGATCAAGATAGCAAACTGCATTTTACATTAATTATTGACATGTATTGATAGGAATTAGTGGATCAACGGGTATTAAACATTTCCATCAGTAAATGATTTTTATTGCCAAAAAATATTTGAGTATTTGGCATTAAACATGAGGGGAAAGAATTAAATTGGTTACTCAAAAGGTTAAGTGCATAAGGTTAAGTCTATGCTATAACTTTGTTGTATTGTTTGGGATAACATAGCTAACCATTCAACAAAATGCAACTCTGATCAGATAATACCCCACTGAAATAGCGTTAGCTGCTGATACTGCTTGTTACTGAGGTCTGAAAGGGGTTGGAGTTGGAGCATGAGTACATATCAAAGGGTAACAAGAAGAAGAAGCTAAGACTGATTTTGATTGTATGAGTGGGAGTTGTGAGTGTGTGTCAAGGGGGGAATTCATGTATATGTATCTGCTGTGTGTGTGTGTGTGTGTGTGTGTGTGTGCCTGTAGCAGTGGCAGTAGCAGGGGTTGAAGCAGAGAAGGCTTTCGCTCCACATCTTCAAACAGCACCATGGCTGTATGCAGCAGGACCCTGCAGACGGTGGCAATGCCGGGGGCTGCTGGGGTGGCTGAGAGGAGTCGCACGGCTTCAAAGAAACAAGACACAACTTCAGGGCAGAGCATCTGATCCAAGCACGCGCCTCCAACCCTCCAACCACCACAGCAGAGGGAGAAGAGGGAGAAGAGGGTCTCTGTTCACCACTGCCTGGCACTGTGTCTGCCGAGCAAACAAGAGAGAAGAGGTGAAGAAGCTACCATTACAGCCCGTCATGCAGCTTAAACACCCTGCTCCATCTCTCCTCCTGGGAGTGGAGAGGCAGAAAATGTGCCAACAGCTACAGCGCAAGCTAGAAAAGATATGTTATATGATAAAAAAAAAAAAAAGAAAGAAGCCTCAACATCGCATGAATAACTTTTAATGTGTTGTAAAGTTGAAGTATTTGAAGAAATAGAGTGAAGCAGAATCAGCTGGACTTTAATGGAGCAGCAGAAATGAAGGAGTTGGAGAATAATCACAGGAAAAATGGGAATGCAACAGCAGCAATAGTAGTAGTAGATTAAAGAAAAAAATAATCAATCAAACTTTATTTATGTAGCACTTTTCACACATGATGGATGTAGGACAAATGGCTTTACATCAGACCCCCCCCCCCTTTACATTATCCCACAGTTGTAGGTACAATTAAAATATTTTTTTAAATTCTAATAAATAAATAGAATTAATAAATAATTACTCATTTTAATTTTATATATATATATATATATATATATATATATATATATATATATATATATATATATATATATATATATATATATATATATATATATATATATATATATATATACATACACACACACACACACACACACACACACACACACACACACTAAAATATATAATTAAATAGTAATAGTAATAAAAAAATTTTTTAAAAAGGACAAAAAATATTTATAAAACTTAATACATTAATTCAAAAATTAATACATAAAACAGCGGAATGAAATAGGGTTAAAAGTAAAATGTTGTAAAAGCTGAGCTAAAAAAATTATAATGATTAAATGATAAGTAGAAGAAAAAGAAGTATTCCATTACACTGTTTCAAAGCAAGGCAATTACTGAATGTAAAAAAAAGCCAAAACTTCTACTTTCCTGTTTTTCAGTAGGGTAGAGTAAATCATATATCATCACCTTCCTAAACTTCATTTGGCTTCTTTTTGTGTCTAAGTCATCAATTTCTTGTGTGTGTGTGTGTGTGTGTGTATGTGTGTGTGTGTGTGTGTGTGTGTGTGTGTGTGTGTGTGTGTGTGTGTGTGTGTGTGTGTATTTCCTGAAAATGTGGTAAAAATGAAAGAGGCAATGATTTTAGGAAAGTAATGATGAATGATTATCGTATCTTAATAGAAAACTGTGTTTAATAGAAAAGAAGTAACTCTCCTAATGCATGTTAGTTATGTAACCTCCAGGCTAAAAAGTGAAGGTAATGCATGTGTATCAAAATCTACAGTAACTTCAGTGTCTACTGCTGCTCCTGGAGTCAATCCTTATTGACTCACTTATGGACTAACCTCATGGATTCCATTTCTATGGTAGATTATAATAGATTTCTATTTTAACCTCATATTAAAATATACAATTATACAGCAGAAATACATATATTTCAGCCTCTGTAAATATGTTATCATTTCTCGAGCAGGGGTCTCAAACACTGTGGGATGAATTGTGTAAAAATTTTACTTTAGGTTCCATTTATAGACCTAATGTGATTTACAGTAAAAAAAAAAAAAAAAAAAAAGAACCTGTGAAAAATAATGACTGTATTTTATTTTTGATGGGAGTGGTTCTGTCTGTGGCACTTGCTTGATGTCATATGTTTTCACTACCTTCACCTTTATGTTTTCCAGGTTTGATAAATCACTTTGCCTGTGCTAAATTAATATACATTTTCTCCTCCTATATTACATAATGTGAGAAAAGTAACTGGATGCAGATGTACTATTTTGCACCTTTAAAAGACACACCCCTTAGCACACACTGCTATTAAATCAGTTTGTAAATTTTTTGTGTGTGTGCAATAGTTTTGCACACACACACACACACACACACTTAATAGACCCACCCATTTGGGTTTACTGTTGGAACTGGTGCACAGTCCTTAAGCTGATGTTCAAATGTGTTTTTGAATCTGAGGTAACACTGATGACAGTTACTGTACGTCCAGCTGTTCCACAGTGTTTGTGTGGATGTGCACAAGTGTGACGTGTGTCAGTGACTTTATGTAATTATTTAATTGATTTATTTGGAATGTTTGTCCTGTGATCCAGAGGAGTGCAGCCCTACTTCCCTCAGCCTTGTTGGACTCAGCAGCAGGTGCTTCAGGCTGGGCTCCAGTGGGGGCAGTGGTCCTGCATCAGGGGGCTTTAGAAACACTGCACTGTCACTGTTTAATCAAACCCTTTAAGCATAGACTAGATACAAGTTACAGACACAGAATCAACTGAGTGGAAAGGAAACTTCAGTTTTTGTGACTGGATGGTTTCTGTTCAGAGCCTCGACTCTTGTGTCTTGTTTTTGTCTTATTGTTTGTATGTCTTTCTGTGTTTTTTCATTGTTAGAGTATTGAGGCTTTTATTTTGTTATGTGGGTTCGTGTTCACAGTTTCCAACTTTGCTTCCTGTCACTGTTGTTGACTCCACCTTGTTTATCAGTATCCCTATTCATTAATAACCTTTAATTCAGGAGGGGTAGACAGAAAGAACTGTAGTTTTGCAGACCAGGTGTGTGTGTGTCGGGGTGTGTCCAGATGTGTCCAGTGTACACTGATACAGGTCCTCCCGCTCTTCATCCACTTTCCTGTCATTGGTGTAGGGGGAATGAGGGAGGAGAAAGGGTGTGCAATGGATTTAAGACAGCCGATTCAGATCTCCACCAATCACATTGGCGCCTCTCCTCGCCCTTAAAGGCGTTGCATCTTTCGTCATTTCGCCATGTACGCCACAGTCAGACACCTAAACTTCTCCCAGGGGGAAACAGATGTTTTGGTCTGGGAGGTGCAGACGTGAAATACCTGAATATATGGAACTGTGAGCAGACCCCGCGGGCCCAAGTAGCCTGGGAGGAGGTCACAAATATAATTTAATGATATTAATGTCATGATTTTGTCCCACTGATGCTCAGTGTCTCTGGGGGTGAATGGAGCTGTGGCCTCTCCTGGCCTCAACGCTGATCTTCCACATGATTAGATCCTGGTATTTTGAGATAAAGCACAATCACCAAAAGTCCATCTCTGTCCCATCGTGGACTTTGCAAGAGAATTCAAGAGACAAACTATAATCCATTTTTTGGTATTTGCTTGGTGAAATTCCTTGTTTATTTCTTACACTGTAAATAAAACACACATAGTATTTCCTTGCTACAGTTTAACATAATTTCAACATTTTCCTTTGTTCTGGTCCCCGGTTAAGACACCTACATATTACAATAGGGTGACAGAGCATTTTATAGAAAAGCAACTGAGGCAGAATTGTGGTACTGTAGCACATAACACTCTAATCATGTGGTATAATGCTAGTTGGAATTATTGAGGGTGAAGATGACTTTGAAAGAAAACACACAGTGTGAAGTCTTGTTTCAAGCCAGCATCCATCAACAGGCTCCAACTTGAGTGTTGGATGAATTGTGTGTTGATCTGTTTACTCTGCTGATGGAAAATGGAAATATCATTATGCAATAGAAAGTGTTTACTTCTTCCCACATGTGCAAATAACACTAAAATTAGATTCTAAGTTTTTATTTTGCATAATAGTATATATTTTGTTGTTGTTTTATCTTGTTAATATGTTTCAGATATTTGCTTTTGTTGATCCTCATATTGTGATTTTTCTATGTCTGAAACAATGAATTGATTAATAGCATCATCAAATACTCTACATCACATATGTCAAACATGTAAGCTGTGGGGAAGGACTCCCATTCCAGGATGAATTTGTGAAATTCAAAAATTATAATGACGATATTAATCGATATTAATATTTAAATTAATTTAAAAATAATTTAGTTCAGGTCCCACATACGGGGCAATTCACTCTCACAAAAGTCTGACCATTAAAATATTATTATAAATAATGACAACTCAAATTGTTTTTCTTTGTTTTACAGTAAAAAAGTATAATTACATGAAATGGTTTCCAATATTCTGCCTGTTATTAACCTGTCTGTATATTTGTAAATCCAATATCATCTGTAAATTGTAATGCACATGTGTGCTGAGGCATAATATCCTTAAAACTGTTCTTAAAGTGACACTCTGGAATTTTGGATATCAGACCTAATTTCCAAGTGAGCCAGAGTGTAAGAAATGTATAGAGATTTAAAAATATTTATTTTTTATTTTATGCAGTCTTTGTAAAAATCAGAGGTGGCTGTTGCTAGGCTAGCAAAAGTGAATGTCCTTTATGCTAGCCGGCCACTAAAACATCAATACCCAATCCTCAAAGCACCCAATGCAAATCAGTTATCATGTCATGTAAATATCTGTGTTGATAGAGTGATTTAGGAGTTAAACCAACCTTGCATTTGTTTGATTAATAATACCAATTTGTACTTCCTGTTTGAAAGCTTGGCTCCCACAGGTTGATATCACCTAGCACTAAAGGGAGCATTAGGTGTGTAAGCTACGTTAGCTATGTCTCTCGATTCGATGTTGAAGTGGGCTGGTCACAATGATGGGAGCGAAGTAAAATTCGGCTTCTATTGAGAAATTAGTTATTTGATTTAATCTCAAACATTTTCTATCCCCACAGCCTGACATGATAACTGATTTGCTTTGGGTGCTTTGAGGATTGGGTATAGCACTTTCACTAGCCTAGCAACAGCCACCTCTGCTTTACAAAGACTGCATGAAATAATAATAATAATAATAATAATAATAATAATAATAATAATAAAAAATTCTCTACACATTTCCTACACTTCGGCTCACTCGAAAATTAGGTCCAATGTCCAAAACTTTAAATTGAGGCATAATATCCTTAAAGTTGCTCTTATTTTTCTTAATACATTTCAGGTTCTTCATTTTATTCACATTTTTAAGTGTTTTCATAATGTGATTTAAATTTTCTTCACTGTCCAACCTACTTGAGATCATATTGGGTTGATTTAAAATGAGTTTGACACTCTGGTTACATCATGTTTTCTACAGATAAACTGGTCTTAAATGTACTGTAACAATTCACACCAATCATCACAGAGGATCAGTGGTTGAAAAGTAGCCTGACAATACCATAAGTTTGACATTTGTTATAAATGCATTGAAGGGCTTTGATGCAAATGAGGCAGTTGTTGCCTGTAGAAACGACAGTAGTAGTAGTAGTAGTAGTAGTAGTAGTAGTAGTCCTGGACACAGGGAGTTCCTTTAGCACAGAAAGTCACTGCTTCAAAGAAAGTAGAGACAACCATAGGGCAGAGCCTCTGATCCTAACATGTGCCTAACACCCTCCAACGGCCAAAGCAACGAGGAGCGGGTCACTTCTCTACCCACTGATGCCGAACTCTCTACAGTGCAAACAAGAAAGTGAAAGAGCAAAAGTTACCATTACAGCCTGTCACACATCTTAAACACCCTGCTCCATCTCCCTCCATCGCTCCTCCTGGGATTGAACAACCAGAAAATGTGCCAAAAGCTACAGAATAAATAACAGAGCTGGAGAAAGGAGGTGGTGGTGGTGATGGGAGGGGGGGGGCTCTCTTCAAATGAATGCTAATTCTACTAACACCCCATCCCTGCACCCCTCCACCAACAACTTTGTTCACATATTGATGCGTTCTCCAGTCAACTTCAATGGCACGAGCCATCTTGTTGAGAGAGAGAGAGGACGACCAAGCTATGCAATGCAAGAGAGAGAGAGTGGGAGAGAGAGAGAGAGAGAGAGAGAGAAAGTCAGAAAAGAAAGGGAAAATGAATTGGGGGTCCCAGATTATTTCTTCACTCGAGCCCAACCACTGCTTTCATTAGCCCCCCCATTAATTAGCCTCCTTCAGCTCATTTGCAAGTCAATGGCTGTGGCTGTAGGACCGGCGGCTTTGAGCTGCAGCGCCCCTGTGATCTCTGAGTCCTCCAGCCCCACTACCCCTCACACACTGGATGCAAGCTTTCCTGACAATTAGTACAAAAGAGATTCATGCTCCGTATAGCCGATACATTATTCATATTTTCTCCTCACTTAAATAAATCATAATGTTCTTGAGGGTTTTACTTAAACAACATGCTCTCTCTCCTAGCTAAATCCCCCCTCTTAGCTAACATACAAATGATTTGCAATGACCTTGCCTTATATTTGGGTCACCTCCTCAACAGTGTGATACCCCCCCCACCCCCTTCCCTTCCCTTCACACTGTCAAGAAGAACATTACAGGTCCGAGAAAAGAGGACAGCCTGTCCTGCATTTCACTGCTTCATTTCTAAAAAGGACAGACCAGACCCTGCGCTTTTAACTTCTGAGAATTCCATGGTTTCAGATTGATCGAAACTGCTTTTATTTTACAGAATCAGTTTTGATGCTTCGACCTAATCAGTCTTTTTTTTTTTTCTTTTTTTTTTTTCCACACAGACACCAGAGTTGAAAGTCCTCCTGAGTTCTGACTTCTCCCTTAGAAATAAAACTGAGGCTTTGTCTTGAGGATTGTGGGCCTCTTATGTCCTGCGCATTGATCTGTTAGTGGTGTTGTGTTGGACCAGTAAAGTCTGGACAGAGCAGAGCAGCTGTCTCAATGATTTAGCAGCCCTTTGTACTATTATTCATCTGACTGGAGGGAGTCGGTGTCCAGCTGAGGGCCTGCATCTTTTATGACCACTTGCAGTCCATTCAGACAAAGGTACTTCCATGGAATACTTTCGGGACCCACAGCACATGTATATTGATGGATACGGATGCATATTGATCTGGAACATCTTTATTTCATTGTGAAGAGAATGAAACATGCTATGCTAAGATTTAAATTTCACAGGCTACCTTTTAAATGGTCTGTCTTGGCTTTTCCGTTTCATTGACGTTGATATTATTAGACACATGCCGTCATATTTCATGGTGCACTTGTCATGTTAGTTAATCCATCAACGCCTGTCTGACAACTGTCTCTTTAGCTTGAAACTTCGCCGCTCATTTGGAAAGTTGTGCTTCAAGGTACATAACATCCTACTTTCTCCTTTAGAAGTTCCTCAGTCTCACTTTGGCTATTGTATATTTGAGTGTTTTACTCTAACTTCGTCGGGTCTTGGAGATCTGAGGCTTCACATAGACACAGCTAGCCTGTCACTTGAGACTGGATAGGAACAGGTAGCGCAATTAGCCGGCAGAGAACATGTTTATCTGTCAGCCCAAAGACAGGATGGGATGGCTTTGAGGAGAGGCAGGAGGAGGGGGGAGGAGATTGCACTGCCCCTTTTAACTGTGTACAGGCTATTAGACTATTTCACAGAACTCATTTTCAGATACAAAAAGGGGAATGCCGGTGTTTCCATCCCCCTCCCGCTCCCCTCACCCAATTAGGAGAAGAATCCCCCTTCTTCAGCATTTATTACACCTATTCAGTATTCTGGATGCTACTATCAGTTTTCCATAACTAGGCTGCACAAAGAGCAAACGCTCCATTTGGTGTGATTTGTTGCCCCGCTTGACCACTTCTTTGTCTCGGCCAGGCTGGCTAAGCGCTGTGGAATGGGGAACCCCTGCTGTTTTATCAAGTCTGCTGAATCTGTAATGAAATAAGTGAGGGTGACAGTGACAGTGGAAGGAGGGGAAGCGGAGGTAAGAGCAACAGAGCGCCTTATTTGAATCATTTAAGCAAGATGCAATTACGGCTGCGCCCTGCAAGGAGGAAACAGCCCATTTTAAAGGCAACACAAATCAATGAGCACAGCGATGGTGATGTGTTTGACAGAAGTGCCTGTTAGTGGTATACGGCTGCTCTCGAGGATCATTACACACCCTGTAGATAATACATTATCACCAAAAGAGAGGAATGAAAACAAAGAGCAGTGGGAGTCGAAGAGGGGCAGTGGGCCATCTGAATTATGGCCTTGGATGGCCATTGTGAAATGTGAAAATGACAGTTTTCACATCTTTACGGACTTTCACATTTTGTCTATACTTATATGTTTCTTATTTCATTGTACTTTTTCTTTCTTTTAACACATAAAGATCCAAACAGCCATTAAAGACCAAAATCATCTTCTGATTTCGGAATTTCTTAACCACTAATCCTATTAATACATGTAAATAATTGATGTCAAATGTTTGTCATCTTTTCATGGTCATCAGATAGGACTCATTTGTAAAATTTGAAGCTCCTTAGTGAACATGGAAACACCATAATTTTCTTCTTATCGATTCAAAAGTAAAACCAAAGGACTTTGATATAGACATGGACATTAAATGGTGATGCTTGTATTATATTCATATATTTGTATTAACCCTAACCTAATATATTGTACTGAAAAATCACCTTTTTCTTGAGTTTTCTCTGTTCCTGATATGATAACCCTCATATTTAATCTGAGATTTTATGAACACCTACATGATCAGTAAATTAAATATAGAAACATACCTGATTTTCACACAAAATTCAGACGATAAAATTCTAATAAATGGCGGTTCTTCGCTGCAATCAATTATGCAACAAATAGTTTTTTCCAATACTATTTAGCAAATGTACCACTTTATTCAGCAGTGATCTCAGCTGGTTTGTGCACTTTATAGTCTTGAGTCATTTGTATTAATGTAATAATATATGCCAGTTTTGTGGTCGACTTTTGTTTAATTTTAGTTTGGTAGTTTGAATTATTGGGATACAGTAGTAAAATAAAGTCAACCCAAAAAATAAAACTCTTATTAAATGAGGTCATAATGGAAATGAACTGTGCACTTGGGATATTGATAGTGCTGGTAATCCTCCACCACATTTCACATACATTTTAATAGTTTACTTAGTAGTTGTTCCTCTCTGGTTTCTTTAAGTTTACTCTTTACATGCTGTATAAAGTATATAAATCTGAGAGTTCATTACAGGATTAACAGGAGAGAAAATAAGGTTTTTATAAACAGTGCTTTTAAAAAAAATTTGGACTGTACCTTCTAACTCATTAAACACCCCTACCTAAGGCTGTCAGATAAATATGGTGGAATATAAAGTACAATACTTTATTAAATGCAGTCAATTGGAAAAGACACCTGTAGTGAATTTCCATCATTACCTACAGTATTTCAAAAGATCCTGTATAATCCTAGTGGTCCCATCAGGTGATTTACGTAGTACAAGTACATGTGAGTAGTAAGTCATGGTCTCCTTCACAGCTGTTAGAGCTCCAGACCCGTATTGTCCGACACCCTGGGCTGTGATGGACTGGTCACTGACCCCAGGGAACAGACACTAGGCTTGGATGACACATTAGCGACCAGTGATGGTTCACATCTGTAGGACGACGGTAGAGTCCTACAGCTGTACAAACAAGTATGAACATATGCTTTCCACTCAATCTTATGCTGCTGCTTATCTAATTGTACTCATGAACTGGAATCAATGGTGGTACATTACCTCAGGCTGACAATGGCTGCTCCCTATAGGTTCTGCTCCTGTTCACATATTAACACATTCACATATTAAAAAGGTCCATTGTTGTGCATATATAACCATTTTTTCCCCTGAATGTCTGCCTTTCTTGCTTATAAGTATAGTATAAGTAGGCCAGATCATACCCTAGTATAGTATTATTTTAGTATTATAAGTATAGTCATATAAGTACTACATGATGTACAATTAATGTCATAAGCATGACCAGTACAGGTTATGTTTAAATGTGTGCAGAATGTATGTTCTATTTCATGTTTCCATTTCCCATTAAGCATTTTACATAGTTACATTTTCCTAGCCTAGGATCTAGACTGTCCCCAGTGGCCGCAGATGGCATTTGCTACGGGGGAAAGTCTAGAAAGTCTAGGCGAATTTGTGGGCGGGATAACCGCTGTCTGTCAAGTTTTCTCTTTACACAACGCCACGCCATTGGATGGGTAACCAGTCAGAGCCAACCAATCAGAGCGATGAACATGGATTTCGTAGATAGCGTCACCGGAAGTACACACCAGAATGTAGTCTCAAAACGAGTGCAGCAGCTTAGCTAGGACTCCCGTACACTATTTGGCACCGGCCGCTTCGGATCTCCTCCGGGTCGCCTTTGCCGAGTTGTGCTGCTCGTATTCCCAGTTTTTCTGCCTCTTGCAACTGGTCATCCATTAGGGCTAAAAGGGGTGACACAACGATCACCAGCGGGTTGTGCAGACCCATGCGTCGTCCCACTAGCGGAGCCAGCTGATAAATCAAACTTTTGCCATACCCGGTGGGCAAAACTCCGACAACGTTCCTTTTTTCCAAAAACAGCTTAAGTGCCGTTTTCTGTTCCTCTCGCAGGGAAAACTGTAATTTTAAATCTCGAATGGTTGTTCCTGGTGATGAGCCATGTTGTCTAGCAGCTAGCAACTGGTGTTACGGCAATGTGTGCTAGCTGCTTGCTAGCTGCTACGTCTCTGCGACTACAACATTACGTGTCGTATTTGTGTTGTCATGAGGCAGGGCGGGCTCCAATCCCGCCCCTCGCGATTTGATTGGTCCGGTCCATTTTGGATTTTCAGATCCAAGGCTGTCTAGTCTGTCTCCCCGTAGCAAATACCATTTGCGGCCACTGGGGACAGACTAGATCCTAGGCTAACATTTTCCTCAAAAAAGGTGTAAACCACCTCCAAGGAAGTGATTTTTTTTTTTTTTTTTTTTTTACTTTAGTATTTCCATAACCATTTTATAATGCATTTACAGAAATAGATGAAATAACTCAACTGAGGAGCAACCACATTGTTTTTTAATGGAAAATCAAAGTAAAGGCTTTTATCATCGATGTGGAATTTGGGGAATCAGCTCATGTTTTAGGGTATATTACATTCATTCATCCATTCATTCACTCCTGAAAATAAAAGGAGGATGATAAATGTAAATGTCTTCACACTTTTAAAATTCTAGTTCCATGTGGTAGATTTCAGATATGATATGTAATGAATGGAGCAAAAGTATCCAATAGTATTGTGGGACTTGGGCTTTTATGGTTAGTTAGTCTTTCCATTAGATGAGCTCCAGGAGCATCCTGGCCCACTACTGGATCTGACGTTGACTGAGCCCGGCACCTCTGGGACGTGTCAAGCACCAGCGCTTCCACTCTCCCAGTCTCCATTTGTGTTTGACTCTCCCTCTCTCTGTCTCCCTCTCTCTCTCTCTCTCCCTCTCTCTCTCTCTCTCTCTCTCTCTCTCTCTCTCGCTCTGCCTGAGGACGAGGCCATCTGGTCTATGTTGGTGGAGCCAGGCATGCTGACTGGATTTGGTGTGGGCCAGGCCAGTCTGCGTACTGGAACACAACTCACTTTGTATATTGCCTTGTTTTGGCCACAGAGCCTCGTTGATCCCCCTCAGCAGAACATTTTACATTTGGAACACTCCTCATTTACACTTGTACAGACGAGCGGCACAGCGGTCGAGGAGTGGCATCATGAATAAAATTATCATATCAAAATATCAGCGGTGAAATTATCCGTTTCTGTGTGTGTCAGCCTCCTTCTCTTGAGGAGGGAGAGAAGGAGGAGGGGAAGGGGGTAGACGCTGGGGATTGAGAAGCAACTGTGAGAACTTGTCAGAGGAAATTAGAGGGGGTTTCTGGACCATGGACTCACTAGTGGGAAAACAGAGAAGAGACCCCCAGACTACAGTCCAGCCGTGTGTAAAAAGCAAAGAATCTCTCCCCTCCATCAGCTCTTTCAGGGGTTTTTTTTTTCCTCCCCTCTTGCAGCTCCAGTTATTTCCAGACTTGCCCATTCAGTAAAGATTTAAACCGCTAAGTCAACAGTCACTGTTGGTGCCTGTAGCGTGGTTTACTAACAATAGATGCATCAATGTAGTGCAGATACAAGTCAACTCCTCTGTCCTGTGTTTCCAGGGTAAGCCATCTCTGTACCTGATGCCCTATGCTTCTGTGGTTGTCTATGGAGGTTCATGGTTGGCCATTGGAGCTCCATGCAGGTCCACCCCTCATCTATCAGTGACACTACCGGCTGACAGAGCACTTATTCACGCTCACTCATGAATATTCAATTTACTCCTACTTCAAGGGTACAAAAGACATATCTATACACAGGAGAGAGAGAGAGAGAGAGAGAGAGAGAGAGAGAGAGAGAAGCGGCATCTCTTTCTCTGTTCACTCTCTTCCTGTTCCTTGCTTTTTCTCTCTCTCTCTTCTTCTGCCTGCCTCTTTATAGATGTACAACCTAAACATTGGCAGCAATATGCAGGCCTTAATTTCATGCGCATGTTTCATTAGAGGTGTCGACCAGGAGACTTTTTTTTTTTTTCCCTGACACTTTGAGCAAGCCAACACAATCCTGCACCGTTTGCGTGAAGGAAAAATCCCATTTGTCCTTTGTCAGCACAAACACTTTAATTTGAGGCTTTCACTCCTGAGTAAGCAGCAGATCTCCTCAGAAGCCCGGAGAGACACAGGAAACGCATGTGGGTCCTTCAATCTCTCCCTCATCAGCAGAGGCACACCTCATTCCGCATGGCCTCTGTGTTTTATCAGTCAGCGGGGGCATGCATAAGTCAAAAGGAGAGGGGAAAGTGCAGGTGTGTCAGCTTATAAATAGCCAACAGGACCAGCAGTCATGCAGTTGTTGTGAAGTCTTAAAGTGCTGCTTTGCAGAAGAGTTCGCCACATGTTTTACTCAATTCTGAAGCACTGTCACCGACCTTAGAAAAGAATGGCAAATGCTTTGTTACACCAAGTGTAATAGCAAACTGGCATTTTTAAAAAAAAAATTTTTTGGAATATGTTAAATGTTTGGCTCATATTACCGCCACACAAAACTTTTCTTGAAAGTGCACATTAGAAGTAAAACACCCACTGATATTGTACAAAAACTATCAAAGCATTTCCAACAGTATATGACACATGGACATGAAGCACATTTGATTCTATACAATGGATCAGAAGAATCACACATGTAATTCTAGATCAATTGTAGCCAGTTGTTGTATGAGGAGATCAAGCTCACTTCAGTTAATATGTAATAGTGAATAAAGATAACACTTGTTTTCCCATCTACTGTAGCAAACTCATAAACATTGATATTTTTTGAAGAGATATACTGTAAATCTAATATCCAGTATCCTTTAAGTTTGGGTTCTGTTCCCATTATGTTCCTGGAGAGTATTGTTATTACACAGTATATCTTAAAATGTACACATCCATGTGCTGCTAAATGGTCCAATGGTCTAACCCTAACACCAGCCAAATAGTTTGATAGAACAGAGGGTTTCTTATCATTTCGTTTCTTGAAACAGCTGCATGTCAGAAACTAAACTGATGACACTAGTGAAATGCAAGAACATTAAAGGTACAATTTGTAAAATAAATAATAATAATAATAATAATAATAATAATAATAATAATAATAATAATAATAATAATAATAATAATAATAATAATAATAATAATAATAATAATAATAATAATAATAATAATAATAATAATAATAATAATAATAATAATATTTTAAAAATGTAAATATCTATAAACATGAAAAATCTGATTCATGACCAAACCCTTGATACAGAGTCAGTTGATTCAGCTGAAATCTACGAGAAGTTTCCACGTCTGCATGTGTTATATCTGACTTGGTGAAAACAAAACACGACCCCACAGGAAATGTTTATTGCTTTTGACAAGTTTCATTTGAATGCAAGCATAATGTATCTCCATTATCTTACAATCCTGTTTTTGCCTTTCTGTTTTTACAAGGATTTTAAAAGTTTAACTCCATCATTAATTGTCCCTCTGGGCTTTGTTAGTATCTATGTCTAATGTGTAACCTGCCTCTTACCTTGTAGAAGTGGGTTGTTGTTTGTTTTTTGTGAGTGGTAGTGAATTCTACCAGCTTCCATTGATCAAAGACATTGAATATTACAAGAAATATTAGTTGTTGGCAGCCTCAGTCAAACACTAACAAACTAAAAAAAAGAAGAAAAAAAACATCAGGAAAATAATCTCTCACCAGTCCGGAGGTTTGGATCTGTACTGGTAACAGCTTGTTTAGAATTTAACTTATGGGCCTCTCAAAATTCATCAGTGTAATAAAAGGTGATGTTTGCCATCCTAAAGCTCAGCGTGATGAGCAGAGGATGTGACTCTGCCTTGTGTTTGTGATGCTCAGCGCTTGTTCCTCTCTAGGTGTGATGAGGACTTAATTAGCTGTTTGTGGATCTGGCTGCCATGGATTGCATTGTGCATTGCAGCGACGACGCATGGGCAATGAGCAGGCTAAATGCAAACCTCTGTTCTCATAATTGCACATCTGTTTCCCGTTGCTTGCTCCTGTAATTTCCTCCACCTTTTCCTCCTCCTCCTCGGTCATCTCTACGGAGGCCGGCTGCAGGTGACTGCAGGTAAAAAGGGACAACAAAACCTGTCTGCTCTCTGATCAGCAGAGACATGTGAGGACAACTGGGACGGATGTTTTGACAGCTTCTCGTGGGTGCGCACACACCCAGACACCCTAGACACACAGAAGCCATGTCAGGATATACTGTATGTAGAACAGTGTTAAGTCTTACACCACAGCACCACCCACTGGACCAACAGCAACCTGCAGATGGATGAAGTGGGTAGTTGGGTCTCTGTGGCATTCACATATAATGCTTTTCTAAGAATAGAATAGAATAGAATAGAATAGGACAGGATAGGATAGGATAGGATAGGATAGAATAGAATAGAATAGAATAGAATAGAATAGAATAGAATAGGATAGAATAGAATAGAATAGAATAGAATAGAATAGAATAGAATAGAATAGAATAGAATAGAATAGAATAGAGTAGAGTAGGGTAGGGTAGGGTAGGGTAGGGTAGGGTAGGGTAGGGTAGGGTAGGGTAGGGTAGGATAGGATAGGATAGGATAGAAGAGAAGAGAAGAGAAGAGAAGAGAAGAGAAGAGAAGAGAAGAGAAGAGAAGAGAAGAGAAGAGAAGAGAAGAGAAGAGAAGAGAAGAGAAGAGGATAGGATAGGATAGGATAGGATAGGATAGAATAGAATAGAATAGAATAGAATAGAATAGAATAGAATAGACCTCGACTGATATTACATTTTTGGGGCCAATACCGATATTGGAAGGTAAAAAAGCTGATATCTGATAAACCAATATACTGGCCGATATACCGTATAAAATAAGAATATTTATCTACACAGGATATAAGAATCTTATACAGTATTAGGTAACTGTGGACACATGGATTAACAGTTGCATAAATCTTTATATCACAAAGATACTCGAAGCAACTTTTCTGATATCTATTTTTATATATGCATTTTGCAGTGAAGCACAGGTCGATGTATGAACGACCCGCAACCGATTGCTTTTTTTAATTAATCGCCTGCAGCTGGGACCTCGGATCAGAAATATATTTGAAAAGGATGGTCCCGACCCGCTTCTCGTCCCGTATTTTTAAAAAGTAGTCAAGGGTCTTTATGATCATCAAATAAACGTACTCACTTACCTGCATTTATTTCTGTGTTAAAATACGATGTCATTTCTTGCGCGCAGCATCTAAACCAGGGGTTGGCAACCTGTAACACCTAAAGAGACATTTGAACACAGAAAACAAAACACTGGGAGCCACTCATCATCTTTAAAAATCTCAGTGAATGTGTCCCAAACCTTACTTTTTTGTTTGCATGTTTCCAGAGCTTCCACTCTCCCAACTTGACTTCCTCTCTTGCTCCCTCCATACCGTAGGATACTGACGACATTGTACGTCACCTTTACGGAAATTCAGTTAATAAAGCGTATTTACCAGATTATTTTGTTTATCTGGTATTCTGGTATCAGACTAATATGTGACCCATGGTGAACAGTAGGTTGTAGGTACATTAGTTGTTATGGTTGGCAGAGCAAACTAATGTGTCTGTGTCTATATTTTATAAGTAGTGAAATAAAAATTGTTTGGTAAATAATTGTTTAAAATGTAAGTGACACCTGCCTTTAGTGAATCCAACTACAAACAAACTATAGAATCACAAAAACAATGAGTGAATATACATTACTGACTAAAAAATGATGTTTTCCCTCATAAATGTGGATGTGTGGCTATAACTTCCCAATGTGGAGTAAGGATTAGAGTGCATTAGTCCAAACTTGTTCCTGATTGGAGCAAGTGTTTCAACTGACCTGTATTTCCACTGTCCCCGGACTCCCCTATATAATCCCTAGAATAAAATGTGAGGTAGATGGGAAGCCCAGGGATATGTGTGGGGTTAGTTCATAAGAGGGGGGGTTTAGACCATAGGGAAAAGTGGTTCATTTGTTGGAGGATGCACAGGTGGTGGGGGGGTTCGGTGTGTGTGCGGTGGTGGTTCGGCACAGGTGTGGGGTAGGAAGCTGTTCGTAGTGGGGGACTATCTCCGTCTTTGTCAGAACATGGGGGTAGCAGTCTGTGTGTGGGGCTGATAGCATGATTGTCAAAGCAGAAGTAAAAGCATAACTGACAGGCTTTACTCTAACTCTGGCAGCACACAGACATGCACACAAGAGTGGGGAGTGACAGAAACTCAGCAGTAAAAAAAAAGATAATAATAATAATAATAATAATAATAATAATAATAATAATAATAATAATTATTATTATTATTATTATTATTATTATTATTATTATTATTATTATTATTATTATTATTATTATTATTATTATTATTATAATGAACCCTGACTTAGTCTCCCAGTAGGACTGACAGAACCTTAAAATACTAAGATAATCTTTCAATTTTAGTATACTTTAATAAACATCTAAATTTTAAGTTGTGGAAACTTGTATTTTTTTAAGTTTAAATTTAAGGCCATCGATTGCCTTAAATTTTTTGAGTTCTGCTAACATATTTAGGTTTACAGTGTAAAACAAAGAAACAAAAACCAACTAAAACAAATAATCCCATGATAATTGAAAAACAAGTATCTACAAAATAAAAAAAAAAAATTAATCTAGATAAAGAAATGTTAGGAAGATCCTGTCATCATATATAGGGAACATTAATTTACTGAAATCTCACAGGGCCAGTAGGTTCATGGTTTACATCCTCCCATATTCCCTTTACTGCTGCCTTTTTTTTATTTTCAGGATTCCATCTTCATGGAGTTGTCTATTGCGAGCCATTCCCTGTGAGGATTCAGTGTAAAAGAGGCACCTATTGCCTCATATATACACACCGACATGCAGGATAATAGCTCATCCCCTATAAACAGAAAGGTCAAAGGAGAAGCAGATGAGTGAATCACAGTCATTTGTCACCAAACTTTTGCCTTGTCCCATATTTTTTACTCATGAACTCCATTGAAAGTGTTGCTATGAAAGAAGGAATTTTTCTATTTTCCCCCAAGTGGTGTTGAAGAAGAGGAAGCGTTTATCACATACAGTAGATGAGAAACTTTTCCTCGAACCTCTGCAGAATTTGGACAACATACTGAATGAGAACAAGTATGTAAAGCTTTAGGGAAGTTACTTTCAGAATATTAAAACAAAAGTGTGGACCAAGTGTTTACATTAAAGTATCTACACTCTTTCAGCCTGAGAGCTAAAAAATACAAAACAATGCACATACCTTTGCATAACTGCATTAATCTTTATGTCCCTATATAATTGACTCTATTTGTTTGTATGCACTACAGAAATGCGATAATTTAAAAAAAAAATCGCTGTTAGACATTACATTAGTAGATTTATCTGAGTTTTTAGCTCATCTTTGACTAGATCACTTCCCATTTCTATTTTTATTTATTTATTTATTTAATACATGTGCAGATGTGAAGGAACCACATTAATCTGATTGACAGGTATCCATGGATAAAGACATCAGGGAATTGGGGTGAATCCAGATGCATTAATGACATTTCTCAAAATGAGATTACTACTAATGTCTGAAGAAGCATGTGATATTATACAGTTTACAGTATCACCAGCATTATACATTTGCTCTATATCTGTTTCTCATGTGGCCCAGTTTTCCCAGTTATTTTTAAGTCCCTTCTGTAATTGATTTACATTGAAATGTTGACTTTTTGACATGAGTTGATGGAGTTTTTCAGTAGCTTGTGGTTAAACCCTACATTAGTAGAGAACAGATCTCAGACTGGACGGTCTGTACAGTATGTCAATCACATGCCATAGGGAAGACAAATAACACCTAAAACTGTTTCATGTATGGCACATCATCTACCCTCACTACTTAGTGATCTACAGGTTGAGCACTGTTGACATATGAGGCCCTGCTGTAGTAAAATATGTACTTATGCTGAGTTTAATACACCACAATGTAAAGTTTTCAAAATAAAAATTGTGATTATTACAGACACAGACACATTCCACCTTTTATTTCTACATAACAATAATCATAATAATAATAATAATCATATTTGACATACAATGACCAGTTACACTTTATCTATAAAGAATAGAATCATTTTGTGAGTAGAGGTAAAAACATTTTTATTCCAACTTTATGAATAGGTGCGGTCAAGATAAAGAATGATATGATAATATGAAATAAACTAAAATAGAATAGTAATAAAAACCAACTCTGGGTAGGTTATTAGCCCAGTGTATTGTGCTTTGATGGATCTGACAGGAAGAATTCCAGACATGTTTAAGTCTTTC
Organism: Siphamia tubifer; assembly: GCA_020466265.1. NCBI lineage: Eukaryota > Metazoa > Chordata > Actinopteri > Kurtiformes > Apogonidae > Siphamia > Siphamia tubifer. Next base: position 16,565,469 of record CM035791.1, read on the forward strand.
ACAATGGAACCACCAGGGTTCGCCATTTATCCAAAACTGAAGTTTACCCATACACCAACAGTTGTCCACAAAATAATTATTTTAAGTTTTCTCTTCACTAAGAAATGTCTCAAGACTTAACATGAGATTTTTGTAATCATTGTTTTTTTGACAATTTGTATTTTTAAGAACTATTTAAGCTATATTGATGTTAGTCTCAAATGACAGTGTAAATGGATGTGGTCTCTTATCAGTAAACTGTTGTACATTAATGGACTTTCAGATCATGCAGTAAAAAAACAAAACAAGCAAACAGTCAAAATACATTTTCAGGCAATAGTTTTTTTTATGTTAAAATCAGTAAATAATATATTTGATTTAGGGAAAATGTGATTGTAAAACAAAGGAGAGGAAAGGTGAGATTGTAGAATTGTAGAAATATTTTCCAACTTTGAGTTCAATCAAAATTGTATTCATATATTTTGCATCATGATACAAAAACTGCCAAGTGAAAATGATCAATGGGCCACATACAGTAGTGGAAATACAAATGTGGGATACAAATATCTGCGTTCTGTTGAGTTCTGACTCTTCATTGGAAGATAATAAGGCAAAGAGAAGGGCAATATTTATGTCTTCTTTTCACTGTTTGAAGTGATTTATCTTTATTAAATGATTCAATTGAAGAAATCTGGTTTGCTCTGGCTATCTGATGCCATTATGTTGAAAAAAGTTGACTTTTCTTGGAAAATATTTTAACAGCTTCCTGGCAGCTGAGACAGAGCACAGTTTATCTAATATAACACAACATTTTTCCATGAAAACTGTGGATGATCAATTATTTTATACCATAATATATACTATAATACACATTTTTAACTTTTCTCATGATGTTTCTATGGTGTGTTTACCATTCATTCATTCATTCATTCATTCATTCATTCATTCATTCATTCATTCATTCATTCATTCATTCATTTTTCCACTTTAAAACCAAAACAAAAAATGACACTTGATATTCATATTAAAAACCAGAATTAAATCATTTTTCCATTTCCTGATTCTGTACTCAAATAAAAATGGAGAAAAAAGGTAACAACTCACTACCTATTTTAACTTTTGATATTTCACTTTATATTTTATTTTAAGTTATGCTATTTAGTGTACCGCATGTGTCAGGTTTTTAAGAATTTATCGCCTAACCACTACAGTAACTATTTGTCATCAGAGTGTCATCATGCAGTTTGACAATTACTTTCTAAAATGTGGAAATAAATACATCTCTGTAAAATAGCAGGGCATACATTACATTTTGTCCACAAAATTGCCACCATTTTTCAGGTAAGTCCTTGACTATTTTTGTTGAATATTTTTCTTTAAATGATCGCTTGAGTATGTGCTACTGCAAACATGCTATACTGTATATTTCAAAGGTAAAGGTAACTTAGACACTGTACAATGACATTTGTCCACTGTGGAAGTTAACTGTGATAAGATTAACCTCTGGGTACCGTAGTATTGAACCGAAAGACAAGGCATGTTTCAATACCCAGAAGAATCTTAACGTTTCCATCAGTGCCAAGCCTTATAATAGACTTTTAGCATGATTCATCTGTTTCAATAGAGTCTGTGTCAGACTGCAACACATTCCACCCCTCCAAAATAAAAAAACGTGGGAAAGAGAAGTATGGAAGTTATTACTGCATGTTTAGGTTTATGCCGTGCTACAAGAAAACTATTGAAATCGAGCACTTGGAAGAGATAATAATAATAATGGATTAGATTTCTATAGCGCTTTTCAAGGCACCCAAAGCACTTCACATTATTGATCCATTATTCATTCACTCTCACATGTTCCCTCTGGTGGTGGTAAACTACATACGTAGCCACAGTTGCCCTGGGGCAGACTGACAGAAGTGTGGGTGCCATTTCGCGCACTGGAGGGTTAAGTGTCTTGCCCAAGGACACAAGGAACTGACTAGGACAGTGCGGGAATCGAACCACCAACCCTTTGGTCAAAGGACGACCAGCTCTCCCAACTGTGCCATGGCCGTCCCGTCCAGAAAGGCATCGCGATCTGAACGGGTTTTTATACATACAGTAAGTTGAGCCAATCACAGATAGCAAGGATGTCCCCACCAATGACACAGCGTCTTTGAGATAGGGTGACCAGATCTAAACTCACCTCATGAGGGACAAAAAGTTCATCTGTGCAGGACAAAGCAGGACACTTTCAACGCATTAAAATTAAGTCAATATTTTATTGCGTTCCCGTCAATTACTTAAGTGAAAGTAACAAATAGGACAAGACACTAGCCGGTAACGCATTTCTCAATTATATTTTAAAACATTGAAGATATGAGTTCAAATTTATGTCAACATTATAACAAAAAGCAGCCAACATTTTAACTGTTCATCAACTGCCTATTAATGTGAAAGGTTTTGTAAGTTCTGTAACACATTGAAGTGCACCTTTAACTAGAACCAAATGGAGTCCTGCAAAACAAGCTGTGGTTGGCTATGGTGAGAGGCTGATCATAACTAAAACAACCACCAGATTATTAGGCCTATTCCACAAGAACAAAAAACAATCACTAATAAAGAAAGAAAAGCATCAGAAAGCCAATTTTCTGCAAAGTACTGGATATAGCCTAATGAAATGGGGTATAGGCCTACCATTGAATTTTTGTATCTTTACCACAAAGGCATAACTTAAAATTTGTTGTTGGTTTTAGTTGGCCTGAATGAAAGAAAATGTGGTGTTGGTTTTAGTTGGCCTGAATAAAAGAAAACAGATGCAAGTGTTACTGATCCTGGTTGAAAACTTTTAAATTGTCCATAGTCCATAGTCTGTCCATTTTTCTCCTGCTCATTTTCATCGCTGTAGCCTACACAGGCAGTCCTTTCATTTCCATGAAGATCATGTACTGTCAAAATTCAGCAGCACCACCTAGTGGTGAGTGAAGCACAAGAAGAGTCCATGGACTGGGAAGTCTCCTTCTGAATGGCGCGGCTTTCGTGGGATTTGCACGTCTTGTGTCGTTTCATGTCATGTTCCCCTCCGTGCGCGACTGAAAACTGAGTGTGACAGAAGTCACAGAAAACTTTGTCAGGTTCGTCTTGAACGGGTCTTGCCCATGGATAAATCCTTTCCCAGTCTTTGTTGTAACTGCATTTTCGTTTCTTTGTTGTCTTTTCTTTGCTGCCATCCATCATGTCCCGACCAGAGTCATCCGACTAGGCTACTTTGTTCATAACGATTTCGCGGTTTCTTTCTCATCAAGTTCCGCCTGAAGTTTCATTACCAAGGCGACGTAAACAAGACAAGGTAGGCTGGATTACTATTGGACGAGTGTTTTATGTTCCTGAATCTACTGTCCAATGAAATGAATGACTGATGAATTTGTTAATCAAACCGTTCTGGAATACCAGGAGTTTTTTTTTTTTTTTTTTTTTTTTTTTTTTAACCCAGATGCGGGACAGCTATTCAATTTCCGGGACGCCTAAAAAATCAATAATTATCAGGACGATTCTGCACAAAACGGGACTTCTGGTCACCCTACTTTGAGAGGCCGAACTGAGGAGGGGAAAATGTAATCTTTTGTTTCCCAAATGTAATGTATTTTCCCCTTCAAAATTGGTATGGACATTTTAAAAACATCCAAATATTGGTATGGACACATTGCAATATATATAGTTTGGGCTGGGCAATCGTAAGCTCAAAAATTAGTCCAAACCATCACCCAGTCACAAAATGTGTTATTCTACTAGTAGTGTTGGACAGCATTAATACTATTTTAAAACAACCTCTTACATCCTTTAGTGATGGTTTGATGTAAATGGATCCATGCAGTAGACCAGTCCAATGGTCTGTGTGGTCTACAGGAAAACAGTGTGGTGTGGCATATTTATGGACAGTCATCTGAAGCCAACTTGAAACTTTCTGCACTTCAAAACCCACTTTATATGAAGTTTTAATAAATCAAAAATACCTTACCAGGATACTATTAAGAATGTAGAAAAAGTCATTTAAGTCAGTCATTTAAATCTATTTTCATGTGTCACAAAAGGGTTGAGCAGGTAGTTTACAATTAATATTACAGTACCAATATTAATAATGTTCCTTAATTAACCTCACACTATTTGTATTTGGATAGGTGTTTGAAAATACCCTCTATGTATCTGACTGACGACACAAACATGGCAATTTTCCCTGAGGAAAGTGATGGTCATTTTAGTTCTATGGCACCGATGGACAAGGGTCACTATGAGGTTTACGGTGATGGCCTGGAACTACCTGGAGCCCAGGAAGCTAGATTTCCGTTTACATGGTGTCCTGCCACCGTAGCATGTGGCTCAGCCTGTGCTTTAAGGACCACTGCAGCAACCAGTGCTTTTGTCGAAAAGGCCCTTCAAAGGTCAGTATGTGAAATTAGCACTTATTTGGGGGCCAACATTTTCTACCAAAATTAGTGGTGGAACTGGAAGCTGAAACATGTCTGTCTGGGACATGATTCCATTAAATAATTAAATAAATACAAAATATTTTATCACCTAGTATTCCCTTTGTTTTACGCAGCTGTTTCGCTCATCTAACCTTTGATTCAACCACTGTCCTAGAGAGTATACGCCGTCTTCCATTAATGTCTGATCCTTCAACCATAATAAAGTACATTTACATGTCAATGGACTTAACTGTGTGGAATAGTTTTACTCTCACATTAAGTTGTTGCAATTGTGTGTGTGTGTGTGTGTGTGTGTGTGTGTGTGTGTGTGTGTGTGTGTTTAATAAACTAGGAGAATCTTCATCAAAAACATGACCAATGACAAGCCAGAACCCACTGTGAGGCCTCTGTTGAAGGCATACATAGTGGTGTCCTTGGAGAAGAGGAGACCTATAACCTCACTAATGGCCAGGGAAACAAGATCATTGACTCTGAGGGGACCAGAGGTAGGCTATTGTTTAATACTTTGTTAACATCACTCGACCTCACAGTGTGACTCGTATTTAAAAAGATAAGTGAGCACACCGCTGTGCGTAAATGGCTGTGAGTGTGTGAACCGACTAAGCAAGTGTTTTTTTTTTTCTCGGTGACCGACTTCAACCGGTTAATGAGGCTAAGTGATCGGCCCAAATTTTTTAATGTATGTCCTCCTCTTTTACAGATTTCCACGTCTTAGAAAGTAATAGTCAAACTGCATGATATCATCATGCAGTTTGACAAATAGTTACTGTAGTTGTTAGGTGCTAAATTCTTAAAATGCTGACATATGCATTACACTAAACAGCATAACTTAAAATAAAATATGAAGTAAAATATCAGATGTTAAAATAGGCACTGAGTTGTTACCCGTTTTCTCCAATTTTATTTGAGTACAAGATCAGGAAATGGAAAAACTATTTCATTCTGGTTTTTAATATGAATAATAAGTTGATTGGAATGGATTGGAATTGGAATTGGGCCATACCTTCTAGTCTACAGATCTGGAAATATTTGATTTACTGAAGGAACTCACCACCTTGCAGTCCCTAATGTAGTGATGCACCATCTAACTGAGAAATGATGGTTGGTTGAAGGTCATCCAGTTGTGGTGCAACATGTTCAGTCAAATGGTCACGGCAAACAATTAATCTCCCATTGAAGAAAAATGGACCCATGATTTGACTGTACATAATCCACAATACGATTAAAACCATTGAGTACATAACTCAATTTGCCAACACACACACCCATCAGAACAATACAGCAACAAGACATAGCAGGTAACCAGAGTCCAGTCCAGAGGCCATTCTCCTTTGGCTGCAGATCAGAAATAATGACAGAGTACATACTGTAGCACAGTTCTGATTAACAAATCTCATCAGTTATGTTTATGATGTTATCATTTTTATATTATAAACCAAATTAAGTATTATACTTAACTATTATATGCAACAATTACAAGTAACAACCATGTATTATTCAGGGTTTGTGGATGCATTTACACATCTCTAGTGTTTCAGCTGTGCATTATATTAAATGTCTGCAGAGAGCAGCTGACTCAGGTCAGCTTTGTCTCAGTAAAAGCTTTAGTCTACTTTTGTATAAAGAAAGCAGCCAACTCCGGACTGCCTCGCCCCTCTCTGCCCCTGTCTTTCTCTTTTTCTTACTCTTTGTTTCATGCGAGCACCCTATATGGTTTATATGGCTGCTTTTAAAGGCAGTCTCCATGGTGATGGTGTGACGCCCGCTGCTGTCCACTTGGTCCTCAGTAGCAGGCCTGATTGATGGCAAAGGGGAGGCTATAAACACTATCTGCTGTTGCCAGATTAGGCCAGACAAACATGGCCCCCACTTGCTGACCAGCCAGGAATGTCCATTTACAAGGGAGCATTCCGCCATTTTCTGGCTGCTGATTGTGAATATATATATATATATATATATATATATATATATATATATATATATATATATATATATATATATATATATATATGTGTGACCTTATACTGCAACTATTGGGGCTGTGGGATTAACAATACAGCTACTTTTAAACCATGTGTACAGGTTGTTTTTCAAGGTGTTTTTTCTTCCACAGCTGCTCAGTTTCATTGCAGGTCTTTTCTGCAATGGAGCAGCTGGATGAGACAAAAAGAAAACCAGTGGGGGTATTTTGTGGTGGGGTGGGAGGGGGCAGGTTGTCACCATGTTTCTGTCTCCTCCGTGAACGCTCTGCCGGTCCTGTTCTGGGAAAAACCTTCATCCTCACTCCACATGTAGGTTGCTGGCCTTTTGTGTACAGCGATGTGAGCCCACTAAGTGTTTGACGTTTCCATGCCGCTCTTACAATCCCCAGGTTGTCATGGAAATACACTGGGTGGCAGTGGCAGCGAAGTTACAGTGGAGGAAAGAGCAGGGTCACTTAGCCCAGCCTCTTTTGTGAGTCCTGGTTCTCTGTGGCCAAGTGTGTTGATTAAAAAAAAAAAAAAAGCTTTGACCAAAGGTGTTTGTTGATTTCAGGGGAAAAAAAGCAGCACAGATTACTCAAATAAGTAGGAAAAACCAAAGCACTATTTATTACACAGGAGCCGTGTTAAGAAGAACAACTCCTCAATGTGGTCAAAACACATGGGTTAAAGATGTATGTGGCTTTTTAGGTGAAGTTGAGCTGAAACTTGAAAGGCTTTTAAGTTCTCTCCTGCTTCCTCTGCCAGTTGCTCATCTGCCGAACTTAGGTCTGCAGAGTTGTGTTAGTTTGTCGATAGTTAAAGACGCCTGAACAAGTACTGGTACTTTGGGGTCAGGGTCAATATATGTATGTGAAAACATTCATACATTAAACCTGTTGCTATTTTGTCTTAATATATGATAAAAAAAAAAAGGAAATGTTTGTGCATGCATGTCACAGACATAGTTTTGTAACACATACATACATAACATAGTTAAGTAGGTCAAGAGCTTTTTTATGATGTTGTGGTGGGGTTGCTCTGGGTTGCACAGGGAAATGCCTTAGCATCTCTTGTTCTACATTTCTGTTGACTGCTACTGTTTTTATGACCCACTTCACTGGATTCTAGTTGACTTACTGTACTTCATGTCCTAACTCGTTTTAACCACCTGTCTAGTTAACAAGGAGTCTGCAATACAATAACTGTTCCTTTCAGCCTCTGTCTTCTTCTAACACATAAGAATAATTTGTTTCTGCTGAAGTTTATACATGATATATTGTCTGTACAAAAAGCAAGTATTTTGTTTTGAATTGATTTTAGGTTTTTTGTCATGTATTTCATTTAAGATGAAAGATCATGTAGGTGACAACATTAGAATTCGCACAATAACCACAAATAGATAAAGACAAGCGTCCAGACTGTCACCTCATTTCAAATTAAATATCAACCACTTGATTATACTAAATACAGCAATACCCAAAGATATATTACATATCATTGTTTTTTGTCCAAGAAAATTAGTAAGAAATGGATGTATCTCCCAAAATGTTGTGTTTAAATATCTGTACCATCTATTTTTTCTATAAATTTGAACTCCTCAACAAACAGCAACAGATAATATCACATAACACATAATCAAACTCACCCCAGTAGAAAAATGCTGCCATTTCAACATCCGTGCTTCTATTTTTTCCACTTTGCAGACTCATCTCATCTCTTGTTGAATGCTACACCAGTTTCTATGGCATTTAGCATCCTATAAATATGCATTATTATCCCTTTGCATATCATTCAATGCCATTTGATCGTGTTTCAGTGTCCACCAAGGCATACCTGTCAAGTCTCTCGTTTTGCTGGGAAACTATTGTATCAGAACACAGTTCACTTTGTAGTAGCAAAGCAACTTATATGTCTATTAACAGTATAGGAGAATTATGGAAAAATGCTGATACAGGAGGACAGCGAGGCAGAATTCGGTAGTTTCCCAGCCAAAACAGGAGACTCTTGACACATATGCACCAACATCTCTGCTTTGCATATCTGTAAACACAAACCTTAACTGGTAATCATGTGGTCTTTTAGGTGGTGTAAACATACACATGGAAAGCTTATAATGCATAGAGATAACACGCCAATTAAAAGTGTGCGTGTAATCTGCACACAATTAATGATATCACATTCTCCTTTGTTACTTTTATTGACATTAAAAGTTATTTCTTAGTGTTTCTCATCCCAAACTTCATCACTTTCTGAAATTTTGATCAAAAGGCCTGGTGCTGTTAGTTTTCCTCACCAAAGAAGAATGGCAGAGGGACTCACTACTCCCTCTAGTGGACACATATCGAAAGGACAATCATTATAAATAAATTTTTAAACGTATATATATATATATATATATATATATATATATATATATATATATATATATATATATATATATATATATATATTACAAATATCTAAGGTTGAGTACCAAAAGGGTTTCATAAATTCATATCAATTTAAATTGATACTTTAAAATGAAAAGAAAAAATTTATTAAAACCACAGACATACGTGATTGAACCGTAACATCAATATATTGACTGATGACTTATTGAACCAGTCTGTCTGACAATTGCACAAACTGTGAGATGTGAGTGCTCTATGTAATGTCACTAGCTGAATAATTCACATGTACCAGTTACTTAGTAATATTTGTGGGCGAAATTAAAATTACTCACGCTGGTACGTTTATGGTCCAATATCTCCACAGTAGCTGGGACTGAAGATTTATGGCTTGGGTCTGGCTATTTCTATTACTGATATACTATTAGCACAGTGCTAGGACTACTTAGAAAAATACTTAGTGGAAGCTTTCACACATGGTGCACACTTTTGCTTGAGGATAAAAACTGTATGTCACCAAGTGCTTCATTAAATTGGAAATATTTCCACTGTTGCATGTAAATGTCTTTAGATACTTGTTGTATATGGAAGAATCTGTGTCTTCTTGTGAACTTTAACGACACATTTGACCTTTTCACCTTTGACATGTTAATGTTGTCTGTGCTGCGGCTTGTGCATGCTTCCGTTAACAGTGGATGGAGGGTGTAAATAAATAAAACTGTTAAATAAATAAAACTGCGTATTTGTATGGTACTAAAATATGGTTTGAAATTCATGTTAGATTTTAGTTTGGTTACTACCATTAATCTTTACCCCAGTTCCATACCTATACTGACTTTCAGTACCCAACCCTACGTATATTCCTTTTAATATAAAATCTATCCAAGTTTCATAGCAGAGGGATCAAAAGAGATAATGTAAGGTGGAGCGATAAGAATTCCCCAATAACCCCAAACAAAGCCTACAGTGCCAACCAGGTTTTAGGCCCAACACTAAATTTACTCCACACTAGGGCATCCTGATTCATTGAATAAGAGTAAGGTTGAACAAAGACAGGTATGTATTATCAGAAACTATATAAATGTATTTTACCTATATTAAAAAAATCAAATGCCTTTTATTTTGTTTGCAATCAAATATACAAAGACTAAAACCTTTCGTCAGTTGTTTTCAAGCAGTACATAAGAAACAACAAGGAGGCAAACTAAATGCCCCCTTAGCACAGATGTGAGGAGATAGATGGAAGGAGGAAAAGGCAACCACAGGAGCAATAGATAGGGGGGACCGGCTGCCCTTCAAATCCTATGCAGCACTTCAGACCAAAATGGAGAGATTAGTGCTACATACAAACTGTGCTCACTGAGCATCCAAACAGCTGACTATGCTCAGTATGGATGACATGGTTTAATTTGCCATGAATTTACTTGTCAAAGCAGCAAATGTTTTTGTGCTGTTGGCTATGGGCACGCAAAGCTCTCTAGCCTGCTGTCCCTTTCTGAGGTAACATGTCACGCCGCAGGTGAGAGCCAAAAGGTTAGGCCAGGACCCACCCCTTTTATATATTTTCCTGAGAGTGGCCTGCCAGCAGATGTGCACCTCACTACATAAGCATTATTATTATGTATTCTTACTGTATGATATAAAACAACCATATATTGTGATAGGAAACATCATTCTAATGCTAAAAATTCAACATTATTCAGATAATGAATAAGGATGTATTCACCAGATCAAATAATACAACATCAAATACAACAATAATGGCCTTTTCTGAAGGATCACTAAAAAAAAAAAAAAAAAAAAAAAAAACAAGAACTAAACTTTCTAAACTAGCACTCTGGGAAATAAATGAACAGACCTTTCAAAATAAAATCGGATTAAATCTTGCAATAAAAGTTTCAATTTTCCCTTTACAAGATGAAAACCTTTAACTTTAGTGGTACCACAGGAACTACTAAATATGAACATGAGCAATGTAGTAACTGTTTACTCGGATGCTGATGTCCAAACTCTACACTGTAAAAGCATAAAAGATGAACAAAAGCAGGCAGTACTTCATCATATTGTGTACAGTAAAGGAGTATTGTATGTTCTGTGTGGTATACCCACTTAGACACCTGTTAAATTGTATTTTATTTGTATTTTAATGTAGTGGTTAAGTTTTATGCATTCACCTCTAATAGGTTTTACTGCAGTGACACATCAGCATGGAATCTGCCCACTGCTGTTTGCATTCAATCTGAGCTGGACAATGTACAGAGAAAAAACAGTAAGTATTTTCTAACAGTGCCCAACAGGTTTAGGTTAATGAGTTTACTAGTAGAACAACAGGGCAGGAAAAGATTAATCCACTGAGGTATGTCTAATTCATCCAATTAGGTCCACAGTTTTGGTCCAATTGTATTTATATTTCAGCCTTATATCATTCATCTCACTATTAAAATAAACTACACACAGTAAGAGAGATCCATTGTACAGATCTGGAATATTTAACATTTTAAGAGCTAAGCTTTACCATGCCCCTACGTGACAATTCCCCACGTTATTGTAGAGTGAAAAGTAAGATTACATGGGTCATTCCATATGAAATCAACGTATTATTTTCATTTTTATTTTTATTTTTATTTTTATTTTTATTTTTATTTTTATTTTTATTTTTATTTTTATTTTTATTTTTATTTTTACTTTTATTTTTATTTTTATTTTTATTGCTGTTTTTATTTTTATTGCTGTTTTTATTAATATTATTATTATTATTAATAATAATAATAATAATTAAAGCTGCAAGCAGCATTGGATCGGGACCTCGACTTTACGCGTGGATTTCGTCCCATGCCATAACACGTTATAACCCTCATATCTAAAAATGAGCAAATTATACTCCATAATATGGCATTTTCATCAAAGTTTCAGTCAAAGCAGCTCCTGTGCTGGAGCCAGACACAGCGCAGTTGTGCCCTATATATGGAGGGAAGGGGGCGTGGCCGGAGCACCGCATGTATGTGTAGAGGAGGGTGAGAGTGTTAGCCAATCAGCTGTCAGCTTTAGAGGGTGTGGCTGTATCCAGGCAGAAAGTCAGAGAGAGAGAAATAGGAGCAAAGTAATGTCACATGTATAGGTGTACAGGAGTGGGAGCATATTAGCCAATCAGCTGTCAGTATTAGAGGGTGTGGCTGTTGTGACATATGTGAGTACTTATACATAAATACATATACACTATGCATATGTCAAGTACTACAGACCAGAGCCTTACGGCTCTGGTCTGTAGTACTTGACATATGTGAGTACTTATACATAAATACATATACACTATGCATATGTCAAGTACTACAGACCAGAGCCTTACGGCTCTGGTCTGTAGTACTTGACATGTGTGTGAGTATTTATTTATACACCCTCTACATATGTCAAATACTTAGACCAGAGCCTACGGCTCTGGTCTAAGTATTTGTGTGTATTAGTACTTATACATGTATACATATATACTTTGCCACCTCTTAGTACTCACAGTAACTCACAGTACAGGTATGTTGATCTGTTTGCCTGTCAATCATGTTAAAGCACCTCCCCCACTGTTATAGTTCTGTTAATTGTCTGCACCTGTTAGTCAAAGCAGCACCGTTGCTAGGCAACGACCCCTCCCTTACACACTCACAGACAAGCTGCAGTCTGTGTCACACAGAAACACTGGCTTTTAAGCAAAATCTTACCTCCGAACTACTGCCATTTGTGAGAAAACCGTAAATGGTAGCTGAAAACTAAAATGATTGTGAGTGGCAGGAGACTTTGAGGAACAAGTAGATGTATTCATTTCCCCTGTAGGGTCAAAAATGGCCGAGATTCTGCAGTTTTAAAAACACTAAAATTAGGCGAACATAAGATTTTCTTTGATCCAAATTAACATGGGAGTGAATGAAGGCTGAGACCAGACATCCCCCCAAACTACTGAGTCTCATTTAAATTTTAAATTAGCAGGATCCCCCAAACCTGGTTTATATTGTTCCTAGGTAGTATGACTACATTTCTGGAAAGTTTCATTCACTTGCTGTTTATGGTTTCTCATATTTAGCCATTTTCATCAAAGTTTCAGTCAAAGCTTCTCCTCTCCTGCACCTTCACACAACATTGTTCCAAATAAGGAGTTGCAGGGGGCGTGGCTAATTCCGCCACCTACAATTTCTTTCTGACTTTGGGGAAAATCTGGCAGTCAGGAGAGGAAACTAAAATTGCCCAATCTCCCAAACCGTACATCTGATTTCAAAAATTCTTAGTGTGGCGACTTCTGCTCATGTCACTGATTCTCACAATATGTCATATGTTGGGGAATATTTAATTTTATTTTTAAATTTTCGGCTAATGCAACTAACCGGGCCTGAGTAAAAAAAACTACAGGAGATACAAAAATGATTTTTACAACTTTTATGTTTCTCAGTTAGCTCTATCCATTGGTACTATTTTTACATCTCTGCGAAAAAAGGTTTCGGAGGAGTAAATTTTTTACGATTTCCAAACAAGTCCAGATTGCGAACTTTCTGTAGGAGATAGACCATAAGTACCAGCGTATGAATTTTTCGGACGGTTATAAGGAAACTTTTGGCGTTGGTTTCATGTCTCTAGGCCAAGCGGTTCAGGTTTTAGATTTGGAAGCTTTTACTTTGAAAGGCAGATTGTGAACTTCCTGTCCAAGATAGATGGGTGGTATCAGCGTATGAAATGTCTGCGACATTCCTAAGGCTCGTTTGGGCCATTTTAGTGATTTTTCCGGACTTTTCCGTGGGTTCTTTTCTCAATAAAATTAATATTATGGGATAGAATCCCATTTTTTCTTCATATTTAATGAAATTTGGCAGGCCCTTACGGGCCTGCCAAATTTCATTTAATTTCGTGCACGTTAAGGGGGTCATCTCCCAGTCTAAAGAGGCGTTGAGCCGAAAAGGCGTTTTTGCCCAAAAATGTCGAAAAAACGCAAATATCTCTTGCGATATCTCCCAAACCGTACGTCAAATTCAAAATGTTTTGCGCTAGTTCACATCGGCTCAGTGTCCTGATCGTCACGATATATGACATGTTGGGAGAAACTCAAATTTTAATTTTGAGTGTCGGCGGTCGCAAACGTCAGGGCTCGGAACGCAAAAACTACACGAGTTTTTAAAAAGTTATATACAACTTTTTAGACTCACCAGTTCCTCTTTAATTTGGTACCATTTTTACGTCTCTGCGACAAACGCCCTATGAGGAGATAATTTTGGAGCGTTTCCATTCACGCTAGCAGATCGCGACCTTCGGTCGCGATCTGCTAGCTCTAAATGTATTTTTTGCCTAAAGCAATGTCGGCCGCAACTTTTGCTGTTTTTTTCGTGTCTTTAAGGCAAACCTCTGAAAAGTTATTAATGTTCCAATTTTTCCTCTTTTTTGGTTGCTAGTTCGAAAATTATGGGATGTCGGGAAATTTTTTTTTCATTTTATCAAATTTTTCACCAGACTTGAGATGCGTGCCGAGATAGCTGAGTTTTCGAACATGTTTAGGGGGTCAAATTACAGGTCAAAGAGGCGTCGAGAGAAAAATAATAACGAAGAATAAAAAACGAACGAATAACAATAGGGACTCGGCCCTGCGGGCCGAGTCCCTATGCGTTGCACACATAGTGTGCAAATGCATAGGGACTCGACCCTGCGTGCTCGGTCCCTAATAATAATAACCCATTCACACACACACACACACACTCACACACCAGGAGGTTTCTAAGGTTCTGTCAGTCCTACTGGGAGTGTCTTGCCCAAGGACACTTCGACATGTGGACAGCCAGAGCCGGGACGCGAACCACCAACCTTTAGTTCATTAAACGACCCGCTCTACCATTTATGTCCAATAATGAATGAATAAATATTTTATTATTGTAAGAGATGATTATTTCATGACATAATTCACAATCTATAAGTAGAGTAAGTTCAGGAATTTGGATGCTACTTATTATACATACAACAACTGAAGTAGTCTTGTACTATATGAATCTCTCAGGTTGTAAGTTGTTTTTACTGCTCATGCTATGTACTGTACAGTATATTTCTTGATAAATGCCAGGACAAATGCCTTAAAAAAAAAAAAAAAAAAAAAACTGTTTGAATCTCTTTCCCCTCAGCTATTCTTCATCAGTGCAAATACTGATGAGTAAAAGCTGTGGATTTCACACTGATGCCGAAGGCCTGGTGTGAGTGAAGGAGACGGTTGTTGTTCAACTGGATGAATAGACGACAGCAGGACACAAGTGAGCGATGTCCAGGAGTCTCAGCCCGATCGAGGCTTTGTTACCCTGGGCTTACATCCAAACGTCCACACTGAGAGTGAATACTGAGGTGGAATACTAATGCAAGACTTTGTCTTCATCAGTATCTGTCTCTTTAGGTATGTTACAACTGTTTTCCAAGAGTCTTACTATCAAATTGACACCTTCCTAAAATAATGCAACATTTCTTTTAAATTCTTTTAAAAAGGTAATGAAATGGAAGTAAAACAGTATGTTTGTAAGTCGTTAAAGGGCTATTCCAGATCTTGCATGGGTTAAACCAATTCTTAACAAGATACCTCTAAAATGTATTTAACAATCCAAAAAATCTTTCAGGAAAATATGATCTACATCATCCACTCTTAAAAGGGAACTATGTCTTATATATGAGTGTATAAATACAATAGGATTTGTATAACTTTTCAATCAGTCAGTCAAATGTATTTATATAATGTGGTAATACAAGTTACTTCATGACACTTTAGACACAGAGTTAGTTGAAATCAGAGCCAATTTACATAAATTAAAGTTGGGAATCTTAGTTGTAAGGCCAATACAAGACGGCAACTCATGATGCAATATGACACACACCCAAATCACGATACAGAGAAATTAAGCACATTATGAGTCAACACATTCATTCTATTTCAAAAATATCCAGTGCAATTCAATGAGCTGGGTTATTTATTTATCAAACTAGAAAAGTACTCAGAGAACGTAGACTCCATCAAGGCAGTGTCAAGACCTCTGCTCCAGTGACCTTTGCCCCAGTGCTCTCCACACTCACCTGGTCCCGCACTGCGCAGCTGCAAGCCGTTCCTCATCTGTGGCTATAAAAGCAGTAAGGCTTGCAGTTGCCAGTGCGGGACCATTCAGTATTGTCACCTCCATAACCCGGACAGCTTCTCCATCTCCTCAGTCACCATAACCCGGACATTCATCATCACCATGGACTCTGGCTGTTTGTTCCCAGGTTTTGGTTTGGTTTGGTTTTGTCTCTGTCTTGTCTTTATGTTTCTTAGTTTTGTTATTAAATTATTTTTCCTTTCAGTACTGTGCAATGGAGTCCTCCTTCACCTCACCCCGATCCTGACAGGCAGATCAGCCCCCAGCCCCTTAAATGAGCGATACACAGTAAATTTTGCAGTGTTAAATCAACACTTAGAGAGTTTATTTAACTTCTTCTAGAGTGTATTTGGTCCCATTGTCTCCAAATTAACACTGCAAAATCTACAGTGTAGGTTTGTCCCGACCAACTGAATATAAAACACATTTGCTCTCTCTACATACCTCCACTGATCACTACCAAAGTTTAATCATTTATTACTTGTGCCAGTATCAACATTTCCTGAAATTTCAGCCAAATCTGTCCAGAATGTTTTGAGTTATCCTGCTAAAGACAGAGAAACAGGTAAATGCTGGAAAAAACATAACTCTGTTGTCTTTAGTTTCAGAACACATGCCTCACTTACAGTCAATGAAATAATTAGGACTTTGTCATTAGTCATTTGTCTACATATTTCGAACTCAACTTCTTGCTCAGACAAAAAAATGTAAACGTAGAAGGACCAAACAAAAACTGGCAGAGCGGAAGAGAGGCAAGCGGTAGAGCACAACTGGGAGCACATCAGAGGCCACGATGCACGTCACCATGTGGACCACCTCGGGAGTTAGATGTAATTTGTTTCTTTGTAATGATAAATACTGACAAAATGTAACTCACGTTAAGCAAAAGTTATAAGATTTGTACGCGTAATCACATGAAGCATGTGTTTACTTATGCAGAACATTACTTTCAATTCATTGGCAGCGTCTCTCTCTCTATCTCGATCTCGCCCTCACGCTCTCTCCCTCTGTCTTTCTTTGAATATTTCAAGATGAGAGATGCCGAATATATTCTGTGTTTGATGCCAAGGCTGTTTGTGATTGGTTGAGAGAGATGTTGGCTCGTTAGTTTCTAGTGTTGCACCGATCGATTAGCTGCCAATCATAATTGGCTGATGTTACCTAAAAATAGCCTGATTGGTAATTGGAAAAACATGTCGATCAAAAAGCCGATCACATAAGGTAAATTACGAGTGACCATTTTCAAACTACAGAACAGGTGCATCTTGTATGATGACTGTTTTTGTACTTTTTAAAATATAGTTAGTTGATTAATAGTAGAAGTTTGGGACCATTTTACTCTGCGTAAGGCAGACAACAGTGTGTCCACGGCTAAATAGCATTAGCATTAGCCTAGCACTACCTTATTTGCTACAACACCTGAACCAAACGCATCCACACTTCAACAGCACTTCATCAAAGCAGACTCAGAGCTTCTATGTTTTGCTAACTGCTGAGTACTAGCATCTGTTAGCATGTATGCTCATGTGTTGTAATTATTTTTAGCAAATGTACCAAGGTAGTGTAAGTATTAGGCTACATCTGCTTCACATATCCAGGCGGGTGCGCAGATGCACGCGCACACAAGTCAAAACACTTCAGTCTTCTCTCATCCCCCATTTATTGATTGACCTAGTTTAACCCTTTAACTGCTGAGACATTATTTCAGGTAAATGTGCTGCTGTGGAGGAAAATCACAACAAACAAATCCCAAACCATTTATTTTTAGTTTCACTCACTGCTTTGTTTTGCTCCATTGCATGTTCAGAATTATGAATATTTAGAATAACTCATACATATAGAACACTCATCAATGTTGCATCAGAAGTTACTATAATTCATCCGATGACTCGATTAATTAATGATAAAAATCGACAGAATACTCAATTACAAAAATATTTGATAATTTCAGCCCTAGATGCAACTATCAAATAGTTGCATCAATCAAATAGTTGCATCTCGCGCTGCTTAAATGAAAGGTATCGACATTTAAAATTCCTTCCATGATCAGCAGTGATTGGCAATTGGCAGATCGGTATCAGTGGTAGGGCCAAAAAATGCTGATTGGTGCATCACTGTTAGTTTCAGCTGGTAATTAATTCAGATTGAGTTCCCATTATGCTGCCAAACGAACAGCTTATATGGATATATATTTATGTGCTGATTCAGATCGTTACATTGAATAGTTATAGTTATTGCACTGAAATGTGTCTGACACTCTGGAAACCTGCCTGTGAGGTTGTGGTGACATGTGTGCTCTGCGTGCCATACAGCTAAACTGCCAGTCAATCGGCTGCATTTGCCTTGTGCCAGAAGTAGACCTGGTTTCAGCTGGCTAGTTTTTAGCGCACTGTTTGCATGGTCTAAGTCAACAAAACTGTCACTCCGCCAAGCTGAATCACTGCTCACCTCCCTCTAGTGCACCCCCCACCCATCTGTAGAGCCAGACTAATAATCAGAATCACCTGTCTGAAGGATTTTTACCCCAACAAACATGTTTTTAGATGATGGGAAACCTGAGTACCTGGAGGAAACCCATCCAAACACGGGGAGAGAAGCTCCACACTGAAATGTCCAGTCCAGGAATCAAACCTGTGAGGCAAGAGTGCTAACCACTCAGCCACCGTGCCGCCATTTCCTCTCCTGGTGCTTGACACCAACCCTACAGCCGTACTGTTTCTGCCATATCTCAGCTGGAATATCTGCTTACTCTGCATGACGTAGTCCAGTGCTGCTAAGGGCTAACAGCTAACCCCTGGTGTAAACAATGGAGTGACTGGATGGGTCTCGTACAGTAATGCCAAAAAGTCCAGCAAGTAGCGCAACAGTTATAACATGCATAACCCGAGGTGAAGAAATTCCTTGGAAGTTTAATAGGAAAAAAGAAAAAAGTGAAAAGGAAGGAATAAATGTATAAAAATAAAGAAAAGAAGAAAATAGTAGAATTGTGATAACTTGTTGCCACACACATATGGCACCATTTTACCATGTGATCAAACATGACAAATTATGGACACAATTGTATATGACTGATAAATTGTCATCCACCCCTATTTTGTTACAACATTTCTTGAAATTATTGATGGCTCTTCTATATGTACAGGCTTATTCAGAACGCAAAAGAGATGTTTAATCTTGCCCCCCCCCTCCACATACACACACACCAGTTAAATAAAGGTTAATGATGAAATAATAATGATCATTTTCCTACCAGAGCTTTAACTTATCCATGTTGGATCCAGTGTTTACATATGTTGCCTCTACATTTGTTTATCCATCAACCTGTTAATCTGCAGTGTCTGTGAAAATCAATGTGTTGGTCGAGGCATGTTTTCTAATGTTGATCCACACCTGGTGATGTCAATGTACATTCAATAGCAGCCACCCAAACACTCGGTCTTTATAGTTTACTGTACAATGACAGCATGAGTACTACTAATTCTTTATTGACTATTAAGCACACCAATTAAACACATGTTTCATTAACTGTAGAGAGCCCTATAGACGACATAAATAAGGGATATGTGGTAAAAATGTCTCAAGCCTGGCAGCTCTTGATGAACTCACCATGCCAAAGGCCTGACACTGCTTGCGTAAGTGGGTTCTTTTAAAAAATGACTGCATTTGCATGACAATGGCTGACGGCTTCGGGTGCTATGGAGGGTGGGAAGGGAGGGGATGAGAGATCTGGATGGAGGTAGAAGACAGACTGAGACTCTTGGACAGACAACACCAAGATCGGTAGCTCTCTCTCAGTCAGGAGGCCTGGGGACTCTGCTGGATATGCTGGACACTGACGCTGAGGTACTGGATGAAGAGTGTAGATTGGATTTGAGCGCAGATGTCATGTATATGTGTTGGTTTTAGCACCTAGATTACACAAACATGATGGTCTGCTGGTCTTGTGGAGGAATATACCAAGTCTATTATAGACAGATACAAAAAATTTTGTGACCTGAACATTGACTTTTGAGATATTACTGGCTCATTTCTATCATCTAACATTTTTCTGAATTTTCCACACAAGCTAAGTGATTGTTTTATTTCAGCCAGAGGCCAGACGGACATCGAGATGACTGGAGCTCTGCACACTGGACTCATGCTCTTTTCTATTATGGTAACAAGCCTTTCCAATCAAATATATATATATATAATATACAGTTAGAATCATGGAGGTATTATATGTCTGAATTTTACATAGCATTGTCATAGTTAGATTAAGTTTCCAAGATTAACAGGCAGTTTATTTACCAAAGCAAAAGTACCAATTCCAGACACATTGCATCCAAAACAGGTACTTTAAAATATCTGCAGAATTGTATAATATTTCATTTATGTTAAATAGAGTACAAACAACTGCTTTCAGATTAATGTTCCAATGTTTATTGTTTAGATTTATAGTATAATTATATATTACAGTATATATTATAGTATATGTCTGTAGAATACGTTTTGCTCAGTTTGGTTTTTATAAAGAAAGCCTTTTTTATACAATGTGGAAAATATTAGATGGAAGCAATGCATCACATTGATGATTTTTTGTATCTAGATTTGGCAAAATAACAATGTTTTTGTCTAAGTTTCTGCAGCCAAAGTTCTTTTTAGCAAAAACAGGACTAGCCAGGACAACTTGACACAAATCACTGAAAAAATATTGTAACTTTAGACTGAACTGTATAAACATGTAGATGAACTATAGGCCAATTAGTTTCTTTGAGGCATTCATTCAGTTTTTATACATTCTTGATCCTGTAAAGCAGGGGTAGGCAACATGTGGCCCCTGGGCTACATCTAGATCTTGACTGTTTCTCCACTTGTTCCCTGTGGCATTGTCAAAATAAAATAAAATAAAATATATATGGAAATGAATAAGATTTCTTTAACAAAAAAACATTTTGCTGTCATTTTTTTGTTGTACTTATGTACAACAAATCCAGATCCAGAAAAAAGTAAGGGGTAAACCAACACTTTAATAAGGTCATCCCCAGTTACTGTATGACATTGAATTATATTGCATTCATAATAATATAAAATAGAGGTACAGTGTAGACCCATATTTGACAATTTTGTGTGATTTATCCAATTACTGATTGTGTTCCATGGCTACTCTATGATATATAATATTCAGGCCATGCAGTTCCATCGTTCCAATTGTGTAATAATACCTTCTTGGCTGTCTGTTTGTTTTCCATGCAGACCCAAATGCTGTTTAAATAGACAGGTGTCTCCTAATGTCTAATCATTTAGTTTAGATTCAACTTCCATTACCACATATACTCTTGTTATAAATAGCAGGTGTGCAGTAGGACCCGCCCCCAATACAAATGACAGGCTTGAGATGCATACATTTGTACATCCAAGTGCACATGCATGTGGGAGTTCGAATCCCCACAAGGGTAGTATTCTTTTCAACATTGTACATGTTCAAATGGGGTACAGTTGTGTTTGATAGTATTCCATTACAAAGAAAGTCTTCACATACCAGTTAAATTTTGCTGCACAACACAATAAAAACAATTGAGCATTTTCTTCACTTTTCTTTTTCTTGATTCAATTGTGACTTATTCTTTAATAAATAATTTAAAAAAAAGTCACCCATTTTACAGAAAAATAGTAATAAGATTTTTTTTGGCCCCAAACAAATGATTTCCTTTTATATTTCTGTCCATAGATTGTAAAGATGACTGGTCCATGTTCTATATATATAGATCTTACATACTTGCCTTTGCATGTATGAAACACCGCTGATTAGATTAACCTTTTCTTGTAGATGGTTTGTGAGAGTGAGCCGACTCATGCTGGACCAGACAGAACGGGGGACTCACATGGTGAGACACTCTAAATCACTTTTAATGGTCATTTTGGGGCTGGCAGGTCCAATTCATGGCGCTGTCTTCTATTGTCTGCCCAGTCAACACATTAAAAACCAACAACACACATCAGGATTCACTGATTTCATGCAATATTTCATGGCTTTGTTGTGATTGTTTTTTGTGTCTGACCATGCAGGACAGGCCAGTCTGGTTCACTTAACGTCACATTGGGCCTTTCAGTTTGTCAATGAGTCGCTGACCTACTCCAGGGCAGACAGCTTCTGCAGAGGACAGTTTAGCTCAATCTTGACCGTGGACCAGTTAGAAGACCGGGAGGGAGCGCGAGAGCTGCTTCATCAAGTTGGAATCCATTCACCGATCTGGGTCCAGGATTCCAGGAAAGTAGCCTCCACATCTGTGAACCTCTCCAAGCAGTGTGAGTGGATGCACAAGCTTGTAACCCCTCACTGCCTACATTTATTTACAGTTATATGTAGAGGTGGTAAAAGTACTCCCATTCTGGACTAGCTACGTATGTGAAGAAATACTCTGGTAAAAGTAGAAGTACTGATTCAACCATTTTACTCAACTAAAAAGTACAACTTTTCAATAGTAATAAAGTTTAAAAAAAAAAAAAAAAAAGAAGTAAAACTGCATTCTTGCCATGAAGAAATAATACTTAAACCAGGGAATTTCAGAAAGGTTTGAAAAGTATACAAAATAAAGCTTTTAAAAGCCAGTTATTACGTACACAGTGTGTTTGATTGGGTTACAGTACTCAGGTTTACAGGTACGGGCAGGAAATTTAGGAAAGATGGGGAAAAAAGTCTCAATTGAGATATAAAAAAAAGTATAATTGTGAGCTAAGATGTCAAAATTGTGAAAGAAAGTGACAATTCTGAGATAAAAAGTCATAATCATAAGATAAAAGTCACTCTTCGCATTTGTTTAGTTTAAAGAACTAACAAGTCTTAACTCAACAAATCATCATTCTCTTCTTCTGTTCTTGTTTAGATCTAAAATTCTCAGCTCTTAACTTCCCAAAGGAGTCTCGTGATGGTTTTGCACGTGCCAACATGTCCTTCCCAGCCATGTCGTCCATCAGTGTATGTGTCCGTGTTCAGTGGGACCCACAGTGGAACGACGTGTCAACCATCTTCTCTTATGCTGCTCCTGTTTTTACCAATGAGTTCCAGTTACGTAGCCAGGTGGACGCACAGGGACGCATCCTCCTGGCACTCATCATCCATGGGAAACACCTGCCATATAAGGCCTCATTCCCCAATGACGGGGACTGGCATCAGATCTGTGTCACATGGGAGCAGAGCAGTGGACGCTGGACAATTTATGTGGATGGGGACAGGAAGGACATGGGCACAGGCACGGAGCTATCCAGGGATATTCATGGCAATGGCATACTCATCCTGGGCCAGGACCAGGACTCATTTGGAGGGAATTTCACAGAGCCGTTTTTTGGAAACATAACTGATCTGAATGTTTGGAATATTTCTCTGGAAGCAAGACATGTCCGGGCCCTGAATGCATGTTTACCTTTGACCCAGGAGGCTCTTTTCAGCTGGGACCTCGACCACCTGAGTAGTCATCCAGTGGTCAGACAGTTGGAGGCGTTTCTTCAATGCCCAGGTAAGACCATTTGATGTATGTGAAGAAGAGTGCAAGTGCAAAACACTGCAGAACCATTGTATGGAGATCTTTGATTTTTATCTGACTGTACTTGACAGGGGTGAGTTTAGGGGTGAGTGAACGAAATGTCAACATTTGTGGAATTATCCTTTATTAACAAACTCAATAAAAAACAGATTTGATATGATTGAGGTGCAAAACCCAGTATATCCACACCACCTTTGTTTGCAAAACCAGGTAAATCTGTCAAGTGTTTAGAAAATAGTTATAAAATATTAGCTTTTCTTTGTGCTTGTCGAGAGGTCCACGGTCATCCATAAGTTGATACATGTGATTAGATGTAAAAGCAGCACTAATGAATGAGAGAGAAGAGGAGAAAGAAATGCAACTGTAAAAAGTTAAAAAGAGACAAAGACACAGATGAAATAAACTCAGCTGGAGAGAATCAAAGTGATGTGTCACAGCTGTGGTGTCACCCACAAACCAGCTCATCTGACCAACCCGAGCCAGGTGTGGACGCACCCGGGCTCCGA
Source organism: Siphamia tubifer (assembly GCA_020466265.1). Taxonomy (NCBI): domain Eukaryota; kingdom Metazoa; phylum Chordata; class Actinopteri; order Kurtiformes; family Apogonidae; genus Siphamia; species Siphamia tubifer. Next base: position 16,589,424 of record CM035791.1, read on the forward strand.
ACAAACCGGGGCTGTGAAAACACACCACTTACCACTTGGTCCATTTAGATTTTCTGCAGCTGATTTTATTTCATCCATGTCTTTCTCTGTTTTTGACATATGTAAATGTCAGTGGCAGTGAATGAGTTAACTGTTTTTGTTCTGAATTTAGTGTGTGATGTCTCTTTTGTTTACCAGATGGTGAAAGCATCATCCTCTCACCAGTTTGGTCAAAGATATTCATCATGTTGAGGTTTATAAACAGAGCAGAATCCTCACTTCAGCCCATGGAGTCTGCTATTCTGTATCCATGTCATGTGATCTGAAGTGTGACGCTAATTGGTCCTCTGAAGTTTGGGGAATTTTATTCATGAGAGTAACAGAGTTTTGCAGAAAATCTCATTTGATTCTTGTGAAGACATGTTGAGGCTTTGGTAGCTGAATGTAACTCTGGGTTTTTTTTTAATTTGGGATTTTCACGGTTTTGTGCCTGAACTCTTCATATATTTTCTTCTCCTAGGGTCATTTTTTTTAGCTCACTGACCAATAGGTTCTGAGTCGTTGTGTCCAGCATTGTTGTCTTTGTCCCCATCGTCTTTGTCCTTATTGTCTTTGGCCTCATCTTCATCTTTGCCATTGTCTGGACTTTTGTTAACCATTTCTTAAAACATCTTCTCTCACAAAACTACAAATCTGATTTGTTTAAGATTTTATGTGTAGCTTTTTTGGATGATGTCTATAAAATTTGTTCACAGTTTTAGAAATATTCAAACATGACCTTTACTTATAAGAGGCAAAGTTTGGATAGTTGTAACATGGAAATGGGTAGAGACATGAATAGGAAGTCATATGGAGTTTCATTTGAGTCCATGACCTTTAACCTTGAAGAGTCAAACTCAAAATGGTAAATGGACTACAGTTATATAACACTTTTCCACCTTTATTTATAAATGGCCATATTTTGATGGCTAATAACCAGGGCTGGGACGATATGCTTTTATGCCGATTTGATTCTTTTAGGATTTTTTGGGTGTCGATTCGATTTAAATTGCGATTCTATGATATTCCCCATTTTTCGCTTGCCTTTTTAAAACCAAACCACGTGAAAAACCTGAATGATGATGCCTATGGATCATATCAGGAGCCATATTTCCCCCAAAAATGCACGTCATATGTGAGTCAGTTAAGATTTATTCAGCAGTAATATATTTTAAACTTACTATGGGAAGTAAACTGCTACATTCATCTGCACACAACACAAATAGGAGCCTTTAAATGAACATTCTTCATAATAAAGTGTACTTTAAAGTGTACATGTCCAGCTCTGCTCTTCCCTTCTGTTAGAAAGCCCACACAGTTTAATTGTTGTTGATTGTTTAACTATATTTATTCAGGAACAATTCATTTTCTCTAAGTTTTCAGATATCCCGCGCAGTTAAATGCACCAGAGACATTACGACGGTCCTGAACGCACCAACTCCGTGTTTAGAATTAGCCACTGTGTTGCTATCCTCTTTTTCCCAACTTTAATTCATATACTCCTGGTTTATTACCGTGTGTAAATACCACAAGGTGAGATTAATAACACAATACAGTTGGAATAGATATTAGCATAGTGTACTGTTTATCTATGCATAAGTTAATGCCGTTTAACGCTGGTGTGTTGTTGAAGCTAATATGATAATATGCTAACTGTCGTCTATGTGCATTTTTGTGTATTCCATGACGCATATTATATATCTGAGTGACTCAGATAGTAGTCTACAGTTTTTACAAGCAGTATTTTTTTCACCTGGCTTAAAATTAATTTAAATATGGGGGGGGGGGGGGGGGGGGGGGGTTCGATTTAATAATGGTAAAACAAAAAATCGCGATACATATATGAATCAATTACTACTAATAACATGGAAATACTTTGATATAACAATAAAATTACTATTGAACACTGATGGAAAGTTTTACATTGAAAGAATGAATTTGTCAGATTAAATGCATGAAATAATATTTCCCATAATATGCTCAATTTCCGTACATATAATCTGTGCCTTTTGTTTTTAGTAAAAGGAAACAGCAATCCAAATATTGACAGGAATAATGACACCATTTCTCATGAAGTATGAAATATGTTTTACCTCTAGAGTCTCATCAAATGACAGTGACAATGTTTTTTTTGTGTTTTTTTTTTTTTACTTTAACTGGGGCTCGGTATGTACAAACCAGTGTCACTAGTCAAAGGAGATTACTGATGCATATATAGAAAAAAAAATAGGAATTTGTCTGAAAACAAAATTATTTCAACTTCATGGGAAATGTAGAGAGAAAGCAAAACATAAATGTCAAAATCTTGAAATTGGCTTCTTAATTTTTTTATTTTACATAACTGTGCAACATAGATCCTTTTACTTAAAACATAGTTTTTATTACTTTTGATAGTTAGTATATACTTTTATGTGCATATTTAATTTACCTTAGAGTATATGTTTTATTTATTCCTGCCTTCTGAGCCATTGCATCCAAATCTCATTTAGCTGGAAAAATTCATGACAAATAAATTCTATGTATGTCTATTTTGGAACAATAATAGCAATGCAGCGAGCTAGTACAGTCAATGCTGCCAATGAGTGAACTATTTCAAAGTGTACTCCACCAAAAACAGTCAATGTGCTTACAAACAAAGCTAGTAAAGTATGTTCATCACGAAGGAAGACATTAATCATCTTCTGACTTAGTCCCTCCCAGGGGCTTGAAGAAGACCCGGGTAGTCTGCACTGCTGTTTGACCCATAGGTTGAAACAACAGTAAAGCACCTGTCCCCAACCCGAAGGTTCAGGGAGGCGACCCTTTCTTTGACCAGGGTAAACTCGAACACATGGTGGCTGAGCAGAAGGGCTATGAGGGTGCAATGAGCTAGCCTATACCAGTCTGCTGCCTCTCACTGTGGCCAATGCCAGAAAAGTGGAAAGTCCAGTTCCTTTCCAGAGCCCAAGCTATGTATGGAGGTGAGCCCAGCTACTATATCTAGGTCAGGGGTCTCAAACTCGTAACTTTCAGGGGCCACATTCAGCCTGATTTGATCTCCATTAAAATAATAGTGTAATAATGTCGGGAAAAAAAATGACAATTCCAAATTTTTGTCTTTGTTTTTGTTTAAAAAAAAAGAACTATCCAACAAGAAAGCTGTCAATAAGCTGAAAAAATTTAATATCTCAAAAAAAATATGTGCAATTCTCACAATCTTATTCTTCAACTTGTCATTTACGCACCTGTATTATGGATGAGATCTACTATAAAGACACTAAGTTGTTAAAATTGTGGTTAATTTTGTTGAGAAAATTTAGGTTGTTCATATTTGTTTTCGATTGTTTTTGATTTCCCATAGTATTGTTATATGACAGTTCATAAGTATGAATATTTTCCTAATTCAATGTTATTTTTTGCAGTATAACAAAGACTGAAACTGTCATTATTTATGAGCATAATGTAAATTATTTTCACATCAAAATGAGAAGAAAATATGGAGTCATTTGTTTTTATATGTTATTCTGCTATAATTTCACTGTACATCTGTGGTCTGTATATGGAGCTTAAACCAAAATGAGTATAACCCCCCCCCCCCCCCCCCCCCCCCCCCCTCCATGCTATGCAGTGTGTTGACCTTTTGATTTTTTTTCCCCTCTGTATTGGATACCAAACAAAATTCCACCCAAAAAGTAATGTTTTTTTCACTCTTCTATTCTATTCTATTCTATTCTATTCTATTCTATTCTATTCTATTCTATTCTATTCTATTCTATTTTATTCTATTCTGTTCTATTCTATTCTATTCTATTCTATTCTTAATCTACTGATTGTGTCATTTCCTGCACCACAGTCTTCTTTCAGGGGAAATTTCTGTAGAAAAAAATATCTGTAGAAATAAACACTTATGTCTGACTCAGACTTGTATGAACCATTGACAGATGTTGAATGACCTGACGGGATAAAGGGAGGTGAATCTGAGACAAAGAAGCAGGGAGGGAAGGATGGAGGGGATTCCCACAGCTGAGCTCCATATAGATGTAAACTCCCTCGCTTCAATGGGTTTTTTTTCCTATGAAGGATTTGTGCAGTTTTTACTTTTACACTGACACATCAAACTTTAGAACTATATTAATAGTGTTTTCATAAATTAATTGTATTCTTTCTTGATGCTTTTTGGCAGTGGTATCAAACATGTGGTCCATGGGTCAAAACTGGCTCATCAATGGGTCCAATCCGGCCCAGAACTAAGTGCAAAAATCAGGCTGTTGATCTGATTTTAGTTGAGGTTTCACATACAGACTAATTGTGATCTCAAGTTGAAATCACAATTGCTCTGCAAAAACAATAAAATAATAACCTATAAGTAATGATTCCAAATTTGGTTCTTGTTTTAATGTGGAAAAAAATATTACATTTTGCCTATAAATAATGACATATCCAAATTTATCCTTTACGTTTTTCTGTAAAAAACAAACAAACATTGAATTCTGCAAATATTTGCATTAAACTATCAACCTCAGTCACAACAGACCCCACCCCCCCTTGCACATTGTAGCTCATTTTGGCAAAGATCCAGCTGATGTCATCATGTCCATGTGTGCTGATGTCAGCATAGACACAGACAGCATAGACAACTTTCTGTATTTATAAATAAATCAAGAAAAAAAATAAATTAGTTCATTAACTTTTGAACTTTTATCTACTTTTTCCTATTCTATTCTGGATCACTAGCAATCTATAAACCCACTTTGGTATGAATCCAATCAGTAATTTTGCTGCTAAAGTGTCAATAGACAAAGAAACAAACTGAACCAAAAACAAACTATAATGTGAATAACTTGAACTCGTATGAACAATCTGAAATGTCTACAGAAAATTAAGTGCAATTTTAACAACATAATTCCTATTAAGTGTTTTATGCCATTGTAGATCCAAGATGTAATGAACATTATATAAATGATAAATTGAGGTGTAATATTGTTAAAATTGTGCTTATTTTTCTGAATACATTTCACATTTTTCACAGTATTCATATCTTTTTGTTTGGACAGTTTGTAAATATAAACAATTGCATAATCTAACGTTATTAAAACAATGAGAACAATTTGAAGTTGTCATTATTTATAGATTGTTATGCTATTATTTTTCAGGTCCAGCCAGAATATGGAACCTGAAAGAAAATGTATTTGAAACCCCTGCATCAGAATCTAGTAATATATAGTAACAAATATTTTTGACCTATCAGCTATTGTTACTCCACTGATGTTTCCATCAAACTAACCCGCCGCTAGTGGCAAAATATATTTTTGCCTGAATCTAGTGATGCTCTATAGAGCCTCAGCCAGGACTGGTAAAATTTGACTGGTCCAATCACAACGCTCCATTTGTGTAGTGAGATTGTAGGGCGGGTTTAGCACAATGACGACAGGGTTGAATAAGTACGAACTTATATACAGTCTATGGTCGGATAAGCAGCATGTAAACGGACGTGGTTGGATGTTTTTCTTCCACTGTTACTGGTGTGTTAACGCTAATTAGCCTAGCCTACAGGACAGGCATGGGTAAACTATTCTACAAAGGGCAGGTGTGGCTGCAGGTTTTTGTTCCAACCAACCAAGAGTTCACAGTTTGACCAATTAACTCTCTGAAGATCATTTGATTAATTGATTCAAGTCTGGTGTGCTGCTGATTGGCTGGAACAAAAGCTCGCAGCCACACCGGCCCTTTGGGAATGGTTTGCCCATGTTTGCTATATGATGTTAAAACAATGAGATAGACGCTAGTGTGAACCTGTTTTTGTTGCTCTGTATACGTCACATTGTTCGTTGCTCTGTCATAGGACTGGCCTATTATGTACAGAGCAGTTTGATAGACAGCCATTGATCCCACCCATATGCTTAAGCTCAGTCTATGGATCGTCTCCAGATCATAGTCTGTCTTGCCAGACTAAACTTTATGGGGGACATTGATCTGTTTACAGTCACGCCATGGGGACCCAAAATTCAGGAGGGTTAAATATATTGTAAATATACGTCCCCACTACTAAAGTATAAATCTGTGCAAAGTATGAACATTTATGGAAATGACATGACTCTATAAAAGTGAAAGTCTCCATAAAGCATGAGGGAAACAGATGCAAAGTGAAACAGTTTATACATGCTTTTTAATATATATATATATATATATATATATATATATATGTGTGTGTGTGTGTGTGTATATATTATTTTTTCCCTCTATTATCTATTTAGTTTTGAAAAGATGTATTTGCTTTTTAAAATTGTTTATTTACATTTTATTTTTACATTTCATTATTATTATCATTCTTTTTATTTTACAGTTTTGTATTTAATTGTGTGTATTTTTTATGTATTCATTTATTAAAAAAAAAAACAAAGATAAAAGAAAATGTATTTACGCTCACTACCCAATGGTTACTTTACCTACAAGTAATGATTACAAATTTGGTCCTCATGAGGCATGGAAACCATTTCTTGTGTGTTTGTGTGTGTGTGTGTGTAACTGACTCATACTTTTGTGCTCTTTGTTTGAATATCCGGTGGTGTGACTGTGTATGCAGCGAAGCACCAGCAGATGGAGCTACAAGGCTGTAAGACCCTGCGAGGCTGGTCCAATCAGCTCCCACTGTTTGACATGACAGACTGCACTGACCCACTGCTGTTTATCTGCAGGAGCAGCCGAGGTGAGCGCACAATGACATAACAAATGGTGTTGGTGTCTCCTCTGTAATAGCCAGTCTGTTTTCACTATTGTAGAGGGAGACAATAGAGGCACTGCAGGAGTCATGGTTAGGCTCTGAATATTTAATTTTATGTTCTGCTTTAGAATATTTCATAAGACATATAATACATTTTACTCATCAGTTCACCAATAAATGTCTGATAAAAAAAATGAAAATGTGCATCCAAGGGCTTAGAACTGCTCATAATGTTCAGCCTTGAGTTAGCTTGAAAAGTGAGTTGGAGCCTCGTGAATAAATAAATATAAATAATACAAATTAAAAAATCAACCAGGTCAGTATCATGTTATAATTTTTGCATTTTACTGGTTGGTACATGATCATGTTTCATTAAACATTCAGTGCAAATAAATAGTACAAAATAGTGCGTCAATTATTTGACACACACACAATAAGGAAATGTCATGTATGATCTTCTTGTATTTGTAGAGAATCTAGAAACTCTGATACATTTACTTGAGAAATGTTTGGAATAACTTCCACAGTCTGACGATAAATATGATCTGTCGATACTGGTTTGTGGTTGAAGAAACCTTGTTGTTGTTGTTTATGAGTTTCAGGTATTTATAGACAAGAGCCCATAAGAAAACATGCTATAAAGGACAAAATAAAATGAAAGAGTTATAACAAGGTGGATTTTATCACAAAAACAAAAAGAAGAAGATGAAAGAAACATAAAAAAATGGCTTTTAGATTGTAATATTGGAAAAAAGAAGAGAAGGCATAACATATTTAATGAGACAAAAACTGTTTCATGTGGTACATTTATTTAAAATTTTGATTTAAACACTAAAGAAAAAGGAAAATTACAATTGTATGTCATGATAATATTTAGAAACTCACAATAAATCTTCTTTATATTTTAATATCATTAAAAATCATTGTTTTACGACCCACAGTTACTTTTGTAGATGAGGAATATTACTTCTTACCTTCACATTTGGACACATTCAGTCCAGGTGTGGTGAAGGTTTAACATGTTTTTTATTCATTCATTTGTTAATTGATATTTTGAGCCTTTATTAGATATAAATCATTATCCCAGTTGCTGAACTGCTCCATCAACTTCTGCACATTTATTCCTACATACAAACTTTAAAGTTAAATGGCAGCATTCACAGTCTTACTGTAAAATAAAAGACTAAAAATCATATTTAAGCATATTTACATCATTTGTTTTTAATTGTACTGAGCATTTAAATACATTTTTTGAAAATTCCTGCCTCAGAAGAATAAAAGAAGGTTGCTTTAGTATCCACCTACCGTTAATAAATAATATTCTATCTCAATTGCTGTCATCATTCCTTATTCAACTGGAGAAACATATTCATTTATTAGTCATAAAAAACTTTCTTTGATGTCCTTTGATGTTTTTTTTTTTATCTTGTCATTATTTTGCTCTTCTGGAAATACCATATGTTGATTTTCAGTTCCTTTAAATCCTGCATTTAAACATGTTATTTGTAGATGTTTACCTAATTTATGTCATTATGGCATGTAGCTCCACAACGTAAATATGTGGTTATTTGTTTTTGTCTTAAGAAGAAGCAGAAAGGGTTGTCTGCAATTTTTTTGTTTAACAGAAAAATGTCCATATTTATATTTCTGAAACAAATGACCTAAACAAACTTAACAAGGGAAACTATCAGATACTTTAGATGAGAAGAAATAATAATAATAAAAAATGTTTTCTCTAAACCAATTATCTCATACCATTACATTTTCAGTGAATTATTTTTCCAATATTTATATTCCAAACTCACAAAAATAGGTGTAAGAACTTCGCCAAGTATAAAGCTCAGTGTTTATACACATCTATTATCTGGCATAGCAGTGTATTTTGACAGTCAATCAAAAATAACACTGTGTTTTTGAATCTTCATGCACTGTATCAGCTGATAGTTTACATTATATCCCTTAGCTGTGTTTTAAGACAGAAAACAGTCACAGTAAAACCACAAACCACCTCTGTGTTTCTGTACAGTTTTTGTTGTCAATAGTTGCACTAAAAGTCTGTTTGGAATCGAGCAAACAAGGTCAGAGCTGTCCCAGTTTAGTCTGACCCATGATTAAAAAGCAGAAACTTAGTAAAGATAATAACCCGTAATAACCTTATACCTTAATAAACCTCATAATGAAACTCACTAGTGTAGAACATATGCAGCTATTGATGTATCAAACTCTAGTACCTTCATTTAGAGCTGTGTTCAGTAACAGGGAAGAAAATACAAATTAAGAAAAGATTTAAAGAAAAAAAAGAATCAAGGCTGAATTAAACTAATTGGAACGCATTGATCTGCAGAACCATTATGTTTCAGAACAAATATCCACCTGCACTGTAAACCCAAAGGTTCAGAATAATTAAATATATTAAGTTGTGAATACTCAAAGTTTCAAAAATAGTACTACTAACTCAAAAGTATTCAGTTGCTGTAACATGTTCTGCTTTATAAGTACATCCAACTAATATATTTTTTTTATTAAGGGGAACTATTGTGGACATAAGTGAACATAACTTAACATAGATGAGGTAAAACTTAGTGGAATTAAGTCATTAAATGCTGAGAACGATATTGTACTGTTATTTCTATTGTTTCAAATAAAGATGATTGAAAAAAATAAACTTAACTGATGTAGTAGATGATGAAATACAATTTCAAAGCACTCCAAATAACCACTAATATCTATGACACCAAAACAATTACAATCACAAAACACAGTCATTTTATTCAGGGGCGGCTGTGGTTCAGTTGGTAGAGCAGGTCGTCCAATGACTGAAGGGTCAGAGGTTCATGTCTCGGCTCTGTCTGTCCACATGTCCAAGTGTCCATGGACAAAGACACTGAACCTGGACTTAGTCTCCCAGTAGGACTGACAGAACCTTAGGATACTAAGTTAATAAGTAATGTTTTAATTTAAGTATACAGTACTTTAATAAACATTTACATTTTTAAATTCTGGAAAATTGTATTTTTTAAGTTAATCAACTTAAAAATATACGGATGGACAGATGTACTTCATTCATCCCAAGTTGGGAAATTTAGTTGATGCAGCAGTACAAGGATTAGCTGTTGTGCTTGTATAACAGAACAAAGAACAGCATAAAAAGTTTAAAATATCTACAAGAATTATTTATATAGAGAGTATTTGGCTATATACAATATAAAGTGTGAATAATAATAATATGAAACAGTACAATAATAAGTAGTAAGCGTATCTGTTCACATTAACCAGTTACATGCAGAGTTAATCATTTACATAATTGAATAATAGATAATAGATATATCTAAATCACAGGTGTCAAACTCCAGTCCTCAAGGGCCGGTGTCCTGCATGTTTTAGATATTTCCCTCTTCCATGTGATTCAGTTTAACCCTTTAACTCCTGAGAACTAACAAAATAATTGGTAACATGAGCAAAGTAAGACATAAATCAAAGAAAAATACTACATATTAAAAAACCAAAATGTAGAAAAATAAACAAAATGAGTAACAAAAACTAATAAATATTTACAAAATGACAAATAATGTGGAAAACCTGAGGCTTTTTCAGTAAAATTCTGTATTGTTCTCTCTCTTTTTGATGCTTTGAAGTGAATATATGATTGAAATAAACTAAACTAAAAAAAACAAAAAAAAACTAGTATTGAAATTTGGTCCCAGCAATTCTAATTTTGCCTTTAAAAATGTTTAAATAAAATAAATAAATAAAAAAAACTCTTGCTTTTTGGCACATTTTCCATGCACAAAACTAAAAGGAAAACGATTGAATTTTTCTGAATATTTAAACAACATCATCCATTCAGAATGCATCATCTCTGATACATAAAGAGTTAATAATCAGCTCCTCATCAGACTGATAATGATGCAATGGCCTCCAGGTGTAATGGAAGAGGGAAACATCTAAAACATGCAGGACACCGACCCTCAAGGACCGCACTTTGACACCCCTGATCTAAATAAATGGACTGTCTTCCTCACCTAACTTAAACACTAGTGAGAATGTGTCTTCCCTTCATAAACAGGAGAAGAAGAGCAGTATACTTTTCTTATAGTTGTTACTGCACAAAAAGTTGACTGTCAAAAAATCAAGAAACTGACAGACAGCTAGTTATATTGGCCTGAGATTTATTGTTTGAGCTGTATGTTATTCTAACTTTAGCAGAATAACAAATGAAACGGTATATGTTTTATTTTTCATTTAGTTCCATAATAATTCAGCAGACTAATAGTTGCCAGATAACCATATACAGACACATATTCTTTAAAAAAACAACAACAAAAAAACTTTTACTTTCTTAAGAATTGAGGTTGGAGGTCTATGAATATTTTGAATTGGTCTGTGAGCAACTGTAGTTATTTTATATTTAATAACGGTGCACATGTTGTAGTGTATCTTACATGTTGTAAAAAAGGCACTGTGTTCAGATTTAACTTCTGATCAAGCAGAAACTCCACTGATAGTTTTGTCACTACATCATTTGACATTTGTATGACAGAGTGTGCTGCCTTTACTTCATCCATAATGATACCCTGATGTTTTTTTGCTTTGTTTTTTTTTTGCAGAGCGGTATATGAAGATGAAGCAGATGAGTGAATCTAAGCCCACCTCTTTCATGACACACTTTATAATGCTCTCCAACAAAACCCAGGTAGACCTGTGACCCAGGACCAACACATACATCAACATTTAGATTTAAATGTTATTATTGTTTAAAGACCATAACTATAGAATCCTAAAGCTGTTCATGTGTAGAGGCGTTCTATTAATTATACCCTGCAGTATTATTGTGCATACCTGTAGTTGTACCACATTGTTAAATCTGAATTGTCCTTATCAACAATGGCTAATATACTATAAATATAAATAATCAAAGAAATAAACACCCCAACTGTGTTTGCATACTTTAGCATACTAGAGTAATTACTTTTATCACTTCTATCCCATTCCAAAGCTGAGTTTTGTTTTTTGTTTTTGACAATAATAATAATATTAATATTTGTTTCAAAGTAAACAAAATATTTTGAAGAATAATCGCTCATTATGAAGACTACAAAATTCTCTTTAGATTCTGGAAGGTAAGAGTTTGGGATTTGTTACATGAAAGAATTATCCCGATTGGATTTTTTTGAGTAAACCTGTGAAACTATGTCCCCTTTAGACGACAAAAGTGCGTTGCTGGGACCAGTGTTGGGAATAACGGCATTACAGTATAACGGAAGTTACTAACGCAGCCCCTTTTTGAGTAACGGAGTAATTACTTAATTACTTTATCTATAGCTGTATCGCCATTACCGTTACTCGGGAAATAATGTGACGTGGTACAATTTGATAAATTGGGGCGAAAGTGTGCCCTGGGTACAGACAACAACTGGGAGTTTTGGCAAAACATCAGTGCCGCATATATCTGCACCAAGCTCACATTCAGGTCAGTGTAGAACGAAAGAAAAAGAAATGGATCATGATTTGCTAAGATGTTGTATAGGCGGGGTCTCAACTGTTCTGTTCCCACACACACACACACACACACACACACACACACACACACACACACACACACACAAATGATGGCAGCACCAAGTCACAAGGTCACATTTGAGCTCAGTTTGTTAAAAATAACAATTGCACTATTAATATTTAATTTTCTCTTTGATAATTTCTTTTCTAAGCATAAGTTGTTGTTCATGAGAATTCAGTAGATAAATGTATAATAGGAGAATAATATCCAGACATCATTGTATTGCTTTTTTTCACTAATCATAATAGAATAATATTTTACAGACATTATTATTTCATCACTACCTTTTCACCTGTATACTTAAATACAAAGTTAAAGAATATTAACATTTTGAACAAATTCAAGTAACTTTCAACAAATATTACATTTTCAGTTTTTAAAATGTATTTCCTGTTTTTAATCTTTTGCAGATTGAAATGTGTTCATTTTGAATATATAAATGTTTGGCAAGTCACCACCTGTTTAACTGTTTTTTCATTTCTTTGACATTTTAAGCAAAAAAAAAAAAGGAACGCAAAAATACTTTTCCTGGTAACTAATTACTTTCCTAGTGGAGTAACGCAGTTAGTAACACAATTACTTTTTGGGGGAAGTAACTAGTAATTGTAATTCATTACATTTTTTAAGTAACTTACACAGCACTGGCTGAGACTCAAGAGGATATGTACTACATTTTTCTGCATGTCTTCAAAAATAATAATGTATGGTTGAATCAGTTGATGGTTGAATCAATAAAAATCAGTTCAAGGTTTCAGAATTTGCACGACTGAAAAGTGTAGACTAAAGAGTTCATCATCTTAAAGCCGATGTTGACATCTATATTTTGGTTAAAAATTTAATCATTTGTTTCTGTGATCCGAACACAAAATGATGTTGAACTACAAAAGCACTCAGAGAGAGCAGAATCCGCTAAGGCAGATCAGCCCCCCCACCTCCTGAAAGACACATGTGCCCCCTCCGATCACCACCTAACTTTTATCACTTGTTCCTTGTGCCAGTATCAACATTTCCTGACAATTTCAGCCAAATCCGTCCATAAGTTTTTGAGTTATCTTGCACAGAGTCAGACAGACAAACAGATAAATGCCATTAAAAACACAATTCTGCTCTTCTTTGGTAGAGTTATGTTTCAGAACAAAACAGAACTGACTATTCAGCGGTTTCCAGATTTGGGTGGTGCCCTGAGAACCCCTTCCTGTATTGTGGGTGAGGGGACCAGGGGTTTTGGAGGGGATGTGGATGGCTATACAGTATGTGGGTATGTGGGTATGTGTGCATGTGTGCGTATGTAGGGGGGGTCTAGGTAGGTATGTGTAGGTGTACACGTATACATATATAAAAAAAAAAAAATGTTCCCCTCGCCCCACGTGGGCGGTGTCTCCTTCAGACTCGGGTCCTCTACCCGATATATATATATATATATATATATATATATATATATATATATATATATATATATATATATATATATATATATATATATATATATATATATATATATATGTATATGTATATATATATATATATATATATATATATATGTGTGTGTGTGTGTGTGCACGCCGACCCCAGTGGGTGACTGTCTGGGGTAGCTTTGGTACCCCAGTGTGTTTGCTGGGGCTCCTTCCTCAAGGGGCTGGTGGCTCCCTGGCCCATGGGGGCTGGAGGGGTCATGGGCAGCTTTTCCCTGGGGAGTTAGCATGTTATGGGGGTTCAGCAGCTGGAGTCCTTGGCCCCCTGTGACCTGTGCTTGGCTGCTGTGGGGCCTTCAGCAGGGGGGCTTCTTTCGGCCATCTTTGGAGCGGGTGCATTGTGGCCTCTCAGGGAGGTTGGGCTGGACCCTCTTCTCTGAGTTATCTGCTGGTAGGTTGGGCCTTGGGTTCTCCCACTTGGCCACTAGACCTTGGAGGGGTTGCAGTTGCATAGTTGTGTTCATCACAGGGTTGTGTTCATCATTCAGTTTCTCTGCCCTGGTCACTCTGGCAGTGGGTGTGGGGCATGTGCTGTGCTGTTGTTAAGAGACCTAACAAATGATTTATCTGTTTATTTTATTGGAGTCATAATATAAAAGCAATATTTCTGCTTCTCTGTTCTCAGTCAGTGTTTAGCCCTCAGCCATCTGCGCTTACAAGCTTGACCGAAGCGACTGACCAACTGAACGCATGTGTCCAGGCCTTGGAGGACACGCAGAAGGATGGGCTGCAGCCAGTGGACATGGTGTACCTCATCCAGGTCCTGTCCATGGCTGCAGATGTCCCCACACAGCTGGACACCTACATGACCAACCACAGCCTGGAGAGCGTCCAGCAGCTCAGCCTTAAGTTCATCAGTGTGGCAGACAGTATCATTAGCCAGGACAATGCACCCAAGTGGCAGGCCATCAAAGAGGTAAAGAGGTCCAAACACCAAAACACATTTCATTGCTCAACCTGTGTAATGACTATAGCATAATGTATTCTATTATGTTATGTTCTATTCTAAGTGTTCTTATAAGATTATGCTGATTATCACCACTGACCTTGTTTAGATTCACACTAATGCCCTGTTCGCACAGGATAAGTATTATCTGTGGACCAACTGGTAATTCGTAATTACCCCCGTACCTCTGTGTGACTTTGTGGCCCATTCAGACGGGATAACCAAAAGTCCGTAATTTGCACAAATGACAGACATCATGATCGGAGGTAACCTAAAAAAGTTTGCTTAAGGAGCGCTACCTGGACTCAAAATAAGCAATAATAATTAGGGGTGCTCTATTGGATAGGAAAATAGGCACTTTCTTATAAGTGAAGATAAAAAAGCCTTTATTAACTTGGCTTGGTTACAAAAACCTATAAAAAATCATATAAAAACCCCAACGCGTTTCGGCATCATAGCCTTCATCAGGGAGTCAGCAATAAGGTAGTATAAAAACAAAGTATGCATCAGAATAAAGGGGGGGAAATGGCATTGATAGGGATGCAGTCTATACATTTGCTCCACGCCTTCAAAATAAGAGCGCGTGAGTGCAGATGAAAACAGTCTACAGATTATAATGGAAGTGAATCAGCAGTTCTTAGTATAGACATTTCCTCTTGCAAACAGTCGACTGAATCTATAGACATAACTGCAGATAGTTATAAATATCGTTTTGTACATGTGGATTGGCGTGATCATATCTTCCTTTTGCCACATGCTGCCACACAATTTCGGCTGATTCCTCCATTGTTGAATACAGAAAAAGACAAAAGGCGCACAATTGAAATCACAAACACAGACATGCACATTCACACGGGACATGAATTATCAGTGAAAATAAGTCACTTGAGGGAGAAAATCAGTGGAGGAGAGTAATTGTCACTTTATATATTATAGTTATATGATTATCTCACAATTCTGACTTTTTATCACAATTTTGACCTTTTATCTCACAATTTTGACTTTCTATTTCAATTTTAACATTTTATCTCACAATTTTTTCTTTTTCTCTTAAAACTATGCATTTTTATGTCATATTTATAAAATGTCACTTTTAAAGGCTTTATTTTAAATACTTTTAAAACCTTGATGATTTTTTTTCGTGGTTAAATATTTCATTCATGGCAAAAAAAAAAAAATAAACTAGTTTTACATTTTACTTTTGTACTTTCTTACAATTGAGAAGTTGTACTTTTTTACTTTTAATTTAGTAAAGGAGTTGAATCAGTACTTCTACTTTTACCAGAGTATTTTTTCACACAAGAAGGTGTACTTTGACTACCTCTGAACACAACACAGAGATCATCTTCTGTTCACATTAAGGCAGCATTGGGCACAAACCTAGTGTGATCACATACACAGTTATCTGGAAAACATGCAGGAGGCTTGTGTTTCACTGTGCCAAAAACACTTCTTATTAGATGAAAAAATATGTGTGCTTAAGCTCGGACAGTTAAGTACAGTACAAGTAGTTTGAGTAAACGTTCACTAGTTGGTGTAAAAAAAAAAGTAAATCAAATAAATGAGAAAAGTTATGAAGGAGTTCTGGAATGATGAAATTAAAAAGAAAAAAAAAAGTGCGACAGAAAATTCTCAAGAATGTCTGTTTCCAGTGACTGTTTATAAGGTTCACAAACAGAACAAGACAAATTCAACAGATGTCACTGATATCCCTAAGCATTATCAGAAGAAAAATGAGTGTTGAAATATGAGAGCTGAGGCCTTCACATATATTCCCACAGGTCACCTTCTTTCAATGCATGTTTTCAGCCTCACGTGTTAGTGTGTTTTATATCCCATCAATTCATTGCTACTTCAATGTATGACTTCATACATGTATTATCCTGACCCATTCAACAACACAAGCTGAGGTTAAATAGTTAAAATATTAAAAAGGCTATAATTGGATCATGTCCAATGTATCTACTCATTCTACTTTTTACAGCTCTACAGTTTTGAGGTATATAATGATAAAAATCATTTTGATCTGGCCTTCAACCACATCTGTGCTTTACTCAACAACATTCATAGCAAGTTACAATCAAATAGACTTACAACACAAGGAGGGAAAACAGAACAACTAGAGCTACATGACTTTTTCACCACTAGAGTGCAGTGTGTTTCTGTAGATATTGTATTACAGCTCATTCTTAGCATTGGGATAGCAGAGTTACAGCAGTGACGACAGAACAGAGTTGACAAATGCCAGAAGCTCTGTCAGCCGCCATACATCTTGATTATGCCATAGCTGTGGTATAATAATGTTCATTCTCACATTTATGATTTTTAAGACATAAAACATCAGAAAGGGTGCTGTAACCAAGGTTACAGTTTCTATGTGTAAGCCTTTTTCTTCTTCTTTTTTTTTTGTCACTTCCACTACATTATTGATGTGTGGAGTGGAGTGTATGGATCCGTATGGAGGTTACATATGACAAGTGTTTCTATCAGTGCTTGCCTGCCTTCCCCCAGGCCTCTCAGCGCTCCAAGGCCACCACAACCCAGACTCAATGGATGAACAACACTCGGAAAAACTGTGGCTGTACTCATCTGCAAAGCTCCCTCGCTCTGTTCAAAGCTCCCTTTCCAAGGCTCGGCTCATAGACATTCATGCTTAATTCAGAGCGAGGGGTTTCACAACATAAAATAACAATATGCTCAATTGTACTTGGGATTATAGCTGAATCTTTTATAGCTTGGGTACCAAAGTGGATGTCAATTTGGGATGCACTTTCTTCTCATATTACAATTCCTGAATGTCCATTTGTGTGTGTGTGTGTGTGTGTGTGTACTGTTCAGGTGGTGAGCGGCCCCATGGATGTGGTCAAGAGCATTGACCGGATGGTAAGCAGGCTGAGTCCTCACTTGATGGCAGAAACCGATCACATGACTATTCACAGCCCCAACATCAGTGAGTCTCAAATAACACACACATGCGCAGATACACACACACATATACTCATTTCCATGTGTCATGAGGACCAACTTTGTAATCAAGTAACCATTGGGTATTGAGGGTAAGTACATTTTTAAAAATAAAATATTTTTTTTTAAATTAAATTAAAATTGAAAAAATTAATGAATAGCTAAAATAAAAAGTCATTTAAAAATAAAATAAATAAATAAAATAATATATTTTTAAAAAAATGTAAATAAATTAAAAAAAGGAAAAAAAGAATACTTTCTTTTAAATATATAAAAATAATATATGAATGAACAACAGTAAGCGTTAACTTTTAATGAACATCTTCCTTTTAATTAACTTCTTCATGAACATCTTCCTCTACAAATTGATACTAAAATAAAATTTTATAAAAGTTAAAATAAAATAAATAAAATGATATATTTCTCCTTTTTTTCAAAACCAAATCTGGCACTTGACTGTAGAAGTTGTGGTTCGTGGAAAACACATTTGATTTTTGAAAAATATTCGAATAGTTTCCAGCGAATTTCGAATAGTGTTTTGGACCAAATGTCACATCTCTAATTATGTCATACAAACACGATCATTTGGTGTATCTGTAAGCAAACTTCAAGGGATGTTTGATAACCCTACACACAGAACACTGTAGACTATCTATCAACCCAACGTACACATACAGTAGTGGTGTAAGGTTAGCTCTACTGTCTATGAACATTAGTATATATGGTGAACATTGTTTGTCTCATCTCCAATCAGCTGTTTTAGCAAAACACCATTAGCAATGTTGGTGTATGATAACTTCTTCACAATTAACAGTATTTTCAGTTTCATAGCTAAAGCTTTCAATTCATAGCTAAGTTGCTGAACTTACCATCACATTGAAGTTTAGGTTTCTTTGGGGAGACAGTGTTCCGCTTGGTGATTTTTCGCCTCTTTGGCTGGGTAAAGCCAGTGTATCCCAGATACACTTGCGGACATATGGAGGGGATGAAGATTGAGTTTGTACAACCCACGACAGCACACGTAGTTCCCGAACCACTTTTCCTCTTGAAGCTGCTAATCATTTTTCTCACCGAGTCACTGTGTTAATATCGGAGGAAGCTTGCAAAACAAATCTCATGATAATGAATTAATTTATTTTGTTAATTTGAATACAGAATTTGGTTGTTAGCTGCCAGGGTTATGACATGGTGGGAATGCAAAAGTGTTCCAAGGTAGCACTCCTGAAAGAAAGCTTTGATTTTAAAGCCACAGATCATCACACTAGGCTCAGTTGGTAGAGCATGTCGTCCAAAGACCAAATGTTCAGAGATTTGAATCTTGGCCCTGTGTCTGTGTGTGCTTGTGCGAGACACTGAACTCTAAATTGTGCACAGTAGGGCCTTGCATGACAGCAGCCACGATACTGGTGTATAAATGTGTGTATGAATGTGTGAATGAATGTGTGTATGAATGTGTGAATGAATGTGTGTTTGAATGTGTGTATGAATGTGTACATGAATGTGTATATGAATGTGTGTATGAATGTGTGTATGAATGTGTGTATGAATGTGTGTATGAATGTGTATATGAATGTGTGTATGAATGTGTGTATGAATGGGTGAATGTGAGAAATAGTGTTTTGGGCACCATGAAGATGTATCAAATGTGATATGTCCCTTTCCATTACAATCCTGATAATGAACATATCCATCATCAATTAACATCACCTGTTCCTTCAGCTTTTCCTCCATCTCTCTCTCCTTCTTCTCTACCTCCTCCTGCCTCTCCTCCTCTACCTTCTCTGGTCTATCCTCCTCCATCTCCTCCAGTCTCTCTCCTGTCTGTCATCTGACAAAAATATGTTGATGTATGACATATGAAGAGATTAGAGATACAGTGATCATAGAGTTTGGTGGTATAGGTATTGTCTGAGCATTTACTTTCATTTATTACATGACAGATATTCTCCAAAAATATGTATGCATAAAATCACAAGAGCATCTAGAATGTGAGGTTTAATTATATTTCCCTCACAAATATAAAATATGTATGTAATATAAATATAATATATAATATATTATAATATAATAATTATGATATAATATAAAACAAATATATAAACAGTTGTTCTTGTCCTTACACATAAATGAACATAATAAGTAAAAATATCTCTCCAAAAGTGGGTCTCTTTGGCTTTAAATATTAACTTTTTATCCAATATTTGGATTGTTAAGCCTTTTCAGTTATATACCCTTAGCCAATCACAATGCAAAATGTAAGATAAAAGCCAGAGGGGCTCTATGCATGGCACACAAATCTGTTTTTACCTGAATACACCCAAACAGGAAAACACAGAATTTCCACTCTGGTCAGAGTTTTCAGAAAGCTTCATTTTCAGAGAGGGGCACAGCCATCATTGTTGTGTCAATTGGAGGTGTAAACAGAGAAAATGCTGTTGTGCCAGCTATGTGTACACGACCCCTAGTAATCAAGTCTAACCTTACATTACATCAATGATAATACAGTTGCTAGCTAGCTGATGTTAGTTAACAAGTTAAAAAATATAACCCCCAAATGTAAACATTGGCTGTGTTGTTGATGAGTTGACCTTTGGTGACTGCTGTGGGCAAATATAAGTAATGACTGAAATTCCTGACTCTTGACTAACATGTAACATTATTCTTTGACTTTTTTGAAAACCAGAAGTCCTTCAGAGATTTGTCCTCTTGATTGCTAGGCCATTTCAAAACATTTATTGCAGCATGCTGCATTAATACAATTTAACAAAATAAAACTTCCGCATTTCAAAATAAAACAGCAAAAAAAACAACAAAACAAAAAAAACAAAACCGTGAATAATTTCGCACACCCCCTGGACATGCGCCACGTCCCCCTAGGGGTCCGCAGACCCCAGTTTGAGAACCGTGGGCTTAGATAATCAAATAATCACCATATATGTCTTACTGAAATTCTGCAGTTTTTTCCACAATTTTCTCAATGAATTCAACTGCTTGGCATTCCATTATACATTACCGGCCTCTACTACTTTAAAACTTGGTCAAACAAAGCCAGTGAGTATGTGTACATACACTTATGCTACGGCCCCACCAAACACAAATTTTCACATGTACGTTTGTAAGAAACTGCCTAAACACCCAAGTTTGGACGCTAGATAATTCGTGGCCACTTTGAACACAAAACATTATACAACTCGCGGCCACTCCGAACGTTCAATGCCCGAGTCTGGATGCTGGATAAACACATATAAACAAAATATGTCATAAATCTAATGTCACAAAATATTCAGTCTGTCCTCAACTATGGCTCAGATCATTTGGATTAGTGCTCTGTACCTGCTCTGGAGGTCCCATATGTCCAAGGGCAAGGGCGTCACTTTTGGGTTAACCTGATCCTGCAGAAGTGCCGCCAGCACAGGGAATTCCAACACCTCATCCAGGAACTCTGTTTGGATCAAGTCCGCTTTCACATCACCATGTTGGCGGCATCTCAACGTGGATTGGCTTTCATAGCATGGTGTCACGCGAATTCGCTCCAAAGCACCACAGAAAGTCCTCCAACACATCACAGGAACGCTTCCAACGTGCTGCCCCAGGACAACGCCCAGAGAAGATATGGGCGACGATGCAAGAGCTCAGTATATTTTGTACATTTTGTTCAGTCTGATTTATTACATGTACTGTACCGTGCATGTTGTCATGTCATGTCTCTGGTCACTTCCTGGAGGGGGCGTGTCCAGGCTAGACTTAGTTGAGCTTAGTTGAGCTGTTTACATCCATTGAAAAAATTTATTACAATCGCATTATCTGACTTGCTTACTCGGACTCGTAAAACTCCAGTTCGATTCGATTCCACTCCGATTAAGGTGTTTACATGGCTTTTAAAACTCCAAGTAAGGCAATAATTGTCACGTTTTTGGGATTATTTTCATGTTCATGTTTTGTCGTGTCTATTTCTGGTTTTATTTTGGTAACCGTCCTCATGTGTCATGTATGTCATCTTTACTTCTTCTCGTGTCATTCATGAAATCATTCACACCTGTGTTTTGTTAAATCACCTGTGTCTCCCCTCCCCTCCTGTGTGTATTTAAGCCCTGTAACTGGCAAAGCTCTTTGCCAGTTTGTCTTTGTTCTGGCCTCGTGTTGTGCATTGATTTACCAGCGTTCATAGTTTGTCTTGCCTTGTGTTGCCCACCCTTTTTGCCTTTTGACCCATGATCCTGCTCACCTGTTACCTATTAACCCATTGCTAATGCCTGACTCTGATTGTGCCTGAACCCCTCACGGAACCTCAACTTGGAACGGACAGATTACTCGGACTTGGACCGCGTTTGGATAAAGGAGTCTGCTTTAGTCCTGATACCATTGCTGTTCCGTATTTCCTGGTTTCCGAACCCTGGCCTGATTGTGTCTACGAGATATGGATTTTCCTCTGTAACTTGAGACACTGTATATTTGTTTTTAATACATTGTGGTGTTTTGAAATACATTATGTTTCTTTTATTCCAATTTATCGTGTTTCTCTGCTCCTTGGGTCCGCTTCCAAGTTGGTTGGTGACAATAATTTTAATTTTCAAAATGCATGTAAATGTACGTACTGATATCACTGGCAGTCGTAGACCAGTCAGAATATTTGCATTTGAAAACCTCTGTGTCAGCCCTTAAAACATATTTATGTTGTTGTAGCCTGTTGACCAATCACAGAGTCAGAGTTTGTTCACCCAGATTTGTGATCACAAATGTCTTACTTAACCTCAAGCCGTCTTATTATTCAGAAATATATCCTGACAAAGTGAGAAAAAAAAAACAAGGCTATGTATAGGAGATGCATTTGAAACATGGAGATGGAGAAAAGCAGTGAAGAATTTGAATACTGATGCTGGCTCTCAGTGGTGAGACGGGGATGGACAGCGGTGTGTTCTTCCTGGCAGAGCTGCATGAACCAAAGAGCCAGGGGTTCAGCTGCAGAGCAAACTGAAGCTTGAGCTAGATGGTATAAATACTAGGTGCTTTCCATGGTAGCTCCTCGTACAGTAGTAGATGTTCATACTGGATACAGCAATGCTTAGTGAGGCGGAGGGATTACCACACTCTACAGTATTTTGGATGTCACTGCAGTACCAGTTTTGGCCACAATCCTACATACAAGACCTTTAATATTTACTGCAAAATCATACTGATTAGCATAAATACTTTCAATACAGCCAGGGATGGGGCTATAAAATGTAACCCAAAATCTCATTCCAATCATTATTTTTCATTCCAATGAGTCTGTTAGAAATGCAAAAATCCTTCAATGTTGTACACATGGGTAACTAACAATATGCCAATAAATGTAGTTACACACTCTTCTGCATTAGTTTTAAGTGGAGGAGATGTATAAAGAGATAGGCAGATATTTGTTAGGTTTGTATATACATACACACATATATATATATATATATATATATATATATATATATACATATATAGTATTGTTTTTGTATATGTACACATATATATTAACACAAAAGGAGGAATCTGTTGGTTGTATGAAGCCTTGATGTGTCACTTCCTTACCTCTGCATTGTCCTGGCAGAATGAGGGAGAAAATTCTTACGTAGATTCGTAAGATAAAATAAAAGACTTGTTCTTGCAATCCTGCAGAAATATGCCAAAGTTGCCATGGTAACACCATTCCACCTCAGGTTAATCAAACTTGATTGCAATCCAAGCCACTAGTGTTTATTGTTGAACCATAAGCAGTGGAAAAAAAGAGTCAATTTAACATACTTTCATATATCGTGAATTCAATATAACATAATAGGTTTGAAACATTTCTGACATTACAAATTGGTTCCATATTCACAAACAGGTTCTCTTTTTCCACAAATATTTCCAGATGACATGACAGAAATCTTCACTCCCTGTCTTTGCAGAGCTGGAGGTGCAGCAGCAGAATGTGTTGGAAGGATCCAGAGGATTCTGTGGACCTGAGACAGACAAATACACCTCCTTAGACTGTATTTCAGTTGTACATCATAAGATACAGGGTCTCTTTAACAATGGTAGGGAAATGCTACAAGCACCGATCACCTTCCACCACTTGTACTCATACAAATGACCTATTTAGACTTGCCTATCACAGCACTGAATGTTCCCAAAGAGATAAGGCACATTTTTTAACCTCTGTCTTGAGAGTGAATTTAGTGAACAATACAGGAATGACAGACTTGTGAATGAGTCGCTTGCATTCACCTACGTACAGCCCCAAGGTCTTGCAATGAAGTGCACACTGGATTTTCAGCCACTATTCATCATGAACAAAACATGCTTTTTAAATGAATCATATTTCTCTTAGTGCTATTTTATTTGGTAGCGTGGTCCACAATGAAGAATGTCACAGCTCGCTGTTGTGTCCGGTGTTTAGGCAACCATCGGCTCACGTTGGTCAACACGTGGTACGGTTCTTTGCGGCCTCTTTTCAACCCAGAGGAGAACATCTCCTTGGTTCCTACTGTGACTGATGGCAGCCAGAGGTAAGACACAAGCACACATAGATTCAAAAGTAGATGAGTTTCCTTCCCTTTAGATGTACCTTTTTCACTTTACCAATAAACCTGTCAGAGAATGCCATGTGCCTTTTCGTTTAACTATGATACTACATGTGTCCATCCAGCTATTTTTACTGCGTTTGCTAATTGTGTATTACAAATGAGTGGAAATGCTGAAAACGCAAAAATGCCCTGTGACATTACAGAAAGATGGAATGTGGATATGTGCAATGAAAACATGTTCAGTCTGTGATAATTTGTGTAAATGTGTGGATTAATTAAGAGAAAGAAACAAACACATTGTGAGACATGTTATGTTGTAGATACCCGTGTAGTTTATTGTATGTTTCTGTTTAATGTTGATGCTAACACTCGCTAACCGTTTTAGTTTGTAGCCATTTTTACTGTGCTAGAACATATAGCATACAGTGTTGCTATTAACCACTTATTTGTGTGTTTTGTATCATTTCTATGTCTGTATAAACACTGAGATATGTTTGTTTCTGTGTTACAGTTTTAAATTGACAAAATAATTCCAAAACCCTCCAGTAAAGGACAAAAGGCAAACCTTGTTTGTTTATTGGAGGACTTTACTGTTTACTGTCTGTTGAGCTTTTTGCACAAGTGAACGCACTGCAGGGGCAGCACACAAGTCATTCACAAACTGCATTGCTTTCAAAATCCTTTTGTAGCAGGGAAGCCAAACTCATTCAGCTCAGTTTAATGTCAAGTGGATTGGACTTATAATAGCATAATAGCCTATAATGATAAGTCAAATTGTTTGTTTTTGTTTCAGTGCATTTTAAAAAAATGTAAAATATAATTATGAAAATGTTTACATGTGTCAAACAACACTTCAGCCTCTAACTTAATGAGTGATTCTGACTGTTTAATAATTTTGGTCCACTAGCAAAACGTGCACTGGAATGTGAACCAATCCTCCAACATTTTAGACATTTCCCTCTGAAAACATGAAGCTATCAGTTTGACCTTTTGAAACTGAACGTTCTTGATGCCATTTTTTTAGTCTATATATAGAAATTGCATGTTTTCTGTAGCCTAACTAAAAAAGCCATGTAAGAAATGAGAGTAATACAAGAACAATTACAACTAGTAAAACCATGAGTGCTATTACAGGCCCTTGCCACCCCATGTGACCGCCGAGACCACCTTGACAGTAAGAGGACATCGTATCATGCACTCAATCCAACATTTTGTGAGACGCAGTCGCTCTTATACTTCTGAAAACACTCGCTTTGTTACAGACTCATCACAGCCATGCTAAGTATTTGATCAATAACATAATTGCTAACTTTCGATCCCACATGTGTGTAGGTGATTTTCACCCATTTTGGTGTAAATTGGATGTAAACTTTAGGAGAAGATGATGAAAGGATAAGGGCTGGGATTCGTTTTAAAATGTGTGCTGTCATGGCAACAGCGTTGAAAATAGGGGTGTGTCCTCATTGGCTTCTTGGTTCAGTTTGGCATCAGGGATGTGTGTAGAAAACTTCGTTTGACTATCGAAAAAAATTATTTCATTCCCATTCAAAAACTTTAGGGGGCGTCAAAGAGCTATTTTGTGATGTAATGATACGAGTTACATATCATCATGTTCAGGATTTCATTACACACAAATGTTACATTGCGTCCAACTCAATCTGACAGTGTGTGACATACACACACTTTTGTGTCTAAAAATGGCCTCTTTGTTATGAGGTCATCACAGCCACACCCAACATTTGATCAAAATTGGGCAGGATAACTTTTGATCACATACGTGTGTAGGTGATTTTCACCCAGTTTGGTGCAAATTGGATGTTGAAAGTATGAAGGGTGGGATTTTAGAGGACCACACTTCTATACAATATGGCCAAATTCCTGTTGGGTTTAGGGTGGGGCCACAAAGGACTATGTGTGTACCAAATTTCATGTTTCTAAGTCAGAAAACATTTGACGTTGTCTCCCATCAGTGTGATGTATTTTGATTTTCGAGAGGGTGTGGCCGAGCGGTGTTGCAATATTTTTGTTGCCGATTTCAGATTATAAACTTTTCACCAGGCTTGAATGGGGTCAAATAAAATTCCCTTTTTTTAAACGCTGAAAGGGTGAAAATTGTGGTGAAATTTACAAGATGATAATAATAATACTAATAATAATAATAATAATAATAATAATGGAACCATGCAATTTTAACAGGCCCTGTCAGTACTGGGACCTAATAATGATGTAATAGCAGTTGTGATGGACATGAAAGGGGGAATCATCT
The DNA here is from genome assembly GCA_020466265.1 of Siphamia tubifer. Lineage (NCBI taxonomy): Eukaryota > Metazoa > Chordata > Actinopteri > Kurtiformes > Apogonidae > Siphamia > Siphamia tubifer. Next base: position 16,615,883 of record CM035791.1, read on the forward strand.
AAAACATGCAGGATACATCATGTCCATTCTAAAGTTGTTCCATTAATGTATGAGTCTGTGTATACAATTAGGTATTTGGGCACCGTGCTGGGCTCTTCAGTCATATCAACCACAGTTCTGGCAGATGCTGGACGGGTCAGTACTCCAGTTCGGTTCCAGCTCCAACACAAGGTCCAGGTAAACAGAACCTACCAAGTTTTTTACACCATCAGAACTTTAAAAAAATGCAATATACTGAGTAGATTTCAGCCATACTGTGCAATACTGACTCTTACACTTCATATGCAACACTGTACAATATTTGCAATTGTATATCTTTAGTTATGTTTTATTTATATATTTTTCTAATAAGTGTTTTGAGTCTTGTTCACTGGCCTTACAGTGTTTCATCTACCTGTTCTTATGTTCATCCTGAAGTGGATCTATGATGTAATGTCTGTATGACAAGAAATCTGATCTGAATTTATCACCCAAATGCACCCCTGGACAGCATAGGAAATGTTATTTCTGTCTGTGGATATCAGACTGTTTCCTTACTTTTTATAACCAGATATTTTTAAACCAAATAAAAATTATTTCCCCTCGTTCTGATTTGTTATTTCTTGTTTTGTTTTTTTGTTTTGTTTTTTTTTTTTGGAGGGGGGGGGGGGGGGGGGGGTTGTGCATGTTTGTCACTTACATGTTTCAGATCAAACACATTTAAATAATAGCAGTTTTTAAAGGTTTTATTATTATGGGAGGAAAAAACCAAACCTACCCCTGTGTGAAAAAGTAATTTCTCAGTAAACATAATAATAACTAGTTAATAACCTGCAGCAGCAACACTTGCAATCAAGTGTTTGAAAATGGACTGCACCTATATAGCACTTTTCCTCCTTCATGGTGCTGCCTCACATTCACACACCAGTAGGTTTCTAAGGTTCTGTCAGTCCTACTGGGAGCCTAAGTCAGGGTTCAGTGTCTTGCCCAAGGACACTTTGACATGTGGCCAGGATGCGAAACGCTGACCCTTCAGTCATTGGACAACCTGCTCTACCAACTGAGCCACAGCCAGTTTGCAGTAACTTGATTAAGATAATATAAGGAATCAGGAAGGGGGCAAATACTTTTTCAAACATGTAAAAAAAAGACTAGAATTTATGGAAAGTGTAATTCAATGACATCAATGGACAGTTCAAATCCTATCTCTGACTTTACTTTTTAATTTCAATGTTATAGTTACATGTTTAAAATATAAATTCCACATGTTACTGTTGTATTTGATGTGTTTTTTACAGGATTATTCTAACAATCTCAGCTGCCTTTTTTGTTTTGTTTTTTTTTCCATAAAAAACAGGAGGATTTGTTTATTTATTTGTTTATTTGTTCATTTATTTATTTATTTATTTTTACAGTGTGTATGTTTCTGGCCAAGCAGTTATGGACCTGCAAAGTGACTGTTCATTAGCCAATAACTTTTAAACCAGATAACTTGTAACAACCTGCAATACATATTTCTGTATGTATTTTAACATAATTAAGTAAAAAAGCTTAAACAGTAAATACATTTTAAATATGAACTTTTCAAAGCATATACTCAGTTACAGCACTATAGAAAAGAACATTACCTTGGAAAAGGTTTGTCCACACATGTATAACATGCTGTTCTTGCTCAAATTTGTTGCAAAAAAAGGTCGAATATGATAATAAACATATTAAACTATACTGAAGCCAAAACTGGGAACAAAGTATTGAAGCTCCTGGATGTTGTAACTAAACCTGTATGGTTACAGACTTGCAGAATCTATTGGTTATGGTCTTACACAAACGTTTATCTGATAACAACACCTTTACCTGAAAAAACTAAAGCATGTACCAACATTTTTTATAACAAAAAACCCATAAAACATTTCATATTACAAATATCTTCTTCTCCTTTAAGCTTTTCCCTTCCAGGGTCACCACAGCCAATCACTTGCCTCTATTTAATCCTGCCTTCTACATCCTTTTCTTTCACACCCTCTACCTTCATGTCCTGTTTCATCCATAAACCTCCTCTTTGGTCTTCCTCTCGACCTCCTCCCTGGCAGTTTAAACTCAACATACTTCTACCAATATATTCACTATCTCTCTTCTGGACATGTCCAAACCATTTCAGTCTTGCCTCTGACTTTATCTCCAACATGCGTTGTCCATCTTATGTACTCATTCCTAATCTTTCACTCCCAAAGACTACTTCCAGCTCTGCCTCCTGCCTTTTCCTCACTGCCACTGTCTCTCCACCAAACAACATGGTTGGTCTCACCAGTTTGTTCACATTTTAGCTGAAACTCTTCTATCACACATCACACCTGACACTTTTCTTCTCCTGTTCCAGCCTGCCTGCACACACTTCTTCACCTCTGTTCCACACTCTCCATTGCTCTGGACTCTTGACCCTAAGTACTTAAAATCCTCCTCCACTCTTTTTTTTTTTTTTTAATATCTCTTCTCCCTGTAACCTCACTCTTCCACTTGGCTCCCTCTCATTCACACACATACACTCCATCTTGCTGCGGCTAACCTTCATTCCTCTCCTTTCCAGGACAAATCTCCACCACTCTAGCTTCTCCTCTACCTGTTCCCTGCCCTCACTACAGATCACAATGTCATCTGCAAACATCATAATCCATGGAGATTCCCGTCTAACCTGGTCTGTCAGCCTGTCCATAACCATAGTGAACAGCAAAGAGCTCAGAGCTGATTCCTGATGCAGTCCCATCTCCACCTTGAACTCCTCTGTCACATCAACAGCACATCTCACCACAGGCTGCATACATGTGCTCTAGCATATTTCTATATTATTCCAGACTTCCTCATACAATACCACAGTTGCTCTCTGGGCACCCTGTTATAAGGTTTCTCCAGATCTACAAAGACACAATGCAACTCCCTCTGACCTTCTCTGTGCTTGTCTCTCAACGTCTTCAAAGCAAATAGTGCATCTTTAGTACTCCTTTTTGGCATGAAACTGTACTGCTGCTCCCAAATTTTCACTTCTGCCCTTAGTTTACCTTCAACTACTTTTCCCCATTACTTCATTGTATGGCTCATCAGCTTTATTCATCTGTAGTTGCCACAACTCTGCATATGTACTTAAAAATTAGCATGAGCACACTTCTCCTCCTTTCTTTTATCGCTACAGTATTTAAGATTCTGTTGAATAACTCAGTCTTCCATTCTTTCATTCACTAGCAGAGGAATTTACATCCACCAGCTACTTATTTGTAGTTGTTATTAAAATGACTCACTCTGTCACTGTCATGGTCCAGTATCTCCACAGTAGTTGGTCTCTTGAGTCTGTCATTTTCACACTGGATATTTCCATTTATGATGTAGCATTCCATTTCTGATAGCACAGCGCTAGGCTACTTAGCTCATCACGGAGGCTTTAGATGGTGCAGCTTCTGCTTTAACACTCATTGTGTCACCAAGTGCTTCATTACATTCGTCATATTTCTGCCTTTAAATGTAAATGACTTTAACACCTGTTGCATATAGAAGAATCTAGAACTTCTTGTGAACTCTAACTGCACGTTTCACCTATGACATGTCGATGTCGTCTGCCCAGCTGCCATTAACAATGGACAGACGGTGTAATTAAACAGTTGCATATATGTGTGGTACTGAACTATGGTACCTAAATTCATGTTAGATTTTGATCTGGTTACTACTGTTATTGTTTGCCCCTATTCCATACCTATAGTGACTTTCGGGACCCAACCCATCTTATTATACTACTGGGGTCAGGTGGAGTAGTCTGTTCTCCCCACATAAGTGAAGAAAAATATGACCATACTTTATTAAATTTGACATAAGTAATATTTGACATACATTTTTACGGTGGGTGTGAAAGGTTCTCTACTTTTGAAATTTCAATGGCCCACCACTGAAAGTGAAACAGTGAAACTGAAAGTGAAACTATTTCACTGACCTCCACCTGCAAAACCATTTCTCTTAGGGGGGGTTGGCTCATTGTTGCTCTTCTGCTGCAACTGTTTTTCATTTCATTAACGTCACAGTTGCTGAAAGTTATTAACAACCGTAACTTGATAACGGACAAGATCAAAAATACCAGACATTTAATTGATTTCGTCCTGTAATCTGATTAAAAAGTGTTCCTTTAATCTGTGTATATTCAGAGCTCTCTCTATATATATATCTATATGTATTTTTTTTTTCTATTGATCATTTCTTTATTGTTGATTTTTATTACATTTGCATGGACCAATTGCAACACGCAGTAATTTCACCCTGGCATTAATACTGTTCTGACACTGATTCTGAATTAGTCGTGATATTGATGTTGTGTTTCATTCTGTATTTCCTGTAGAATCTGATTGGTACTGTGTATGATCCTGTATGCGCCTTCTGGGATTTTGATCTCAAGTATGTACCAACTTACCCAGTGTATGGAGGTTGCAGATTATGGAGGATCAAACCTTCAGTAATTAAAAATATACAAAGAAATCTAAAGATGGCTTGATGAATCCACTTAGGTACTGTTCATTTATTTACTTTGTCGTCATTTAATTACAACAAATGGCTTGATAAGTCAATTTACTGTAGGTACAATTTATTTATCTATTTTGTCCTTATTTATATTTTTTTCCTTGTTTCATATATATATCCCTGGATTTATTTTACATTGTTTTTGTGATACATTAATTTCCATATCATTTATTTATCTATTTGGTCCATTGATTTCTGAATGACTTTCTATGTAGATTTTCTTCAGTATTCTCTCTTTTGCCTTTTTCCCCCTCTATTTATTTGTGTATTTTTTTTTTTTTTTTCTGTGTTGCTTTCTATCTTTACTTTTTTAATCCCTTTTCTTTTTTATTTCTATATTTTATTATCATCTGACATTTTTATTTTATTATTCATAGTCATGTCTACCTCTTTGGTATTCCCCTTTTGCTTTTTATACCTGTATTTATTTATGCTTTGCCTATTTATTTCTACATGTCCTTCAGCCTGGTAAGCAAATGAAGGGGTGTCTATAAAGGCATGTCCTTTGGTCCACTGTTCTCCTCTTGGTTCATTTGTATTCAGTGGAGCTGTGCTGGCAGAGCTGAACAGTGAACACAGTTACTGTACCTGATGCTTGTGCTAGAAAGACAGAACTTGTGTTATATGAAAATCTGAAGAAATACTCCTGCACAATCACATACACACTTGGGTTTGGGTTCAGAGTGACCTGTAACACTATCATCGTTCACATTACATCAGTGATCCAACAGGACCTGTCAGGTTGGGTTGGGTTTGGATAAAAACTTAGAGCTGTAGAAACGCACAGGTCCCAATCATTTGGAACGGACCCTGCTGTCTCTCAGTTTCTGGCCAAATTTGACCCAGAGTTTAAACTAAGGGACCAAGACCACACTCCTTTTTGTCCAAACCCAAACCGATCTGTCATATCATGTCGGGCTCTGTTCGGTTGGGGTTGTAGTAATTAATTTCATATCATTCATCTGAACCACACATGGATCCCTGAGTCCAATATAAGTACGTCTGGATCACTCGTCCAAAAGGATCCTGAAATAAATCCAAACACTCTGGTTATGATATTTGCACCAAACAGTCAAACCTCAGTGAATGTATGATCACACCTAAACTATTTTTCTATGTTTTCAGTGGCTGTGATTGTAACAGCAGTAATTTTGTTGGTCCTGTCCTGGTGCCGAAACCACGAGGAAATAGAAATAAACCAATAAAAGAAGAGCTGAACCAAGGACAAGCCTTTAAAAACCTTCCCCTCATTTGTTTATGAAGTATGACCATTCCTTACCAACTCTTTTAAATTAATAAAAAAGGGGTTTCACTGATATGTGAAAAAGAAAAACATAATTACTGTCAATAGTTTCGGATAAATAAACAGATGAAGAAAAAGCACAAGTGATAATACTGAAGGTGAACACTAAAGGCTGACCAATATTGGACTTTTGGGGCCAATGCAATTGCTGATTTCGGAGGGTAAAAAAATTGCAGATGTCTGATATATCTGCTGATATCCAATATTGGCTGACAATCAATATACTGGCTGATATATTATATATGAATTTTTATATGCACAGGATATAATGCTTTTTTTTAGGTAATTGTGGACATGGGGATTAACAGTTGTATAAATCTTTGTTTATCTCAGGAAGTTAATTGACTCAACTTTCAAACCCTGTATAATATTCTGATAGTAGGCTAACATGTGACCCATGGAGAACCACGAGTTATAGATGTGGTACTTTTTATTCTGGGCAGAGCAGAGTAATGAAAAATATATGTCTATATTTTATAAGTAGTGAAATAAAAATGGTTTGGTAAATAATTATTTAAAATGTAAGTGAGACCCCCCTTTAACTACAAACAAACGATGACTCACAAAAATAATTACAGAAAAAATATTACTGAGCACAAACTTTATTATTTCTCTCATCTAAATGGATTTAACAAGCCATTTTTATATGTCTTTGTATATTTTTAATTATGGCAGGTTTGATTCCCTATAGTAGATTCTCTAATACCACATTCATCTTACCTGATTGATGTTGAAAAACTTAGATTTGAGAATATTTAAATGTTTAGCATTCATTTGTAAATGCAGACATGTCCGTTTGTGCTGTATGTTTCTTTTTAGTCCAGAGGCTGGAGGCTGGTGGAATACCAAAGGCTGTGAAGTCGTATCCAGACAGTATGGATACACCGTGTGTGATTGCAACCACACAACCAACTTTGCATTACTACTGCAGCTTTATGAAACCCAGGTGACATTTCAATGTTTAAAAAATAAAATAAAAAATCTGTGTAGACTTTAATCCAAAATATGTGCAGCTATTTACAGCTTGTGTGTGTGCATGTGTATGTGTGTTAGAGGAGCCTGGAGAACGAAAAAGCACTGCAGGTGCTGACGTTTATCGGCTGTGGAGTGTCTCTGTGTGGCCTCCTCTTCACCTTCATCCTCTTTATCGCTGTAGGGTGAGTCACAAACATCACAGAGTGCACTCTGTAAAGCACTGAGGGTGAAAAGCATTTCATGAAAACCCAGCCACATTCACATCAATAAATGGAAAAAAAAAAAAAAACAGAACTCTAAACTGTAGATATGTGAACAGCACCACAGCGAAATATTTAGAAAAATCCTGAAAAGTGTTCAAGTGTTGAACCAACTATTTAACTACTTATATTTGTACGTCCTTGTATTTTGTAGGGTTCCTAAATCAGATCGAACCACGGTCCACAAGAACCTGATTGTTGCTCTGGGCACTGCAGAGCTCCTGCTGATGTGCAGTGACTTCGCAAAAGCGAATAAGGTGAGACTTTACACCGGACTTATTTATAAATGTATCTCTATTAGTTATACTGGAACAATGTAAGCAACTATTCTCCCTGCAGTTTGCACAAAAAGAAGCATTACTGATATATATGTATACTATATATCAGTATATATATATATATATATACAGTATATATATATATATATAATATATATATACCGTAAATTCCGGATTATAAGCCGCTACTTTTTTCCCAAACTTTCAACCTTGCGGCTTTTTCAGTGATGCGGCCAATTTATGTAATTTTCCTAATGGCCGCCAGAGGCGCTCGAGTAGAAAAGGTAAGATTTAGACCGGTGGAATATATGCGTCGAGGAAGACTGAATGAAAAAGGAGGGGCGGAACAAACGCGGGGTGACGGGTTTAAGTGGGAGCGGTAAAGTTGACAGACAGGTGTACAGGGGTAAAAAGTTGCTTAAAGAAAAACCCGCGGCGGTGTGTGAGAGAAGACAGAGGCTCGACCAGACCCTGTGGATTATTTTTGCACGTTGGCACAGAGGAGTTTGACCTGAACTCTCTGTGAAAGATTAAAGTTATCGCTGACTCTGCGATAGATGAGACGAGGCGGCGACCAGCCACCTGTTTGTGGATGCGGCGGACAATAGTGGATATATATTTTTCCCTCCCTTACCTTTGGAAATATACACTTTTTTTCCCTTGGATTACTTTCAACGGGACCTGGACTCTGCAGGTCTGCATCAAACCTTAAGTATCATTTTCCGTTTATTTTGCCGGCTGTGATTTTTGGACTGTGGACTTTAATGAAGGACATTTAGTTTCATTCGCGGGACTTGAAGTCGGGTTTGGGTTAATTTTGTGTTTGTGTTACATGTTTTAATGTGGGCACATGCGGCTTATATACAGGTGCGGCTTGTGTATGTACAAAATCGGTTTTCCTCTTAGAATGAGGTGGGTGCGGCTAATAATCAGGTGCGCTCTATAGTCCGGAAATTACGGTATGTGTGTGTTTGTGTGTAATGTTGTATAAAATCACAATATTAATGAAACACGGACATGAGAGTGATTGGTTGTTAGTCTGTATATTTGCAGTCCTGTGATGAACTGGTGACATGTTCAGGGCTAACCCTCATTTCCCCATAGGTAGCTGGGACAGGCACCAGCACCCCTGCAACCCTTTTGAGCAGGGGTGGCCAACTCCGGTCCTCGTGAGCCACAATCCAGCATGTTTTAAATGTTTCTTTGATGGTTTTATCAGGCTTCTGCAGAGCTAGATGATAGACTGATAATTTCAATCAGGTGTGTTGGAAAAAGAATACATCTAAAACATGGTGGATTTTGGCTCTCAAGGACCGGAGTTGGCCACCCCTGCTCTTGAGGGGGGGGATGAGTGAATAAAAATGAAACATGACGTCATAACATTTGAAGACTGACACTAACCAATCAAATAATCTAACATAAAAAGTTGATTCATGGTTCACTTAAGTATAGTTTAGTATCATGTCAAACTAAATTAAGAAACTAGAAAAGCACACAGAGAGTGCAGTATCTTTTTAAGTTATATTGCTCATACACAGATAAACAAATGAATAAACAGATAAACACCAGTAAAAACATAACTCCGCCATTCCTTTAGTGACTAATTACATCATCATAGGAAGTGACACTAGAAAAATTATGCTAATTTACAATGTTTAGTCAAAATGGACAAATTTATAGGTGACATTAAGCCCATTTTCTACAAGTTAACACAGATCCCTGGTGTCTCATAGTGTGTTTCCACCAAACAGACTGGGACAGTTTGGTACAGTTCAGAGTGTCTCAGTATAGTTTGTCTCACTTGAGCTTGCGTTTCTACTGCCTACAGCACCCTTACGTTGTAGGGAGGGTAAACGCACACTTGTCGAGTGGAGATTTGACTTCTTGTTTGTGCTATTGTCCTTCCATCACGCGGAAATGAGGATTCTGTCAACCAATCAACAGGATCCAGTCTGTTTAGCCCTGTCCACATGGATCAGGCCTTGGCACTCCAAAGGGAAGGGTGACAAAAAGTGGGATGGTTTTGATTGGTTATTTTGGTAAAAATAACCAATAAAAAAAAATGCGTACCAAACCGTCCCAATCTGCTTGGAAACACGCCATCAGTGACCTGTCTGTGATATGCTTTGGTCAAAATACTGCATTGGTGAAGAGTTGGTGAAGAGTTGTTTAACCTGAAGAAACAGCCCTTTTTCAAAATACTCAGTTTTACAGTAGTGCCCCTTGCTTTAATTCCAATGAACCACAGCTGACTCCGCCCCTCTCTTCAGTGGGATGTGTCTTTGATATTTCATTTTAATTTGTTGCTACACTGACTATAGATTGTTGTATAATATATATGTATAATCAACATCAACATATCCTTCACGTTTTAATTTTTTTTTTTAATTGAATTTGTTTAAGAAGCAGGTTTTTTTTTAGGGAAAATTTGAATCTTTAACTTGATGCTCGTACTCGAGGTAATGTAAAACCGTCGTAAATGTAGTGAATGCTGCTTCTTTTAAACAAAGTGCAATTGAAACCTTAATTATTTTTATTAAAGAAGAAAAAACACATTGTAAACTTGAACATGGATGTATTTTCTAGGTGAAGGTCCTATTTCATACTCATTCACCCAAGTTGACTTTGTTGCTTATATTTTGTCTTTGCGTCTGATTACATTTTACATTTTGTGCGTGTGCTTGTGGATGTGCACTGTTGTTGTTTTATACTTCAGGTGGCGTGCTTCATGGTTACGGCTCTGCTCCATCTCTTCTTCATGGCTTCTTTCACGTGGATGCTGGTGGAAGGGCTGTTGCTCTGGAGCAAAGTTGTGTCAGTCAACATTAGCGAGGACCGTAGGATGAAACTGTACTACATCATTGGTTGGGGTAATGTTTAATCTACACTTATGTTGAGTGCAGTTTATTAGACATGCATTAAGCCAACATTTAATTACTTAATTACTTTCCCTTCAAAAGTATTTTAATCCAGTAAAATATGCACTGACGAGATCAAATTTGTTTTTTTTTATTGAGTTTTACATAACATTAGGTCATTGTGATCAATAGATGTGGTGATATGCAGTATGTGTTGTATTGTGGGTAAAAACCAAGCTGCATATTTAGTGTTTTCAGTGCTAGATTAACAGAAGAGCTGTACTAGGCTAGATCTGACATGGACCCTAGCAAAGTCAAAACAGAAAAATAGCATTATTAAGAAAAATATTAATAGCACTTTGAAAAATAAAAAGACTTCAGATTAGCTTTGAATTAAGGATTCAGTATGTCTTAAGGTGCTGAAGAGAAACAGACAAAAGAAAGAGCTTGTCTTTGAATATCTTTTACTCTGTAAAGTCCAGAGTATGAATTGGTTTTGAAAAAAAAATAATGTGATGTTTGACGATCTACATTTAAAAAGTTGATAAAATAATATTAATGGTTATTCATATTCACTTTTATCATTGAAAGAGTGATTAAATATTGTTACAGAAATTATTCTATAACAGGATCATGTTTCACACTATTTTCTACTGTTCCTCATGTATTATTATAAGGATTGAACCTGTCTCCTCTGTAAAAAGTAGGGTTCATTGTTAGACTTTGGAGCTTTGTAAAGAAGAAATGTGTCACCTTGTTCTATGATCATGTTCAGGGTTGGCATTAGCTGATCCTGAGTGGTCAACTTTACAGTAAATGCATTCATATATGCCTGACATTAGCATGCATCTCCACTGTTATTCTGTATTCAAATTACCAAGCTTTTATTTAGGTAAAAAAAAAAAATGCAACTTTTGATTTCAAATTGAACAGAATATTTGTTATGTTTATTCTTTCTCAAATTTCATTCACTGTCCAGCAGGTAGGGTGTTTTTTGTATGTCAAAGAATAGACTAGACTAGACTGGAATAGAATAGAATACAATATAATACAATAGAAAGTGCAAAGATACTACATGGAAATGTCACACAAAATGACACTGAAAATATATGCTGAAAAATAAAATATTGATAATACAACTAATATATAAAGAAATACAAACAGTCAGCTCTATACTACAAATGAATTAGATACAATGTCCTGTATGAGTTGATGTTGTGAATCATTTAATCAGTTACCTTTTAAATTTACTGGATCTCTTTGTGACATATGATTGATTCTTACAGAACCTGAAGCATCTTTATGAATTTTAACTTCTTTTTTTTTATTACTTGTATATCTTGCGTTTTTCATTTGGGCATTTTAACACATTTTCTGGTCACAAATTCAATAAAAATCCTGTCTTTAGTCATTTTAACATCAATACGTGTAGTGATTCAAATTCCTTTTCCCCTGATTTCCTGGAACTTATGGCCTTTATAGTTTCAATTATATTGGAAATTGCTGTAAAATGGTGTATATCCTGCTGGTCTGACAAAAAAAAAACTGGGCTCCATTAATGCTTTTATAACCATAAATGTGACCTTTGTCAATTTTTAAATCATAAAGCTGTTAATCTTAGTGTTTGTCCTATTCACACTCTGGTAATCAGTGTACCTCTGTTTTGTTATGTATGATTAAAGCTTGCTCTGTCACTCAATTCTGTATGGCTTTCTCCAACATCTTAACCTCAAGCTCTTTTATGGAGCAACAGTGCCCAGACACCTTGGTTAATTCTTTCAACAATACTGCCATCCTTGACCACACTGCTCCTCTCAAACTGAGAAAGAAAAAAATCCAATCCATCTCCATGGCACAATGATTACTCAGGTTCTCAAGGAAGAATGCAAAAAAAAAAATGTACTGAAGACTCATAGGTTAAAAGTCTCCCTTGACATTTTCAGAAGTTACATGTCCACGATGAGACTGCATTTACAGAGGTGAGATCAGCCTATTTTTTTTTCCACTTGGATTCTATAAATGCCCATATCTCCAAAGACTTGTTTTATTGATTTTGTAATAGGAGTTCCACCACCCCCAAGGCTGAACTTGAAATGAACTGAATTTGGTGTGAAATTACCTGATTTAGATTTTTTGTGTTAAAAATACATGGGATATTAGCACATGTAAAGTAAGTAAAGTAGGAAGTACAGGCTTTGATACAGTAGCCTTCTCTATCCTTCTGTAACACAGTAAAGTTTTTAGCTCTTTATTAATCAACCAGCAGTGGGCAAAATCAGTACGGGTATGAAGGTAAATTAAATAAAAAAAATATTTTTTCTATTTAACTATATTAAGTACTGAGTACCCAACTACTGGTATACTAAATCTCTACCTTAAAAATACAATAAAATAATAATAATTTTTAAAAAAGTATTAAAAATGGTATTTTAAAATAACAGGAGCCTACTACTAAGGATATTTTTTTTCTTCTAAGGGCATGGTGGAGCATTCAGTCTAAGGATTTCAGGTCTATGATACCATGTTGGCTTCTTATTCTATTAAAGTGGAAGTGGCATCTTGAGGGATGATCACCTTGAAGAGCCACACAGCTAAAATTCAGCCCAGTAAGATCTGTGTTGCTTACTAATTCTGTTTTGTAAATGGGTCCTTGATGGTGAAAATCACTGAAAAAAATCCCTAGTTTCAAAAAATAAATCAGTCAATCTATTCCTGCTTCACTTTTAGAGTGTCCTTGAACAAGGTCGACAGTCATCTTATCAGAACATTGAACATAAAAATATTATAGTTCTATTATTATATTACGTTATATTTGGTGGAATTTCATGAATTTCAATTACCCCATTTCACTCATCAAAACCAACCAAAAATACTGTTAATATTTAATTATTAATTCCATTAGTAACTACTCTGTCAATATTTAGTGTAATACTGTTCCTTACCTCTAACAGGTAATGGTTCAATTAGGATAATTCATTTTCATTAAAAAAAACGTTATTTGAAATGTTTCACTTTACTTTTGAAAGACCAACATATAAAACATAACATTGAAACAACATATCATAATATGTTTTACAGTTGTAAAGAAAGTAATAGTCTGACATTTCTGAAATCCTTTTACCCCCAGTTTGACTGCTGGGTCAAACTGACCCAAACAGTATGTATATGATATAAACATGAGAGGGGATAAAAAAAATTACACTCATTAAGGCAGAAGAAGAAGTATCACATGGGAAAAAAAATACTTTAAAGTATTTTTCCTAGATGTTCAAACTTTAAAATTGTTCAATTTGACCCATAACATTACAGGAGGATTAAACAACAGCAAACACGTCTACAACTGCACACTGGTCATTTCACTCTGAATGTGAAACAGGCATAGTGCTAATGAAATGAGTGATTAAAGAACTAAACATGCTTTTTGAACTGAAAAAAAAACTGACTGAACTGAAAAATTGACTCATAATCAATGTTGGTGAATATACACATAAAAATCTGCATTTTAGAGATAATAAAAAGCTTTGACATTGAACTGTCTTTCTTATAATTATTTGTAATTATTTTTACACATTTGATGTTGGCATAAAGATGTAGAGATTGCTCTACATCATGAAATTTGTATAAAATCATTAATAAGAGTGGGGGAACTGAACTGAAGCTGTTGTTTGGGTCTGAATTAGCATGTTAAAACACCAGGATCACACAATAACACAAGCAGCCTAGCTAAATAAATACCTTGTATTCTGTATTACCCATCTATATCCTGATATATTGCACATATTTCTTTTTTTGTGATCAATTTTTTATTCAGATTTTTCCACTTTTTAAGAGGAGAGAAGAAAAAAATTAAATTAAAAAAAAAGTATACAGTGGTGAGATACATGACAAAAAGTTTGATGTACATTTTCCATTATTTAACATATGTAAACAAAAAGCACAGTAAAGCACATCACCTAATGGAACAAACAAAACATCAGTCCCCACCCCCACCCCCACCCCCCCTTTGCTAAGGACCTAACCCCCCCCACCCCCCATTCCTTGGCAAAAAATAAATAAATAATTTGTCATTATCATCATCCCTATCAACCATGGCTACATAACAAGGATTTCAATGTTAGAATTACCTTGTCCCATATCTGCATATTATATATATATATATATATATATATATATATGTATTATATATATTGCACATATTTATTATCTGTAGTATAGTTAGCTTTTTTATATTTTAGTAATTATCAGTATTTTAGTCCTATTTATATATTTAATATTTTATCTCTATAGGTTTTATTACCCGATGACCAACTTCTGGCCGAAAGGTCATTGTAATTATTTTATAATTTGTCTGTCTGTCCATTTCTCTGTCCATTCAATGATATAATCACATTATCTTGGAATACATTAAAATATCTGCACCAAATTTGCCCTGTGGGTGCATCTTGGCATGGAGCAGAAGTCTATAGAAAACAGATCACTTTGGCCTACTTGTTCAATGTCCAATGGCCTTGTGCAGTTATAATATATGAGTACTTTCAAATATAAACATATATATAATAGGTTTGACACAATCAAAATTATAGGACAGTAACTTTCAACAGAATCTTACACAGTGCTCAGTATGCAGAGGTGGTAAAAGTATTCACATTATGTACTTATGAACTACACATTATGTACTATAGCGGGTTCAGATGACGAGACGAGACAAAAACAATACTTATATAACCAGGCAAAATCATAAAGGTTTTCTAATTTCACAGTGAGTGGTACTGACCAGATTTCTGCACTTGATCTGGTACCCACAAAAGTATGCTGAGAAAGGTAAAAAAAATCAAAAATAAAAATATATTACATACTGTCAGATCCAAAGCCTGTTTTGAGAATGTAAGGAGTATAAAGTAAATAGATTCATAGATAAATAAATACTTTATTGATCCCAAAGGGAAATTTATGTGACAGTTTGTTGCTCATATCCAGCCAGTTAAAAAGACACATCCATAATAGTACAGATATTCATGCAAAAATATAGGGAATAAAAGTAAAAAGATCCCAGAAAGAAAAATGCTCAAATAAGTACAGATTAACCTAAAAAAAATTGTTACTTCCTACTTCTATCAGCATGTTATATTGCCTTTATTTCTCAGTATTTTGTGTTATATTTTTCTAACATTCATTTTAAATATTGGCTGCTAAACACATTTTTATTATTCCTGTAACAATGCCACCAACATTTTTTTTTCTATTCTATTGTCTATTGACCTTTTTTAACCTTTCACCTCGTTTCTTACCAGTTTTCAGGAATATTACAGAGTGTTGAGTTTTAATTTTGGTGTTTCACTGAATTAAGTAAAAAACCATCTCTGAGGAATTTGGAAGTAAATATAATGATTTAAACAAAAGTAACCAATGCAATGATATTTATCTTAATGTAAAACTGTGTTATGACATTGGTTATTATTGCTTTATAGCCTAGACCCAACACCAGAATTCAATATGTCAACATGTCCAACCTTTGCCCATTATAGGGTAAATTATGAAAATTAGTCCTCTTAAAATAATCTCCTTTTCTTGTTTTTTCTTTATTACTTGTCTGTTGTTTTAATTTATAATTTTATGAACAACAAGATATTCTGCCCTCTGCTCTCCAATGGATAAGCTACTAAAACAATGTGGTAGATAGATGTAGACATACTGGATATTACCACTATATTAAATAATAATGTTGATATTTTTATTAATGTTAACTTCCATCAACACTGATTGGATGTTTTGCTCCAGCATAACCTTAACCCAGTCAGATTTTGCAAAACATCCTGCAGCTGCCACCGTTCATGTAACCGAATCCATCTGCGGCTCCATGTGTTATGTCGCGTAATGAGCTGAGAACAGTATGTGAAGAAGCAAAACAGTGGGTATTCAGGTGGCCCTCCCAGCTCTATGCAGACATGTCAAATGTTTTACTCCTCAGACTAAATAGACCAAGAGACTAAATAGACACCGCAGCAGCCACTGTTCCATAAATATGTCTTTAAGCATTCTGTGTCCATGCTGCTGCCACAGTTCATTTTCATGTATTGGGTTGTTTCCAGGACTACCTGTTCTGATAGTTGGCGTAACGTTGGTGGTATCAGTTGATGAGTACAAATCAGATGATCACTGCTGGCTGAATGTGAAGAATGACACCATCTGGGCATTTGTTGGACCTGTCGTATTTGTTTTGGCGGTAGGTATTTCACTGTGTATAGTCAAATATTTGTAAATATAGTACTTATATTTCACACTACTCACCTTCTATATGAAAGTTGTATTTATTTATTTATTCTTTTTTGTGGAAGAAGCAGCCAGTGCAGAAGGCCAGAAGCATATTAATCCAACTAGACCATGTCCTTAAGGCATGAACACCATCAGGGCGACATTATTATTTACCTCAGAAGAGAGAAGAAAATAAAAACCCAGATACTCCAGCTCATGTATGTCTTCTGCCATCAGGTTGCTTAAATGAGTCAATTGTAGTGGTCGGTTTTGAGTAAGCTACAGTATATAGGCCTGTTGGTTAACTCATATGTGTTTTCATCTGCTGCCTGCCTGCCTACCTATTAAAGAGCAACACTTATTATACAACAATGTCCTTAATTGTGACTATTTAATAATGAATGTGTTAATACCAGAAGGTTATTTATGATAATAACCTCAATACCCAACCTTAATGAGTGACTGTAGGAAGTGGCAATTTTTTTCCACTATTGTGCAACTTTTGCACAGTCAAACTCGTATATTGTCTTGATATTGTATATTGTATATAGCCAATACCTCTGTTTTTAATTCTTGTATTTAATTCTTGTTGATATATTTAACATTTCATGTCCTTCTCTGATACAACACAAGTACAACTGTCAATACCTGTACTGCTGCAATAACATTTCCCAATTTGGGATGAATAAAGAACTTCTTTCTTTCTTTCTTTCTTTCTTTCTTTCTTTCTTTCTTTCTTTCTTTCTTTCTTTCTTTCTTTCTTTCTTTCTGTCTGTCTGTCTGTCTGTCTGTCTGTCTGTCTGTCTGTCTGTCTGTCTGTCTGTCTGTCTGTCTGTCTTTCTTTCTTTCTATCTGTGTCTGCCTCTAAATGTATTATTTAATGATCTAATAGCTATAGCTTATGGTCATGTAGAATAAGGCCCTTATATAAATGCACATTACATTGACTATAAAGTATGTCCATATGAAAGTTTAATACAACATTGCTTTAATTTCTTGAACAGTTTCACATCTCACAGTTGCCATGAGCTTTACAAACTGAAATAGTCTTCTTCAGATGAATACAATGTGATTTCTAGCAGCCAGAGGAGGAGGCCAAACCTTCCCTCTTTTCCTTCTACATTTGAGCTTGAGGCCAAGTGGATGTGAAACGACACATCTCATTTTTGCTGGAGGCCATGTTGATGCTGTTGTCATCTCCCTGCAGGTCAATGCGGTTGTGCTGTGTCGGGTTGTCATGGTGACTGTTTCCAGCGCTCGCCGCCGTGCTAAGATGCTCAGTCCAAGCTCAGCGTCAAAGATGCAGACCTTTGACCTCACCTGGTGAGATGCTGTTGCCGCTCTACTTCTCTCTCTCTCTCTCTCTCTCTCTCTCTCTCTCTCCCTCCCTCTCTTTCTCTCTCTCTCTCTCTCTCGTATGCACCCTTTTACATGAACCTTTTTTTTTTTTCTTCCAGTCAAGCAACCACATTCTGTCTCTCACTCTGGCTCACACACAGATACACAGTTACTGCTTCCTCTTTGATGGAGCTAGTCAATAGAGACACTGTGAAAGATGGGGAGTTTTGGTGGTGGAATCTGCTGTGGGAGTCTTTTGCACTTATCAGTTTAACACCTGGTCCAAACACAGCTGTGTGAGTGTAGATGTGTGACTGTGTGTTTGTTAATGTGTCTTTGTGTGTGTACAATACATTTCAGAGCTTGTCTCTACAAAAGCTTGATTCTGACACTTATTCTGCATATACATAGTGTGCGCTGTACAGTATATCCGTTTGCTATTATTATGTTATTGCCTTTCAATCAGCATCTTAGAACTTATCAACAATGTCATTTTAATGACACTTCATTTCAAATTTTCTTTCTAAGTCGTGAATATTTCTCATCTTTTCTTGTAGTAAGAGAAAGAGATGATCAAGCCTCTCTTTGAATCCATTTATTTACCCATATATTAGAGGAATCCTGCTATTTGATGATTACTATTTACATGAAAGTTTCTGGAGATACTTACCTTTGTTAAAACAAAAACCATATGTATTATTCTCCCAACGTACTGTAATGTGTAGACACAAATCTGCTTCAGTACCATGCATTCTTGCATACCTACACACCTATAATTCCCCTTCAGAAGCTAAAGAGCAAACACAATTTCTCCTTTTACTGTGTCATGTGAGTTTATGTTACTATGGTTACCGGATGGTAGTATAAGTGTGCAGTAAGTCTCCTACAGTATACTGTAGCTATGTATGCAAGCTTGTAATATTCAGTGGCAACAATTGTGCTGCAGGTTTTCCATGGAAGTGTATGATATCTTATCTGTTTTTTGATACTATATGAAGTGTTTTCACTGTATAGCAGCAGCGCAGTACAATTGTGTACAATTTTGCAGCATCCTTCTCTTCACACAGTATACAGTGCAATAATTACTGCACGCTGATTATTTACACTTAGTATGGTGGGACAAATATTGAATTGCTTCAGTAAATAGAGTTTTTGCTTTTTGAGATTAATAAGTAAAATTAAATGCAAAATATAGATTAATTCAGATATTGTGTTTTGTGATTCATTGTTTGTCTGTCCAGTCATTAACTCCCAGTGGTACTTGATTTTACTTTTTTCTTGTTCAGGTCATTTCAGAAGTGATTCTAAGGAAATGTAGGTGTTTTTCCCCCTTCGGTCTGAATGAGTAAATGCTGAGAATAAAGACTGGAACTACCAGACCTATTTTTTTGAGAGATGTAGTCCAGACTCACACAAACTCATTGTTTGTTAGAAGCTTTGTGGCTGAGGCTTTACCCAGATCAGTTTTGTGCAGCCAGGGTGAGTATTACCACCTGTTTAGCCAAGCTGGAGCAAAACCAATCATCCAGTGGTGACTTGACTGAGGCTACATTTAGATGGTAAAGGCTCCCACAGAGTCAGACGTACTGTGCATGCACTCTGCTTTGGGACTTCTGTGGCATCAAGTATGTTCCACTCTGCAATCTGAAACAAAAATGCAAAAGTAGCATCTTCATTTTTAATTCCACATTTAGATATACATTTTGGAGGGGTGGGGGGGTTTGCATGCAAACGGACATGGAAAAGTGTGTGAAATTTCCTATTTATCAATGGGATTTGCATGACAGGTCCATGGTGTCTGCAGCTCTAGGTATGTACCGAATACAGATGTTACATGTATACATAGTATTGTTCAAATGTTTAAGGCCATCTTTGTATACTAGATGCCATCATTAATATGTCTATGTATGATGAGAAACAGAAATCTCTTTTTCGTATTTCAGTAAAAAGCACTTGAGCCAACCATCAGCATCTTTCTTTTATGTATATCTATTTTCCACACATATTTTAGCTTGTTGGAAATGCCACAGTGTGCTTTTCCCCTTCTCACCATGGCTCTTCATTCCCTCACAAATAGCCTAAAAGTAAATGTCTGCGCCAGCTCTAGTGTTACACAATTTCAGGAGATTAGAGGCAAAGCGACTTTCAAAAATAAAAGGGAAGAAAGGGAAGTGAGTGCCAGCTTTGTCCTTGCAGACATAGTGCAGTCTTAAAACTCAATCTCTCTACCCAGGTGCAGCACTGTGACAACAATAGTAGTTTGAACAAAAGCAACCTTTTCTGCCTTGACCCATGAAATGGTTATTGGCTGTATGAGCACCAAGATCATTGAAAGCATGATTGTGAAGGAACAGGAATATGACTGTGGTAGGCGGCCAAATCTATAGCTGTACGAATGTTTGATGAGGATTCAAGGAGGAAATATTTGAGAGAAAATGTTATCGAAATACCTTGAAAACTCCACTTTGCCTAGTCCTTCGTTCTGGCTATACTCCTGTTACTAAAATGGTTGACAAAGGGAAAAAATATTGACAACTGAGGAATCAAAAGGTGCCAGAACACTGTGAAAGATGGTTGGTTCACATCTGTTATAGTTTACTCCCACCATGCATATGGACAAAAGAGACCAAGGCTGACATATGTGTACATGTTTCTTCCCTGGAGCCTCTGTGTTTTATGACCTCACAGGTTTTCCCTAGATCATGTCTGGACCTGCTGCTGTAGTCCTGCTTCTCTCCATCATGATTATAACTCCGCTAAAGAATGGCAGAGTTTTGATTTGTCTGTTTGTTTGTTTGTTTGTTTGTCTGTCTGTGTGATACATGACTCAAAAAGTTATGGATGGATTTGGCTCAAAATTTGAATGAAATGCTGATATGGGAATAAGGAACAAGTGATAAAAGATTAGTGTTGATCAGTTGGGGGATGGTCCACATGTGTGTCTTTTTATTTGGGGGGGGGTGTTCTGCCTTGGCGGTGTCTGCACTCTCTTCGTGCTTTTCTAGTCCATTTATGTTACAGTTGTAGTTATCATGTGTTTGCATGCAATACAAGGTACCGTACTACTGTTTTGTCATTTATTATGACTGACCTAACAGACCTACTGTACTACACAAAACTTTAGAGAGAAAATTGCATTCCAGAGCTTTGAAAATAGACTCTAACTTAGAATGGAGGATTCTTTTAGAGACTATATACAACACTTTACATTTATCACATTCATTGGAATTCAGCAGAAATGTATACATCATATTGTTGGAAAATGTCTATTCTTTCAAAGACCAATTCACATGTTAATCTTGTTTTTATTGTTTTGTATTCAATCTACAGGACTCAATACAGAAAGTGTCATGTTTTTTGTTTTGTTTTTCTCATTCACTCCCATGTTAAATATAGAAGGAGCATAGAATAGCCTTTATTATCATTTGACATATCACAAGGACACATCAAACAAAATTGCCTTTGGTCTCTCCAGGACCAAAAAAAAAAAAACAACTGGATGCAGCCAGTTCATCCTGCACATCCAAGATTTCCAAGAAAAAAATAAAAGTTTAGTGTAATGCAAGCACAAACAAGCTAATTTTACATCAACATGTGAAAACATGTAATGTGAAGGACTTTTTTCTATATAATAATATAATATCTGTTGCTAACATGTTTGAAAAACTCAACACTCCCACAATCACTTCCTATTCATATATTATACAACGAACCATATGTCGATACGTATATAAGACTCACCTATTTTGGATTAAATTAGTAATAAGTTAAATGGGCTCCTGAGGGATTCTGGGTTTCTGTAAATTGGCTTGTGAATCTGATTTGGACCAGCTCCAAATTTAAAGTGTTATTAAAGAAGTTATGTTGTGATGGGTGGGTGGTTGGTTGGTTTTTTGGTTGATTGATTGATTGATTGATTGATTGATTGATTGATTGATTGATTGATTTATTGATTTATTGATTTATTGATTGATTGGTCATTTGCAGGGCGGTGACCCGGCCAGTTCTGATCCTGCTGCCAGTTCTGGGTCTAACGTGGCTCTGTGGTGTTCTGGTCCATATGTCTGTTGTAGTGGCCTATGTTTTCGTCGCTCTCAATGCTTTCCAGGTAAACAAAGACACATTATCCTGTTGCAACATCATCTTCCAACTGTGGTGGATGAAGACAAAAAATTTAAAAAGCCTTTATTAAATTGGCTTGGTTATAAAAACTTATAAAATTATATTAAAAAAAACCCAACACGTTTTGGCATCAAAGCCTTCATCACGGAATCAGTCTGGTGGATGAAGAACTTAAATCCCAGCATTTCTCACCTGAGAACACACTCAAGGTATATATTATATTGTATAACAATAAAAAGCAATAAAAAAAACCACATCTTGAGATGTTTCTTATTAAAGTTTTTATTTTGATCCAATGCATATCTTGTTGCATTGTGTCCTATATTCTGAAACTCCCTTTAATTTAGAAAACTGTAAACCATACTGTCACTTGAACATATGCATATGTTCAATATCATGTCATAATAGGAAGCTAAAGATGACCAAAGTGATGAATAACAGAATTTGAACATTTAATGGTACATCTGTGTTGTATTGTATCAAGTTGGTTATTTGTAAAATTCTTAAGTTGTCAATTCCATAGATAACATTTTGTTTACCTAAAAAGAATGTATTTTGGCAAAATACAGTCTCTCTTAGGTCTCCCAAGAATACAATAAAATACAATACAATACAATAGCCTTTATTATCACTAGTTGCTTTTCCATAACATGCTCTATGCACAAAATTTTACAGATATTTACTAAATATCAAAAAAAAAGAAGCACATATTGTTGGTTTTTCCATTAAATCGCAAATGTGACGATTTCAATCAATCAATCAAACTTTATTTATATAGAAGTTTTCATACATGGAGCATGTGGCACAAAGTGCTTTACATGAGACCCCCCCATTATCCCACAATTGTAGGACAACTTAAAAGACTTACAGAGTTATAAAGAATAGAATAAATACGTAAGTAAATAATAATAATAAAATGAAAGTAAATACGTAAAATAGCAGAATAAAATAATGTTAAGGTTAAAATTTAACTAAACGCTAAGTTAAAAAAGTAGGTTTTCAGTTTACCCTTAAAAATATGAACACTGGCAGTGGACCTCACATCCTCAGGTCGACTGTTCCATAGTTTGGGGCCATAAAAACTGAATGAGGCCTCACCATGTGTTTTAGTAGTAACTCTAGGGACAATTAAAAGCTTACTATCCGAGGACCTGAGGGTCCGAGAGAGCTCATATGTTAAAAGCAGATCTAATAAATAAACAGGGCCACAACTATTAAGACTCTTAAAAACTAATAAAAGCACTTCAAAATCAATCCTGAAGCTCACAGGGAGCCAGTGCAGAGACCTGAGCACAGGTGTGATATGCTCTCTCTTTCTGGTCCTCGTCAGCAGTCGGACTGCAGAGTTCTGGAGCAGCTGCAGTGGTGCAATGGTCTTTTTTGGAAGACCAGAAAGGATAGCATTGGTGTAATCGATAAGGCTGGTTACAAACGCGTCCATCAGAGTCTCTGCACTGGCTCGAGAGAGAAAGGGTCGCACTCTGGCAATATATTTGTTTATTATCAGTAGAGGGCATGAGAAGTCATGGCAAAAACATGGTCAAACATGTAAACATTGCATACTCAATTAAAAAATGATTTGGTTTCCTAGACTGTCCACACAAACTGCATAATTCTTCTTTTAAAATTCATCTTTGCTTGTTGTTTTATTTTTCTATTAACATAACTCTACTTGGGGGAAAAGGTATTTACATTGCAGTTTTGCATAATATTACATGTGCACTATACAGTAAAAACAATTCTTTCCAGGACAAAAACCTTTAATCTCAAAATGAGAGTTTTTGCAAAATTGTTGTTTTTCCATTGGGTAAAAGTGTGTATATTGTATACTCTGGTCAGTGCAACAATATTAATTAAAAAACAAAAAACGTTAAAAAATTATTTTTTTTTTAAATCCAATTTTTATTACAATAAAAACAATACTGAAGAAAATGAGAATAGAGCAAAAATCAAATTACAAAAACTCAAAATCAATAGGAAAATGGAATACACAACTTTTTTTAAAGTTAAATAATGGTATTAATAAAGAATTAACATAAAATAGTTAATATAAAAACTATTTAAATGATGAATAGACACAATATTAACAATATTAGTATCAATAACAGTATGTATATCCTGGGTGTGATTTGCCGGGCGGGGGGGGGGTCTCACCCCCCCTCTCTGGTTTTGGACATCACCAGGGTGCTGCGGTGTGAGTCTTTCTGACAGTGTGAACACAAAATGCCTGAAAGAGGAACTTGACATCCACCTACTCAAGGAGGTAAATATATGCCAGTCTAGTGATATAGATCAGCAGAGGACAGGTGCATTCTGGGAGCTTCTTTCTCATTAATTGAGGATAATAAAAACAGGAGCAGCTTTTATCACTGATTTTGCTACCTGTGTTACACGTGTGAGGGCATGGATGGCATTTGCCCTGGTTCGGTTCTCTCTCCGGCTGGTGTCAGGTCAAACTGAGTGTGTGAGACCCGTCCCTGGATGGGCCACGTTCAGAGGGGGGTACTGCAGGGAGGAGTCAGCAGGAGTCGGGTCGGGGGCAGTTCGCCGCCCTCTCCCTTGGCCACCAACACCCCTTTTTTTGCCCCGATTCTGACGTCAGATCAGACGAGATGACCCGCTGAATTTAAGCGTATTATAAGCAGGGGAAAATAAACTAAGCAGGATTCCCTCAGTAGCAGCGAGTGAAGAGGGAAGAGTCCAGCACGATGAAAGTGAGGGCACTGGCTGAGGTGGATCCTGGTCTCGTGGGGCCCGGGTGCAAACAGGGCAGCTAAATCACTGATGAAAAACTGCCCCTGTTTTTATTTTTCCCCAATTCCCATTCATGAGCAAATGAACTGAAGAAAAGGACCTGTTTTGAAATCGGAAATGGGTTTGTTCCTCGTTTCCCATTCTCAGACTTCGAGGCAGTAGATGGGAGACGACCCTTTATCCATTTTCCACTTCCTGATTTGAAAACAGAAATCGAATGGCCACCAAATCCAATGCAAGCTTTTTCAGCTTTTTCACCCAGTGTGTATGTATATATATATATATATATATATATATATATATATATATATATATATATATATATATATATATATATATATATATATATATATATATATATATATATATATATATATATATATATATATATATATATAAAGAAATATTAGAATATGGAAATAAAAACATAAGAACTGAATTATTTATTCATTTATTGGTATCACTTTATAATACCTCCACACAATTGACTATGTATTAACCATTTGTTACCTGTTTGTTAATGTCTTGTAAAGGTTCATACTAGTGTCTTCCAAAGATACATGTAAAATTAAATTATTTTTAACCAGCAGGTGCAGTGTTTGTATATCTGCTTTACAGGTAAACAAAGAAACAGTTGTAAACACTGCACCTGTTGGTTAAAAATAATCCAATTTTACATTTAAAGTAGTATGAACCTTTATAAGACATTAACAAATAGGTAACAAATGGTTAATACATAATGAACAACCCATTTATAATTGGGTAATAAATGGTTAATACATAGTCAATTGTGTGTAGGTATTATAAAGTGTTACCCATTTATTTATTTGCAATGTAGTCTTTCTTTCCCCTCAAAAATGATATCTATGTCTATATCTATATCTATCTATGTAGTAAATAAAGGAACCTATAACTACACCTGAACCTATTCTACCTGCCGATACATCTTCTCCTGCCAATTTAAAAAGCCGGATACTAAACCAGATTGGTCAGTGGTCTGTCAGACATTCGTGTCCAGAGATATGAATTCACACAATAGAACTCCACAGTCTGCACTGTGTGAATGTGGGCATTTGTGTGGGAGACCACTGTTAGTCCAGGTCAGACCACATCTACCTCCATGTTTCCTCCCCTCTTACTGTGTTCGGATCTGTAACTTGCTCTCACACTCTTCCTTCACAGTGTCTGTGTTCCTCTCATCGCCCTCGTTCTCTGTCTCTTCACCCAGCCCTTTGTGCTCTTCCCAGGTCTTTAATTAATCAGAATGAGCTGGCCCCTGGGTGACCCCAAGAGCTGCTAGTTAATTTAGATTTACTGCGAATGTCCAGCTGAGGGCAGATAACGCTGCAGTAGGAGTTCTTCCTCATGTAGGTAGGAGGATCAGGCAGGGGCGGCCAGTTTTACTCTGTTTACCAAAAAAAGATCGACTTTTTCTCACCAGGCCAGTTCAACAACTGTAAGGTGAGCAAAAGCAGACTTCAAGACAAAATATGGGTTAAAAAAAAATAAAAAATCCAACAAATCTAAATGCATATACCTAAGACAGGGGTGTGAAAGTCTTCTTAGTTTAGGGGCCACGTACTATATGATCTTAAATGGGCTGGACCAGTACAAATAATAAACTAAGTAATGTCATCTCCAAATTCTGCTCTATGTTTTAGAATGAAAAGTACAAAATGTGAATAATATTAACATTTCTTAAGAAAAATAAATGACATTTTTAACAATATTAGGCCTCAATTTGTCATTTAAACATTTGAATATCAACTTACAGATCACAGTGGATCTTAAAATATACAGAACATTTAGGTAGAATGTTAAAATCGCACTTACAGCATTTTCTGTTGTTCATATTCTGTCAGGTTATTTAGGGTTTTTTGAAAAGATAGTTTTTAAATGTCAACATTTTCATGAAATTTTACTTGATACTTGATACGACAGCGTATTGAAGACTACGAAACCGAAGGCATAAAATAACAATATAAAACCAATATTTTTATGAGAACAATGTCAAATACAAAGTCAAAAATGTATGAGAATGAAGTCATAATATTATGAGAATAATGTTATCATATTCAGAGAATAAACCCATAATTTTAAAAAGAATAACATTGTAATTTGAAAACGGGTGGGGAAAATATCACTATTTGTAAGAATAAAGCCATATCCACTCATCATATAATGAAGAACTTGGAACATTTTGTGTGATTTTTCGGTCCTTTAGGGTTCATGCACAGTGAAATTATTCCACCACCAACACATTACCATTACTCTAAGGCCTTTGAAACAATTTTGCACATGTTTGGGTTTCTTTCATTTTAAAAACCAAATTGATTTGGAGCAAATTCCCTCTTTTGTGAAGGAAGAACTGACTGGAAGTGGTTGGCTGCAGGGTATCGGTCATACACAGAAACAAGGCTTAAAGGGATTATCCAGAGTAAAATTAATGTTAGCTCAATTTTTAGATGATTGTGAATACATACAGAGAGTTGACATCAAAATCACACCATTCGGATGTACATTGAGAAATTTAGATTTTCTTGTTTTGAGCCAAACTGTGTTAGCATAGAAGTGATTAGGGCAGTGACACGAAATGCTATTTTTAGAACTCTACTAAAGTCCTACACAACATCACACTTACATGGTAGTAAGTAGAGGGGCCCTAAAGGCAAATCGAAGTGTCTTTAGGAGGAAGTCTATAATAATCAGTTGCAAAGTGCAGAGTTACACACTTGGGAAATTCACAATTTCTTTGCATTATTTTTTAAAAACATAATATGTTTTTATATATGATGACATGAAGACCGCGGAACAGTTCAGTTTGCCTTTAGGGACCCTCTACTTACTACTACATACTGTAAGTGGGATGTTGTTTAGGACTTTAGAAGAGGTCTAAAAATAACATTTCATATTGACAAAAAGTTATGCCTTAATCACTTCCATGCTAACATAGTTTGGGTCAAAACGACAAAATCAAAATTTCTCAATGAACATACGAATGGTGTGATTTTGATGTCAACTATATGTATGTACTGCCAATCATCTAAAAAATGAGCTAAAGGAATTTGACTCTATATAATCAATTTCAAAATTGTGACTTTCCATCACAGTATTGCAAAACTTTTTTTCAAAATATTCTGACTGTAATCTAATAAAATGTCATGAAATTGTGATGTTACAACTTTACAACTTTATTCATATAATATTGTGGCTTTTATTCTCGAAATATTATGAGTGTATTCTCATAGCAACAAGTCTCACTAATACACTGTTGTAATTTTATTGGTCCAATCCACTTTAAAAAAAATTCTTCAGTGATCTTCAGTGCATTCGGTAAATTCATCCTATTGGCCGGATTGGATCCTTTGATGGGCTGGATTTGGCCCACAGACCATATGTTTGACACCCCTGGTTTAACACATTTGCCCAGAAGCTTCCACATACACAAAAAAAGTGAAAAGTGATAAATGAAGCAGATTTTTAGATGTGAGATCAGATAGGACAAACTGTGTTCAATGGAGTGATGTAGAAAGTGTAGCTACTTTGTTTGAGCCTCCAATAAATGTACTGACACTGGTTTTTCACATGCACATAATAATGATATTTCCAGGAAGGATACAACACTCGACCAATACCACAGGAAGTGTGTTTTGATGCCCAGGGTGCATTTATAAATAACATAACAATGAAACATCAGTTAGAATAAGTGTTTACTAAGTCAAAAGTCCTTCAGTAATAACCTTCAAATCTTACATATGCTTACTCTGATAAAAGCAAAGTCAGAAGTGCCTTGTCATTTACGTACATTGCTGCCACGTGATCACTGTGGTTGCTATCACGTTTACAGAGCACGGTTTGGGAAGTCGATCAACTGATCCAACCTAGTCTTATAATCCACAACATGTTACTTACTAAGCATAAATACAACCATAGAATCACAGAAATAACTGCTTTAGATGAGTTCAGTTGAATTTATTCATATTTTATATAGAATTAAATGATGCAAAAATAGATAGCGTATTGTGCAGAAGAGGTTCGAGGACAAAAATGGCGTATACATTTTACAAGTATATCTGAAAATCACACAACCCAGTGTAAAATAAGAAAGGAAAAAAAAGTCAGTGAAGTTCATATACATATGTGGGCCATTCTACTGAAATGTTTCAAATTCAGAGTTGGTAAAGTATGTGAATTTTTTTATGACTAAATAATCTAAAACGATTTGTGTCTTGGTAGTGACATGAAAAACTGGGACAGTAGTTTTACATGTGTTTCCTTTTGAAAAATAGCCACACAATCAATACTATTATTTCAACTTCCCCATAAAAGAAATCAAATGGGTGTATTAAAAAAAATACATTTAGGAAAATGTGAAAAATCATTTTAGTATTATTTTAATACGTATAAATTTAGGGGTATAGTTTGGGACAGCCACCTTCTAATAGAAAGTAACATATAAAGGGTTATTTTTAATGCATATAACTTTGTACTATTTCAATTTTGTTTTTAATGACACCATAATATGATATTTATGCACATGTTAAATTTGAATACCTGACTGTTTTTTAAAATGTGTTATTCACTGTGGGACTACAATTTAAACCAATTCGATACAATGAACCATATAGGAATTTCTACTTAATAGTCTAGTTACAATTCAAGAAAAAAATACATATATTTGAGATGCAATATATTTTACAATATATTAAAACATAAGGATAAAATAGCTAATCATTGTTTAAACAAATGGTCACAGATATTTCATGTCCATGAGTACAGAAAATAAAAGTCCTTAGAATAGTACAATATTTAAGGCTTTCTGTATTTACTGTCACTGACATTTGGATCAGATTCTGGTGTTATATGTATTTTATGTTTACATTACCACAGCATTATTATCCAAATTTCCACATTGGGGCAATAAAGGCTATGTTAATTTAAATTTTATTAATAATCTTAATATTAATATGATATAAATCACAACCATTTACAGTGATTCAGTCACATACAAAGGAGGGAGGGTTGGACACCAAGGTTCTTGCTATTTTAATATAACAATTTATTTATTTATTTGAGTTCGTTTTTATCCCTGTCAGTCCTGTTTCCTTATACCTGACAAGACTTGTTTAAGACTTTTTTTTTTTTTTCCGACTGGCATTAGTTGGACATCACCATAATGCTTATTCAGCTCTTCTTCTTCTCATTGTAGATCAAATAAGACATATATTCTTGGATATAAGTCTTTTTATTATTTTTTTTTTCATGTTGAAGGCCAGCCCTACCACCGATCAGTATATCCTGTGCTTTCAGCTCCAGCCTTCATCAGTGTTTTTCTAATGTTTAAAGACGTTGTTGTGACCTTCTTCGCGCTCATTGATTTCAGTTCATTTTAGTTCAGCAACTGAATGTTTGTCACACTGTCAAACAACTGCATCTTACTTTTGTTCTGTCAGATTTACATGAACTGCTTGTGAAGCTGCATGAAAAAAACAACAACAATGTGACATTTACACCTGTAATTTAGCTGTTTTTATATGGACAAAAATTATTTCTTTTCTTTTCAATAACCACATAATTATATAGTGTGATTGATTTATCTAATACTCAATACACTTTTCTCTTCAATCGTCACAGTTAAATAAAATCTAATAAAAATTTAATCAAATAAAAACAAAAAAATCGGCAGAAGCTTTAATGTGTTTTTTTAATATATAAAAGTTGTAAGAATGAGCTCAGTCTTTTGTCACATAACTGCCAACATCACTAACTATACTTTCTAAAAGATGTACCAAACTAACACCACTCCAAACACATTTTCTTATATTATCTACTATTTCTGTATTTCAGCAATGACAAGTGACAATTTGTTTTAGTGATCAACTTTCTTCAGTACACCATTTGATGCACATAGAACCCAGATGATTCATAAGCTGCAAACATATTCAATTAAAGCGCACATATTGAATTGTGAGTCACTTGTGCTGGGATTTGAAAGTCGCATCTTATTGAGTCCAGGTGAAACGGAGTAGAAAACCACAAAGATAAAGAACATAAAGAGGTATTTTGTGAAAACATGTTTCTGTTATGGCAAAGAAAAATAGAGAAGCGATAAAGACAGGGTGATGCACTAAATGGATGCCATAAAGTAGTCAATAAAAGCTGTATGAATGCTTTTTGTTCTGCACTTTCTGCTCTCACATGTGCTTCCTAATGTATCTCTCCCTCTCCGTAGGGGCTCTATATTTTCTTGGTGTATGCTGTTTACAACAGTGAGGTAAGGAAGCATTCAGTCCATTGTTGGATGTACTGCTGTCACCACTGCAGAATATAACAGAATGTATCTTTGTATGGTATGTGAGGCTGTCACTCTTTTGGATAAAATGGTGAAAATTTAAAGCTGCTTCTCATTTAGGTCAGGAATGCCATAAAGAGGATCAAAGAAAAGAGGAAAGCTTTATCTTTCACGGTGAGTGAGTAAAAGCCATAGCAGTGACCATGTCCATCAGCACAGACTACATTCCTCCTTAGAAATATTTATTCTTTTCCCTTTTTTCCACATACTTTTTTTGGAAAGTAGTAGTGGACTGTATTGCACTTTGACTCAAGTCCATCTTATTTGTCTCCCGTCTGATTGGACTGTAAAATATCTGCAGAACTGTTCCCAGCCAACCAGCTTCCTGCCATCCCAGAGGGCCCCAGTGACCCCTTGGGGTCGCTGTCCTCCCACTCCCTCCAGCCCTGAGACCAGTGAGACCTCTGGACCTCCAAGTTCCACGTCCACTTCCTTGGTCATCAAAAACGGTTGGCTGCAGCTTCAGCTTTATGGGTTTAATACTCTATATGGAGAAAAGTATTGGAACATTTTGATTCCAGGTGTTTCTTGTCTAACATGGGTGTGGGCTACAAAACAATAATGACAAATATCATAATATAGTTTTATAGTTTTAATAACTTTATATCTTTATAAGCCTCATGATCACTCACCAATGTAGAAGCAATGCTGCCATTTCAGCATCAAACTCTGTAGAACGGTGTCCAGTGGAGAAAATAACAATGCTTCTGGCTGTCTGTCACTTTATTTGACTCTAAAATGTCTTTGTTGGTGGTTCTGATGCCATCTGGTCAGTTTCTGATGCTTTGGTCAAAGTGACTGTAGTGTTAGTTTTCCTCATGGAAGACTTGCAGAGTGACTCACTACTCCCCCATAGTGGTCATATAAATCTCCCAATCCATCACTGTTCATATCTGTACAATCCAACATATAGATGGAAGAAAAAAAACAAAAAAACAAAAAAAAACACTTCCATATGCACTTTGGCACCAGAAGTAGTATTGTTTCACTCATTCATTCCAATTCATTCAGACTGCACATCAACAGAAGAAGACAGTGATAATATTATTATTATTTTTTTAAATTCCAGCATCAAAAACGTCTGGCTGTTGTGTCTATGACTGTATAAATCAGTATTCTACCAGTGGACTAAAGTTTTATCAGATTACGAGAGGATTGCGACCATTTCTGAGCAGTGTATTGATTGGAATCATGACATCACCAAAAATGCTAGCATCTGCAGCACCCACTTTATATCAGGTCAGATTATCTATTTGCACTTTGGTTTCCTTTCAACCCCTAGTTTACATTTCTGACTGTCTGAAACATGTCAAATAATAATGAAATGTAGCTGTTGTTTGATAAGTTATAATTAGGCTTGGCTAACAGTAGCAGCTAGCAGGCAATGGCCGTAAACAAGAAGGAAGAGCGTCATACTAGAGCTAAACAATAATGTAACAATAAATATCATTGGGTTGAGAAAAGATATATTTCTGGTGTGATTTCTCAAAAAATTATTCTACTATTATTTAGCTCTTGGGTGAATTTGATAATTTATTGTTAGGTTTGGCTAGCAGTAGGAGCTAGTAGTCTATGGTACTAAACTGAAGAAGGGAGATAATACCAGAACACTGTATTGAAAAATTAGACCTAAAAAAAGATATCTTCTCAATACAATGTTATTTATTATTACAGTATTATTTAACTCTTGTAATTATTTAGCTCTAGTCTAATTTCTCAATACAGTGTTCTGGTATTTTTTTAGCTCTTGTGTATGACTCTTCCTTCTGTTTATTACCACAGCCTGCTTGCTGCTACTGCTAGCCAAACCTAACAATAACTTATCAAATGCACCCAAGAGCTAAATAATACCATAACTCTAATGAGAAATTATACTGTAAATATATAATTTCTCAATACAGTGTTATTTATTGTTACATTATTATTTAGCTCTTGTGTGAGACTCTTCCCTCTTCGGTTTACTATGTTAGCCTACTAGCTGCTACTGCTAGCCAAACCTAAATATTATAACTTGTCAAATGTCAGCTACATTTCATTATTATTTGACATGGTTCAGACAGTCAATAATGTAAACCAAGGTTTTAAAGGAAATCAACGAGTAAACAGATAATCTTACTTGATATAAAGTGGGCACTACAGATGCTAGTATTTTTTGTGATGTCACGTTGCTGTTAAATGGTCGTGATCTTCTCAGAATCTGATAAAGCTTTATTCTGCCAAGAGAAAACCAATTTGTACAACCATAGACAACTAAAGCCAGGCATTTTGGTGCTGGAAAAGTTTTTATCTCCGTCTTTTTCTGTTGGTGTGCAGTCTGTGTGAATTGGAATAAATCTGGGATCATTATTACTTCTGGTGTCAAAATGTACATGCAACCGTATTATGCCATCATTGTTAGCAACTAATGTCAACAAATGCATGCAACGCATCTTGATGTGTCTAGGTAAACCATATTATAACAGTGTAAATGAACATTTAACCACAACCTAATTATATATAGCACATACACAAAAAAAAGTTAGCTTTGGAACATACCTCTGACAAAGTGATGGCTGCAGACACAGGCATTAGCATTAGCATTACCATTACCATTAATTCAATTCAATTCAATTTTATTTATAAAGCCCTAAATCACAACAAAGTAATCTCAAAGGGCTTTACAAAAACACAATCAACTACAGAGATACATGAAAAAAGTCCCAAGCATCCCCTGTCCTTAGACCCTCCTTCTCGGCAAGAAAAAACTTCAAAACCCAGTGGGAAAAAGAAGAAATCTCGAGGAGAACCACATTGAAGGAGAGATCCACTCCCATGGACGGACAGGTTATAGATGAACGTCCATATATAGATGCAGGAAGGGGGGCTGGTCCAGACAGGCAGGGGCAGTGGTCCGGGGTCACAGGTCGGCACAGGCGAGAAACTGCAGATCCTGTCGTCCATGGCTCCCGTGCAGACATGAAACCAACCTATTGTGGAGGAGGGGGGGATTCTACTATTTCTCGAAATCATCTACTGGGTAGACTACTGGATCGCATACAGTGAAGCAACAGAATTTATGTTGTTGTCAAATATTTCACCTCGGAAAAGTAGGTCATAAAATACTCATTTTAAAACTCTGTGCATGATGTATATATGGGACCAGTTTTAAGTTATTGTATAGTAAAATAAAGTTTAGTTAATATGTACAAGATGTGTCATAGACAGACAAACAGACAGACCTGCTGGCAACAATACCCCCTTTGGAAGCCTGAGGGGGTAGAAACTACTTTTCTCTTAACATTAATAATAACATCATTTTCCAAAATATGATCCTTTAGGGCAGAAGCAGAAGGGACCAGAGTTCAACTGTACATTATGAATATTGGGATTCTAATTCGATTAATTCTGATCCCTATAAACCTGATCACAGTTTCATTATATTACAAGTAATATTTTGACAGGCAAGTTAGCTAATACAGCCACGAACAGAGCTAAATCAGCAGAGGATTTAACCCAAGCTGGTTTCGCTTTATTTATTTGATATTAAAATTAAAATTATCCGGTGCAAGAAGTGGCTGCCAAACCGCGCCACCGTCCTCTCACAGACTAGAAGTTCTCAAAAATTCAACTGACCAATGACCAAGCTTTCACAGCTGCCTCCTCCCAACTCTGGAACCCTCTCCCACTAATAATCAGGAACTCAGACTCACTATCCACATTTAAATCCTGTCTTGAAACCCATCTTTTCAAACCAGCTTTTCCTTAGTTTTTATTTTATTTATTTATTTTTTAATGCATTGCTTGTCTGTTATGTAAAGCGTTTTTTATTATCTAAAAAACCGCTATATACGTTTTAAATATTATTATTATTATTATTTTGTCACAACAAAATGCAGAAGTTGTACTTTCCTTTAACATACAAATGTAACAATACATTGCATTTGTTCATCTGTTAGATAGAAACATTTGTGATTAATGATTACTATCTGCAAATCTCATGTACAATGGTCTCAAACGGTCATAATTAAATACAGTAGGTTAATTATACAGTAGGTTAAATATTCAAAACCCTTTAGTGATGAAATAGAAGGAATCTAAACACACTGTTGTGGTCATTAACACTACCCCAGTCAAACAATGGTGAAGGATGTGCAGAAGAAGAAGAAGATAGATCTAAATTACTAACAGGAAGAAAATAAACATTGCACACTAGAATAAACAATACACAACATATCGCCACAGAATTGCAATGGATCTCAACATGTCGTATTCTTTGTGTTTATTTAAATTTAAAGATTCACTGCAGCAAACACTCTCCCAAAAACCACACTCAGTCCATTAGATTCTATAATTTAACTAACATTTGTTTTTCATTTCAGAGAATTTTCCTCAAAATAGTTGTGAAGTAAAATAGCTGTAGCTCAGATTTGGAATGGACAAAAAACAAATAATGAAGATCCTTCCAACAAAGGCGAGAAAAAAAAAAAGATTATACTACAAAATGAATGAATTACCGTTTTTCATTCTTCAGAATGATCTTTTGTCATTTATATTGTTTGCATTTTTCATTTCTCTGTAGCATTTTATGAGGCTGTTGTTTGTATGTGTTGTTTTGTTTTGTTTTCATGTCTTTGTCTTACTTTTTTGGCCTTGTATTATAGATGTTTTTATCCTTTTATCCTCTTCAAACGATAAATGTTTTTTGGGTTGTTTTTTACCTTTCAGAGAGTTTCAGAAAGGAGAGTTTTGTCAGTTTTTCTTTGAAACCTGCATCAGGAAACCAAGTAAGGAACACACACGCCTCTACCTCATGGCATCCTGGGTGCACACCACAGCAAGAACACAACTAAATGTCATATTTTCTGTCTAATTCTTTACAGGTTGTACAGCTGACAGGATACAAGCCATCAGGTACAGTCCTATTGCTACTTCAGATTGTAAACATTATTTTATTTATCAGTCATTTTTTTTGGCGACGGCATGGTGGTGCAGTGGTTAACACTTGTGCCTCACAGACAGAAGGTTCCTGGTTCAATTCCCACACCAGACCTTTCTGTGTGGAGTTTGCATGTTCTCCTCGTGTCTGCATGGGTTTTCTCCAGGTACTCCAGTTTCCTCCCACCATCCAAACACATGCACTGATAGGTTAATTGGTTAATCTAAATTGTCCATAGGTGTGAATGTAAGAGTGATTGTTTGTCTATATATGTTCAGCCCTGAGATGAACTGGAGACTCATACAGGGTGTACCCCACCTTCACCCATCGTAGCTGGATTAGGCCCCCAGTGACCCTAGTGAGGATAAAGCGGGTTCAGATGACGAGACAAGACGAGCACTTTTGTTTGTTCTTTGTCATTTTATTTTCATAAATAAGTGAATATCAATTTGTCACCAAAAATGCTGCAGTTTTTAAGCTTACTTGACCGTTTTTTGATTTTGAATCTTTTTTTTTTTGTACTTTTTGCTGAATATTTGAAAATATAAATGGCTATTTTAAAAATTTCTCTTTACCTACTATGTGCCATATTTTGATTAGCCACACCAGCCATATGGTTTTCTTAGTGTATTCAATACTGAGAACAAACAGTACCTGCAAAAACAGCTCATTTACAGGTGGTTGGTAAAAGCTTTTTTTTTCCACACAGGTTCAGATCTGGTTGGAAAAAAAACATATTGGTTGGATTGTGGGTTTTAAATAAACGAATCGATATTAATACAAAATAATAATAAACCTAAATAAAATTTTAAAAAATGCCTTGGGTCATTAGCGGGGTTAACAAAACAACAATGTCCCAGGAAAGTGAAGTTGCAAAGTGGAGAATACAGTGTCGCTGACAATTCATCTTCAACAGTCGTAGCTGCTGCTGCTTAACATTGTTACTCCAGACATAAAGTCATATTAACAGAGACAGTCTATTATAAGAAGGACTTTGCTAATACTGTATAGTCATTAAGTTCCTTCACATAGATTTCTGTGGGTGGAACAGTGTGTTCTAAAAGGTTAAAAGTAACAAATAAGTACTTTTCCACTCGTCTAGTTGAAAAACACAGATGACTAATGATGGAGAGGCAGGTTTTTATTGAGGGAGCTGCTTCATTTAGGTGCAGTTATTGTTCACTCACTGGCACTGTGATAATATGTGTTTAAATATGTGTGTGTGTGGGGGGGGGCACATTTGATTTTCAAATTATATTCAAATAGTTTCTAGCAAATTTCGAATAATGTTTTGGACCAAAAGTCACATCTGTAATACCAGTCTGAATTTTACTCGGTATCGAATCGGAAAGGAAATCAGTGGTATGGAACATCACTAAATGGCACACTTCTGTCTGTATCACTCTCTCAGGCTGAGAGTAGCAGGTGATGGTGGAGAGACAGAGAAGTGTTGTATGGAGCCTATTCACTGTAGCTGACAGGGAAACTGCCACATGTTATGTGTGGAACACTGTAGTCACACCACAAATTTAAAAGGGAAAATATTTTATCATTTTTATACTGTTAAATTGTTTTTTTTATTAGAAAAAATAATATGTTTATTTGCTTAAAACCTTTGTCCTGTGTTTTATCATATTCATAATCAACTAACTAATGGGGAAATGAGAAGATTATTCAAGTCAAAAGTATTGGTATCAGTAGTGGTGAGACTAGCCCTGTATTTACTAGGTGTTTGATCAATATCAAAATTCCCACTCTTAATCGACACAGCAAAGCCAAGTTGAAAATGATGACACTGACGGTAGGGAGGGATGTGCATGGGGTGAGCTCATGAAACGTTTCTTTTTTTAATGAACTTTTGACTTTGAGCTGTGATAGCTACTTATTACAAACAGCACATAAACAGTAGATTTAATTGTCACAAGTGTCTTACTGATGACGCTAGTGTGTGAAGGAGGTGTCCATGTGTGCAGTGGGTGTGGATTTATAGCTAACCCATAAGTATTGTCCCCAGTATGTGGGTCAGTTAGATACTGTATGAAACTCCCAGGCTGGTTATATCATCCAAAGTTAGCATGATCCTTCAAGCTACACTAACTAGTTTCATTCCAGGTTAACTAATTACATTTTGTCTTTAGGTTGGTCTTACTACACATCCTTCCACCTTTTAAATCTACAACCTGGTCCAGTTAAATCTAACCAATGAGAGCAGGGAATCTTCTCACAGTTTCATCTGTCTTTAAAGTGAAAATTGTAATACAATCTGAGCAGTCATCTCATTTCCATTTGAAAACAGATAATACACAATACCTAATTTTCAGTAAATGACTCATAAATATATTTTAAACTGCACTCTCTGTCCTCCACAGAAGATACTATATGACTGAGAACAGACTGAGTCATAACCCTCACAATGAGTAAACTGACCTTCATTTGTTAAAGGGGAAAAAAAAAAAACATTTGAAGTATCTTTTTGGTCAGAATTCAGGCTATGGTAAAACAAAAACAAAAAAGAAGTAAATCACTGATTTTTTTTTTTTTTTTTTTTTTTTTTTTACGACCAGTTATATTTTTAAGCAGCACATAAACTATATAAACTAAATACTAAAATATAAACCAACTCAAACAAGGTCAGGTCATATTGCATAAAAAGGAAGGATGCCATCCTGCTGAAGATTAAAAATTCAACAAACCAGAATATAATAGCACCAGAAATTATTCATCTGGGGTTTTTTTTTGGGGGGGGGGGGTCTTTTTTAAAATTGTATTTATTCATTTCTGTTTTCTTTTGGCAAGCTAATAGCTAATGAATTTTCTCCCACTATTAATAGAGTTATGTGTATGTCTTGATCTAACACACAGTCAACAAACAGCAATCCATAATAATCATTTCAAGTGACCAGTTGTTCTGTTTTATCTGCTGACTAAAGGAATCAAATCTCTAAACAATATAAAAGAAGCCTGTAATTTGTATGAAATTAAACCTTCCAGCAACACTGTTTATACATGTATATATATATATATATATATATATATATATATATATATATATATATATATATATATATATATATATGCTGTATACATGGAATTTGACATTATACATGATTTGTCAAATGTGTATCAGACATTCTTAAGTAAATACACTTTTACTCATAAAGTTGGGATACTTTTAGTTTTTGGACATTATTCTATTTATTCTTATTTGTACATATTAATAATTGCCTTCGACCAGATGCAATGATTACATGCAGATTCCCAATTACATTTTATCGATCAAGAATAATTGAAGTGAAACTATTTTATTCCAACTTTATGGGCAACACTGTAATATGACATGTATGTAATAATAGTTGTGAAACATTAGAGATATGTACAAAAGACTGCAATATTTAAAGCTGCTTTCATAAGGTGATTAATAAGGTAAGACACTAGCTTGTGTTAAGTGACGTAGTTAACAGTCAATGAAAAAACATGTCTGAATCAGTCCTACTTGTTTTTATTTTATAAAGGTACAGTATTCAGTCATCCATGAAAAACAACCACAGAAGTTTAAGCATGAATAACCATTAAAAAAGACATTAGGTCCTTTCCCACTGTAGGAACCTTTTGTAGTTCCTATAACATTTTTAGTTCCTAGAACCTTTTTCTTTCCTACTTGCAGGCAGGGTCTTTTTTTTAGTTCTGTAGGAACTGTATGACATAGATGTTTGGTGATTAGTAGAGCTGAGACCACAGCTATTTACGCTTTTCCATATCTTGCAGTACTGCTGTCTTTAAAACCGTCTGTGTAGTGTCAGCTGTGTGTTGGGGAAAAAAATACAGAAGAAGTAATAAATAAATGGACTGATGACACAGTTTTGTTTTTTGGGTTAATAGGGGTGTTGGTCAAAGCCATAACATTAACATACATCATAGTATCACCTGCCACTGGATACTTCATCTCCTAACTCTCTCTGTAAACTCCTTCATTCTTGACATTAGACGCTATATTTGACCACAATTAACATTACAGAACATAAACACTGTGTCCTCCTCATTCTATATTCTAGTTTATAGTAGCACTGTCTGCTACTTCCTTGTGTGATTGTTGAATTTAGTGCTTACGAAGAATACATCAGTCTCGAAGACGTTAGCGTCACATTGGCCCCTCCCATGGTTCCTCCTGCCCTGTCAGAATGCAAAGCCAAAGATTCCCTAGGAACTATATAGTTCCTCAAACTAAATTCCTAAAACTACTTTATAGTAAAGCACCTATAAGTTAGCATTTTACAAAGTTGTTTATTTCTTCGTTTGTTTTTTTGACCACTTAGCACTATATAGTGAATGTATCTCCTCTATTCCTGTATGTGATAACTACTAATAACTATTAAGGCTCTTTATTTGACAGTAATAGACATGCACCACACTATAAAATTAACCTCCTGCTTTTAACCAGAATGTGCAGACACCACACATACTGCAGTCTAAGAGCAATGGGCTTGACATATCAAGCACCCAGGAAGCAAATGTGGGGTTAAGTGCCTTGTTCAAGGGCACACCAGCCAATGAACCAGTGACCCTTCAATCCCAATTTGTTGAATGACATCAGGAGATATTAATGTAAACTAAAGCCCTGACACAACCATACCCCAAAAACAGATCATCTGAAAAGACCTAGATGTTCATGTTTTTGCTGCCCACATCCCAGTATATATTTGCTTCTCTCATCCATACCTCATTCCAGTGGCACAGGCTTTAAATTACACAATGTATAAAGTATTTTGCAAAAATGTCCTTGAGCAGAGAAAGAAGGCATCACATGTGAATAAAAAAGTATTCTTAGCAATGAAAAGCATTTTAAATGTGCTGAGTATCAAAATCAGTGAGTCTGTGAGGTCTCTAAATGTGAATGTAATGAGCTTTTCAAAACCTTTTTATTGATGGCGTTTGTCCGACGAGTCAAAATGTAATATTCCTGACAAAATTATATAACACAAAGAAATGGCTGAAGGCGAAAGAGCAAAAAAAAAAAAAAAAAAAGAAAAAAAAAAGGCATTTACTTTTTTTCTATTGTCTCCTTTTACCTGTGTGGTATGCATCATTAGGCCTGTGTGAAAACTGGCCCGCTGCCTTTTGTTGATTTGAATGTGCAGACGAACACAACAGATGGTCCCCATATTTCCACAGGGTTAAGTCACTGTCAATGGCTCTAAATTGCCCGTCGGTAACGAGAGAGAAGTTTACGCTGGATTCATTAAACGTTTAGCCGTCTGCAAGAAACGCCTGATGGATGGTGTTTGAGTGCTGCTGTGTTCATTGTTGACCGCGAGACAAAGGAGAAGTTCATTCCCTTAATCAGGAATGGACAGGACTGACTATTCACGCTATCAGCCATTAACCACTCCAACACCTGCTCTCTCTCACTACCCTTTCATTTCCACTCTCTTCTTCTACTCTCTTTTGTACACAAACACACTTGCACTTCTGTAACGCAAAAGCATAAAACATCAGATTGAGCCATGAGTTGAAGCTAATGCCTTTTGCTTTATTTTCCTGCAGGTTGTTGAGCTGCAAATAGAGCGGATCCTGATGCTCCGTTACTAGAAACATGCGTTGTGATGAAAGACAGTCGAGTTGGGCAGTGGACACATATGGACAGATGTCACCTGAAGTGCACCTCCTCCAAAAACACAAACACAATCTGCTGGGATGGAGGTTGAAAGAAAAGGAGGCTTGCAGAGGGATATTCGTAAACATGTAATGATCAGAAAATCACATCCTGATTTACCATTGAACAAAATGATCGACTGATGTAACTTTTTAACACCTGTTGATCCACTAGTCATATCAATAAGTAAAAAATAATTGTGTAAAATACAGTCTGTCATCTTTTCATTGTCATCAAATATGACCCATTTGGATGTTCACAAGCTCTGTAGTTACCATAGAAACAGCATCATCTTCTACAACTTTGATTCACCAGTAAAAACCAATGGAGTTGAATCAGTGACAGTCAATGGATCATCTTAGTTTATGTTCAGTTACTGATACTGTTTTCTCTGTTTATGATACAATAACATTTTTCACTGAGGTTTTATGAACATGATCAGTAAATTAAACAGAAAAAAACAAATAGAGAAACAAATTAATTAATTAAAAAAGTAACACTGGGTCATTATGTGTTAATTGGCTTCTGAGATGACAGTATTTTCCTTTTGCTGCTCCCCTAAAAAAAGAGGCATCAACAGGTTTGTGGTTATGTAACTGACCCTCAACCAGTAAATGTCCTGACATTTATTAAACCCTGTAAGACTTGAACAACTATTGTCAAAAATATCATGTTAGGTGTGAGTAATGTGGTCACTTCAAGGCTTAGACAAGACTTTTGTGATGTTTCTGATCCATGGCTTTGGTTTGTTCTGCTCTTTTAGTGATTGAAAGCATCACTATGTCTTATTCTGTATGGCTTTGACATTTTTAAATCACATGACCCCCACTTTTACACAGATGAACTAAAAGGCTGGTATCAATACTTGCAGAGCAATTTTCACTGACATGGACCTAATATTGAAAATAATATGTTTATTTTCAATACATTTTTTAAGGCCACTCATACAATACATCTCAGGCACAAAGTTCGTCATTTCAGAATTCCATCGTGGTAAATAGGGTACAGTATTGGTTTGTCATTTTCAGTTATTTTGAACCATTTATGACCACTCTCTGT
The DNA here is from genome assembly GCA_020466265.1 of Siphamia tubifer. Lineage (NCBI taxonomy): Eukaryota > Metazoa > Chordata > Actinopteri > Kurtiformes > Apogonidae > Siphamia > Siphamia tubifer. The sequence goes on from CM035791.1 coordinate 16,658,529, forward strand.
AACCCACTGCTTTCTGTAGACTTTGCCTGAGGGAATTACCCATAGTTCATTGCACTGTGACATTAAAAATCAATTTGCCAGCATTAATTTTTTTAAATCCAACACAGAAATTAACATTCACCAAAATTTAATGAGATCTATTCTGGACTATCTCATACCTTTCATGGAAATTGGTCCAGTCATTTTTGTCTAACCTACTTACAAACAGACTCAAACACAATACACCTCTTCCCGTCAAGGGGGGGGGGGGGGGGGGGGGTGTAAGAATGTGTTTTTGCAATGATAAGAGTTAGAGCAAATCAGGTAAAATGTGTGTGTAGAGGTGGGGTTTGTTGTTCCTAGCACCACTTTCTGAAATGAAAGCAGATACGACGATGTTTTAACTCAAACATGATGGGTCTGAAACATACTGGACTAATTCTGATACCAGTTGATGGGGGTCTAGTCTTCACTGGGCTGGATGTTCATACATTTAAGTCAATTTCACTAATTTAGCATTTTATCTTATCTACTTTTTTTTTTATATAGTCACAATACCCATGTCTACTTTGGAGTATGACAAGATTGAGCAGTAACAGATTTTTTTGTTGGTGTTGTTGATGCTGACTATTTTTTCTATGACAAATAATTGGTTGTTTTTCAATGTATTCAGGGTTTACAGTGCACGACCTTTCTCTGTCAACCCTGTCAGTACACATATTAGGAAAACAACCTGTGTTTTTGTTTAAGTATGTCTACTTTTTCCATAGGTTCAACAAAAGAACTATTTCCTCTGAATAATAAAGAGCTGCATTTGTGATTTACTTTACACAACTCCAACATATTTATAGATTTAAAAAAAGTTTGCTTAAGGAGCGCTACCTGGACTCAAAATAAGTAATAATAATTAGAGGTGCTCTATTGGATAGGAAAAAACAGCAAAAAGAAAGAAAAATTCCAAGGCACTCTCTTAAAAGTGAAGAATAAAAAGCCTTTATTAAACTGTCTTGGTTACAAAAACCTATAAAATCATATAAAAACATTTAAAAACCCCAACGCGTTTTGGCATAATGGCCTTCATCAGGGAGTCAGGAATATTTATAGATTTGTTGATGTCATCTCTGTGGACATCTTTTCTGCAGAAGAAATTAGCCAAAAAAATAAAACTATTGGACAAACACTGATAGATTTGAACTCTAAGTAAAGACTTGTTCCCATAAAGTACATACAGATTGACATGCGCATCTCTGCTTCAGATGGAAGTTAGTTTAAGCCTAAATATCGTGAATATTTTGACTGCATCTGCATATTGTATGTGGCACGTGTTGATGCTGGACTTCATTTTTGTACAGTTTTATACTAAATCATAAATAATCTTGATGTAAATGGTAAAATAAATTATGTTAAAATGACCAAACACTTAATAATATAAAATAAAGCATAAGCTTCACTAGTACAATATACAAATATGACCAGGCAGCAGTTTGATTGGTTTGGATTGTAGTGATTGTACAGATTTTCATGAGGAAATAAAAAACGGAAAACCCATGATTTATCTTAAACCTATCTTTATGTTTAATCCAGTAAGGCAGGGATGTCAGACTTATTTTAGTTTTGAGTTAATAAACTCAATTTGATCTGAAGTGGGCCAGAACGGAATAATAAAAGGCATACAATTACATTTACAAATAAATAATAAGCGTTTTAATGAAAAAAAAATAAAATAAAATAAAAAATGATATTATGAAAATGTGAATAACCCAAACTACCATGTACAACCTGAAATCTATTCAGAAAAATAAGTGCAATTTCAACAATATTATGTCTCAGTTGATCAGTAACACATCTTAGTGACATCATTTCCCTGTGGGAGCCTTCCCGAGGGATCAATAAAGTTCTATCTAATCTAGTGGGTCTACAAAGCATAAAACATGTCGTCACATACAAAAAAAAAAACTGCCCTTCTGTAGAAATGTCAGGTTCATATTTGTTCAGGTTATTCACATTTTATTTTTGTAAAGTTTCAGTATTTTCAATTACGTTATTTTCCTTGTTTTCACATTAAATAAAGGACAGAATGTGCAGTTGTCATTACTTTTGATCACATGGTGCTCCTGAACTAAAACTAATTTGCCACCCATGAGGTTGTCAGTGATAAATTCATCTTGCAGGCAGGATTGGAGCATTTGGAGGACTGCTTTGTTCCTATGTTTCAACATACAACAGCATTATCATAGAACCGAATGCACTGACCACATAGAAAAGCTTTCAATAAACCATACACTTCTATACTGATGACTTTTACTTAACATGACCTGCCAGGAACCATGTTGTTGTAGTTGCAGATATGTCTTAAAAATGATTTTTGTGTTAGTCTCTCTACTTTTGTCTTAAAAAAAAGACATGCACAAAGCATTCTTTTCTAACATGTCATATTGCTAAAGAAAAAAATATAATAAAAAAAAATATATATATGTTTTAGGCATTAGTTTAGTTGTCGAATGATAAGATCGCAGTCCATTTCTGGCCAAGACATTTAGAATATAAGGATGATAGTTTTGTTTTGCAGTATTGAAAATATGACAAGGCTAATCAACAGCCACTCTATGACTGATTTAATGAATAAATGTATATATGAACTGTATCATTTGTGTATACCTGATGAATCTTATGCAATAAACGCCATCACACAAGCACAGGTTTATGCATTGAGTTTTATTGGTTTAATGCTATTACAATAAAATATATTTAAAGAAAAGAAAATATTTTGGTCACTTTCTCTTTTTTTTTCGTGAAGAAAGCGATACGTTTTAAGACTTGACAGACTTGTCAACCCACAGGAAAATTAAAGAACTAAAAGCAAAAAACAAAGGCAATATCAAGAGAATCAGTTCCACAACAGTAGCGATTTTGACCTCGACATAAAGCAGAGAACTTTTTCGGTGTTGAAATGTATCTTCATCTTGCAGTAGACATTCACTTCACAACATAAATATACTGTACAGTGATAACACACAGCTGGAAAATCAAAAGTGTGTGTCTGTGTGTGTGTGTGTCTGTGTGTTTTTCAGGCAGACATTAAGTTAAGGCAGGTGGAGTGATTGTCTACGATACACTGCCACATCATTGGATGAAGAAGGAATGATTTTAGATGTACACAGTGAGAAACTTGAGCTGCAAAATACTACATACACTGCTGTTTTAGGAGTGTTTTTCAGTGTTGATCCTGGTGACAGTGAACGTCATTTACAATGTCATCATTGCTGAGAACCATGAGGGTTGCTTTGAGAACATCTGAGAGACCTGTTTTTAACATTTTCACCAGTGTCACCTCTAAACACGGTACATCATCACGGATATTTGTCTTAATGTGAGCTAAAAAAAAAAACAACAAAAAAAAAAAACACCAATACATGGACATTTTTATCCCTCTGTGCTGTGGTCCTAAAACTTAACGGACTGTACTCAGTGTTACTTTTTATTTTGACTCCCACACATCAATCCTTTGAATTACCACCCACATGTCAGATTTTTTTTTGGTTCATTGCACATTGACAGTTGTGTCTCCCTCTCTGAGTATTGTAGGTGGAATTAAATCATCTAAACTTAGCTATGACTACCAAACCTTGCTATGTTTTGGATGTATTAAGACATTGGGATACCACTCAGTCTGGCTCCTCCTGTGTATCACAAGCAAAACTGTGGTGCTGCAACCAAAAAAAATACTGTGTAGTCACAACAGCATTTGCAGGATGAAGTAACCACAAATGTTTCGTGTTGTCTGCTTAGCCTGTCACTAATTCTAGATATTGAGAACTAAGACATGAAGTTTTACCAATATGGCACAATATTGATTTGGATATCAAGAGCAAAAACACTTGACACATGTATATCAACATTAAAGAATGAATAGAATGAGGCTGTAAGACCCATCAGCACCATTCAATATTCAATGTAATATATATATATATACACATCTCCGTACATAGGAAAACTAAATGTTTCTTGACATAAACCACTTTTATTCATATAATATGCACTATTTGACTTCCATTTCAATTAATTCAAATGCATTCTTTGGGTTATCTTAAGTATAAAGAAATACATGTTAGAACCATATATGTATAGAATGTATTATGTCTCCTATGTATGGAGGTGAATAAAGGTCCTGACCTTAAAGTCTGGCCATGATGATGTTGCAGAGACTCTGACCAGACTGCTGTTTTTTTTTTACATTTACATATCTTTACAGTCTAATGCTTTAACAATTGGAGGAAAGTAAAAGAAATGTAGCATTTCCAAGAAGACAAGATGTTACAGTAGAAGCCAAAGGGTGCAAATGACGCGACAAGATAAAAATAATGACAGTGTGTGGATATGGACATGAGTGTTAATGGTTAGCTAGCGTCAGTTGGGAGCTAAAATCTTGATATCTTGATTGGGATATTCCAGCAAAGTGCATTAAATTCAGCGTATAGTGGACCAGTGAGTAAATATGACAATTCACAACATATTTATATAAGATTTAGATCCACAAGACTTGAGCAAAAGTTACTTGATCTCTAAAGATTTAGAATCCACGGCTTGGTGCCAAAGACTGGATGCAACAAAATGGTCTTTTTCAGTTAGTAATGGGAGAATGTATTTTAAAAGTAAGTCATAGTATTAAAACTAATAATTAAATAACATCAACAGTAAGAACAGTATAGAAAGATGTCATATATCAATTATAGCTTGATGTTTGTTAGGAAAACTGGAATATGTTGTCCCATCCTGTTAGTCAGACTACAGTAAAACTCACAGTCGTCAGGATATCTACTCTTTAGCTTTATACCCTGTCCACACTGAAGCATATATTCCTCTAAAGCAGAGGTCTTCCACTGCCCTACATGTTTTAGATATCACCCTGATTTAACTGATCAGCTCATCATCAAGCTCTACTGAAGGCTGATAAACGGTAGTGGCAGGGTGGCATTTAAAACATGAAGGACAGCGGGCCGCGAGGACCAGGGTTGAAAACCTCTGCTCTAAAAAGATCATTTCTTCTTCCATCCAAGTCTGTCCACATGACAATGCAAAATCAACCACTGATGTCAAACCTGTAGCAGATACAAAGGCTTCCATCTGTGTTGGTGTTTCCTTACATGATGTCCATAACACCGGTTCATTCCCAAACATATAGATCCTGGGGGTTATGGCGTCATATGTCTGTCATAAGCACGAGAGCTCAAATATAAATTAAACGAGCACAAGATGAAGAATTGACGACATAAAAACATAAGAGGTCAAAAACAATGTTGTGGTGAATAAAGTTTTAACATTGAGTGTGTAAGTTGGGACAGACTGTAGCACTACCCCCCTCTCTGAAATGTTTCCTCTCGCTCGATAATTTTCCCAACCGGAAATACGTCATGGATAAAAGACTCGACAAGACGATTGGCGAACGAAATTTGTAAAGTAGCAACTGCATTCACCACCATTATCACCATATCAACATTAGTGCATGTTTTTTTTTAAATGTCAGTAGACGTCAGGTCGTCATGGAGATGGTAGAAAACATTGTTACGACATATGAATGTTATACTCCAGGTGGAATGCTCAAACTTCATACATGCACTGACATGCATTGATGGTGAATGGAAATACTAATGTGCATGCTCCGCTTCATAAATTTTCGGTCGGCAATCATCTTGGTGGAAACTCACACCCATGTTTCCGGTTGAGAAAATGATCGAGCAAGAGGAAAATTTTCAAAAACAGAATGTTAGAAAGTTAGAAGAGAGTGAGCAGTGTTACAGCTTCCACATCTGTGCTCTTTCCTAAATTCAACGCTCCATATTAAAAACTTTATTCGCCACAAAATAATTTTTCACCTTTCAGTTTTAGGTCACTACGCTCTCAATTCTTGATCCCGTGCTTGTTTAATTTAGATTTAAGTGCTCATGTTTATGACGCAATAGTCCTGACCAAGGTTCTGCAACTATAGTCAATATTATTAGAATGGAGTATTCTGACACTTTTTTTCATTGATTAATTGGATTTTTTTTTTTCTTTTTGTAAATGGATCATTTTATAAATGGGGCTGAGGTATTCTGAGGTGTGTGTGTGTGTGTGTGTGTGTGTGCTTCCACAGGCCCAGATGGATGAAATGAAAAAGGATTTGCTCAAAATAATTACAGCACATAATTGGCTACATTCTCACAGGTGTTAGCATTCATCAGTTAGCAACACATGGAGACCCCAAGACCACTTGAGGAAGTGCTGTTGATGTGTGTATGCATTCACTTCAGGTGTTGCAGCATTAATGAAGTACTGCAGTAGTAGGCCAATGCTATTTTGCCCAAAGCACACTACACACAGCAAATATGGGAGTGTTAAATGTTCGTTGTTAGTGTTAGAGAGTGTTAGTACATTGATTTAAAACAGCACTGGTGCTTTTGTTAAATTAATGTTGTTAAATTAGGGTGTTGGTAATATTGGTGTAGATCAATTCACGTGCTTATGGAAGAGTTCTAGAATGTTCTGATGGATTTGAAGAAAAATTTCATAGCCAACCATCCGCCATCTTGTTTTTCACAAGAGCCAGTAAAGTTGCTCATTCTTACAGAGGGGACAAAGGGAGTGGGAAAAAAATGAGGTCAAGTATTGTGAGATCTCGCAATACTTTTGTAAAATAGGTCATGACTCTGTGTAGCCGCCATGTTTGCAGCCTCCTTCCTTTCTGTTTGCTAGGACCTATGTGTTGTTTCCAAATGTACTCTTTACTTACCATTACTATATCACCATAGTGAGTTGTTTCAATTTTTAACAACAAATAGTTTGGGCCCATATAGACACTTTATGAGTGTTAAATTAACACTGGCATATTATCTGTGCACTGTGTTATAAAATGCGCCCACAGTTTTTTTTACGCATGTAGTTACTTTCCACTTCCTGTGCCACTGACCATCTTAAATCTTTGATCAAGTTAAAACAGTATGTGTGAAACAATGATGCCGGCGGTGCGAGAGTGATATGATAGCACAAAAAAAAACAAAAAAAAAAAAACTTTAACTTGAATGAAACAAATCTGAACTTTTTTTTTTTTTTGTACTCAAATTATTCGTATTCCTCAAAGAATCATTTCACCTCTAGAATTGACCTCAATCTACTGCATTGAATTATAAACCTGGGTTTGACTATTGTCTTTACACCAAGACATAATACACATTTTCCCCCAAACATACGAAGAACAATTTCGTGACCTAATCTAATATTTATGCATGGAACAGAGGCTCTAGTGTGGAGAAAAATATCAGATTTAATGTGGACAAGCATTATATAGATCATTCATCTACTTCAACTACTTCTTGCCCAATGAAGAGAGGCAAAAAAAAAAAAAAGTAATGAAACAAGCTGCATGTTGATATACACGTGTCAAGAAATGTTAAAATTATATGAATCCACATTCTTCAGAAACCAGTGGTAACCTTGCCTTGTTATGGGTTTGGGTCTAAAACAGTCATTACCAGAGGAATGGTGAGGATATGGAGATTAGCACTTCATTATGAACATCAGTCAAACTCCAGTCCACATACAGAACAATGCACCAAACATTAATGTGACACCACTATGTTTTAATATCCTCTCAATTGAAAAAGAAAGAAAATAGATGTATTAAACTGAGTGGTGAACTCTCCTCCTCCTCTTGTTAGCCTATATATTTTTCCCTTCTGTTCTTTGTTCTGGCTTCATTTTAGTTTTCCACCCACGAATCCTCCCTGTGTGCAGTTTCTCTCATCTTATTTTTTTTTTCCTTTTTTTAATCTCCTTTAATTTGTCAGTATCCTCTTTTCGCTTCATTAATTTCAGTTTCTTGGCAAAAAAAAAAAACCCGGATGAACCTGAATAAGAATGTGTCTTTCATAACAGGCTTTGATATATCAATATATTAACATCTAAATAGACTGAAACAAACATTCATATTTAGGTTTTTTTTTTTTTCTTCTTCATAATGCTGGCAATAAAAAAAAATAAAAAATACAAGTGCAGAGATATTAAGATATAATACTAGTTTCATTTGACACAACTACAGTGTGTTGTGTCATGCCCAAGAACAATCTAGGAACAGAGTTGCCAACCTTGGAATGATAAAGTCTGATATATTTGGAAGAAATGTCCCTAAATTTTCTAACAAAAGTGCTCATCGGCTCATCTAACAAGCATTTGGCCAATAGTAACTTGAGGACTGATCATCAGCACACCCAGCACTGGATTCCAAAATTCCTATTAGAGAGATTTTAGTGAAAGAAATGACAGAATGATGCAAACACCAACTGGGTGTTAATTGCTAATCAGCACCAAATTTCAGGCTAGAGTCAGTCTGTTTACCAGGCAACTCTGTGGGGGCATAGGAAATCAGCGCTCTAATGCTGGAAAATTCATGTGAAATTTGCTCAAAAGCACATAATGTAACTATACAGATATTTCTAATTTTAGATTAGTGAAAACAGTGTACAAAATACAGTTGAAAAAGGTCGCTCTAAAGCGGCTCTGCAAGATAGGAAACAAAAACAGTGAAATTCAGAGAATGAATACAGATGGAGCTTTATAATTCCAAAGTGAAAAGAACGTTCTCTCTCCAAGGCTCAAACAAAAATCTCTCACAAAGATGACCCCGTATTCATTTGATTTTTTTTTTTTTTCTTCCACTCTCACTTATCCTCCCACACATGGTCTCAGATGTCGTGTTATGAAGCATCCCGCGTATACGTACGTCCCTTACACACATGCTCGTTTGGCATGCAGCATCTCAATCAGAAGGTTGTTGCAGGGCACCTCGCCACTCAGATGCATGTAGCACAGGTAGTCCTCTGCCTGTGTACTGAGGGACCGCAGCTCTGGCAGCCGAACTACCAGCTGACTGAACTTCTCCTGGAACTGAGGGTAGGTGGACAGTGTGTACTCCAGCAGAGCCCCGTTCACCTGCTCCTGGACGCCTTCCACAAACGCCTGGTTCTCCAACAGCTTCACATCTGTCACAAGATGAACACGTGTCAATGAGCCTGTTTACATGGACACTAAAACTCTGACCTTTAGTGAATAGACTGAGTCCAGAAATACAAGAGATCATATAAAAAGTCAAATCTGACAGGTTTTTTTTTTTATCACATAACACCAGTGCTGTGATGATGAGAAATCAGGGTTTGGTTTTTTTTTTATGTATAAACTTCAGTCTAATCAATGTACATTGCCTGAGAATTTCACTTTGTATTGTGCTACTAATGCTGCAGTTTGTAGATACAATACTCAACTAAATTAACATTTTCATTTGCTCAAATGTGTCACACTAACAACTCAGTTTTCTATCAGGTTCAGGGGATGGCAACTGTGGAGGGTATGAATGTGTATATATATATATATATATATATATATATATATATATATATATATATATATATATATATATATATATATATATATATATATATATGTGTGTGTGTGTGTGTTTGTGTGTGTGTGTTTGTGTGTGTGTGTGTGTGTGCGCTTATATTCCTATCTTTCTGGGGACATTGATATGTTTACACAGTCGTGTGTACATGGGGGCCTCTGTCACTATGGGGACCAAAATTCAGGTCCCCACGAGGGTTAAATATAAATAAAGGTCCCCACTAGTAAAATAGAAATTATGTGGCCCTATAAATACATTAATGTGTTTATTATTATTATTATTATTATTATTATTATTATTATTATTATTATTATTATTATTATTATTATTATTATTATTATTATTATTATTATTATTATTATTATTATTATTATTATTATTATTATTATTTGGTCCTTATGAGACATGGAAACCTGTATGTGTGTGTGTTTATATTTTCATTTTTATTTCTTTTATTCTTATTTTGAATCTGTATTGGTTATGCCAGTCTCACACTTCCATAATGTGTATAATGTATAAGTGAAGTTTATTAAGATTTAGTTTTGATAGATCAGAACAGATTTGGTTACTCTGCTGCTTGACTAAAAAGTTACTAAAACTTACTGCATCTTACTTTCTACTAATGTTTCAGTTCATTTATTTTAAGGATAAGATGACAAAAAAAAACATGAAGAAAACTTCTATTCAAACTTAAATTCTATGAAAATGTATAAAATCTAATATGGCCACTACACTGTGATGTCTCAATATGCAAATTAGATAAGTATTAAACTGTTAGGTCATACCCAATGTTTTTTTTCCTTATTCATAATATGTCTTAATCTTTTGATTAGATTAGATCAGATTCGATTCAATTCAATTCGATTCGATTCGATTCGATTTTGTTGATCAAACACCAGGGAAATTCAATACATAGTACAAAAGCAAAGAATGTAAAATAAAAAATAATAATAATAGTAATAAAAATAAAGTATACAGACTATATACATATTTACAACAAATGTGAACTTGTAAAACAGATGGGTAATATTTAATTATAACATCAACATTTAATATTTTTGGTGAAAAAAATTTAATATTAATACATCTAGATTTGTCCACAATTGTCTGATATCTTCATGTACCTGTTAAGATGATTTTTTTTTTTTTTACATTTGCACATATTAAAAAAATAAGAATAATAATTAGAATATAGAAGTTATGAAGTTCTATAAGTTATGTAACTCATCTCATTGTCATATTTTATTTCACATTCTCACTGAGTACATGACCATAAAAATCTGAAAGATGCAACTAATCAGATCATTGTAATATTTAGTTCAGATACAAATATAATAACTGATAAACCTTGGTTTACATCAAATTTCTCAATCTTCCTGTTATTGTTTTCTGCTCATGGTTAACTATATAACTTCCATTTTCTACATCTTTTTTAACAATTAAATAAATTGGATTCAGAGGTATAAAAAAAATGAAGTGATATAGTCTCAAAATGAGCAAAGACAATAAAAGGAAGTTTTATTCGACCATATGTGCATACAGAACATACTCCCAATTAATGAAACATCTAAAACAGAGTTTATTGATTATCAAATGTGTAAATGTATTATATCCAATTAGTACAATGATGTGATGACTAGCATTTATCAGATTTTTTTTTTTTTTTAATTGCTGTTAAGTTCTTTAATATTTTGAGTTTGAGTTATGTAACATCTTAAAATGGAAGACTGTGTTTGAATGAGTTTTTAACTGTTTTATAATTGTTTTGCTCTTTAACAAAAAGAAATGTAACTGAATCAACAAAAATATGACGGTTTAATTTAAAGATCGAGCACCAAATTACATCTAAAATGATTTCAGTACTATTTATAATTTATATTGAAGAACAAACTGGCTAAGAGACACTTTTTTATTTTATTTATTTTTTGTTATTTATAATATTATTGTGATTTTATCTTGCTTTAGGTTGTGTTGCACTGTGTGTGTGTGTGTGTGTGTGTGTGAGTGGGGGGGGGGGGGTCACTGCATAAATTCCATTGTAACATGAGTACGGTGGCAATAAAGGATACTGATTCATTCATTTAAGTTGTGTTTTAGAGAGTCAGAAAAAAAAGATATAAATTCCCAAACTAACCGTACTGACTCATGGAATAAATGTAAGACACTATGTTTTATTTTTGCATTTTTGTTGCAGTTGGATGCAAATAATTGAAATGATTGAAAATTCATGACGACTTCATATGGATCCTAACGCTGAACCACTGTGTGACAGAAAATGATGAAATGCTATCGGCTGAAGACTCACACTGAGGCTCCAGGAAATGAAGGTGAGTCTATTTAATGTCCCCACAAGAGATGGAAACAAGGGTGTGTTTTTGTGAGTGTATTTGTGTGTGTTCACGTGTGAGACAATACATGAGCTTTCCAGTGGGTCGACATTCAGCATCAGCTTAGCCCATCTTGGAGAAGCCATTCACACAGTAATTAAATGTTTTGAATCAGTGTTCTGATTCATCTTTTCAAACTGCTTAAGGGCAATTAAATTACCCCCGACAAACCTGACTCTGAAGATGAGCACGAGCAAAGAAGCCGCCAGCAAAGACAGCAAATATTTTCTACCTATGACAAGTGCTCTCCCCATTGAAAAGCTCTTTGTTCCCCGCTTTGCCAGCGCTAAACAGCAAACACTTCTGGGAATCTGGGCAAGCCACATGTATGCTCTCTCCATCTGCAAAAGCCGCTACATGAATGTCAGCCCCCGCCATCGAATGATAGACCCATCCATTACGGTTTTCTTTTGAATGCCATTAGTGGACAATAGGGGAGGATGTCTTTGTTAATATTGGCTTTTGTCAACCCTAGAAATTTAATTAAGTGAATTTATTGGAGGGGAAAAATGCCCGATTTGAAAAACACTTGTAACCTTAGAGATAAATAGGAACAGATTAGATGCAGTTGTGACTTTTTTTTTTTTTTTTTTTTTTTTTTTTAAATCTCTGTTGCTATTCAGAATGTGCCAGAAGACAACATCAGTATAGTTGTGCAGCCAATGGAAGTTGACTGATTTCCACAGTGAATCCTCCTCCTCAGATTGAACATCATGTCGACATGTTTTAAATACTGCTTATGTCGAACTCCAAATGCATAGATTCCAAGTCCAATCTGACCAATGGGATTGATTTGTCAAATACAAAAAATGACACTTAAAGTATTAACAATTAAGGATGTCAAAAATCATTTTAGCCTAATTCAGTTTTATTTTGAATATGCAAATGAAGCCATGCTTTGTTTTTCATGTACATCTTCTTTTTTGTTTTGTTTTTTTGTTTTTTGTTTTGTTTTTTTTGGGGGGGGGGTTCTTGTTTTCACTTGTGGGGACAGAATGGGATTGTTTATTTGTTGCAAATTTGAAATAAATTGGACTGAACTGAAGTGAAGTTTCAAGTAGGTTAGAGCAGGAAGATACTAATAATAAGAACCTATAATAAATAAGGACACTCCAAAGTGTTTGCTTTGTTTTAGTGTAACAAATAAAAGAATAAGAAGTTGAATTACATGAAAATGTTTACATTTACAAATTAGCCTTCCACCAAAAAAAAATATAATAACCTGAACAAATATGAACAACATAAAATATCTTAAGGGAAGTACAATTTTCAACAATAATCTGCCTTTTACTAAATGTTTGTGTATTTGTAGATCCACTCTGATGTGCCAGTTGTAATGCAAATGTGTAAACAATAAACTGGGACATACTACTGCTCTGTTAATATTATTACACTTATTTTTCTGAAGACATTTATGTTATTGCTGTTTGTTCATGTTATTGACATTTTTTGAAGGCTACTCTTCATATTGTTATAATGTAAAATCTTTTTATTTACTATAAAACACAGAGAAGAGTTTAGAGTCGATATTATTACTCATTGGTTGTTGTATTATATACTGTATATATATATATATATATATATATATATATATATATTATATGATTCTTATTATTTTACTGCCCCAGTCCATTTGAGATCATATTTAGCGTATTTGTTTCAGTGTCAAAATAACATGACAATGTTCATATTTACAAAGTATATTTTCACATAAAATGTGAAAAAGTTGAAAATAAATATGGACCACCTGAAATCTCTTATGAAAGTACAGAATGAGAGTACACAATATCATCCCTCAATGTATCATTTCCAGATGTGCATGAGAACTTACAAATGATAGTAGATCTACAAATACACCAAACATTTAGTAACATAATAGCATAAATTCCGGTTAAATTTTAAGCTTTGATAAGAAAATAATAATCTGTAAATTACAACATTTTGTCTAAAACATATGTTATTATATTATTATCCTACCAGTCTGGTCCACTTGAGACCACATGGACCTGCATGCAACACCTGAACTGAACAGCCCTGGTCTCAGTTGGTATCAGTTGGTCTAAGTTGGTTTAAGTTGGTCTAAGTTGGTCTCAGTTGGTCTCAGTTGGTTTAAGTTGGTCTAAGTTGGTCTCAGTTGGTCTCAGTTGGTTTAAGTTGGTCTAAGTTGGTCTAAGTTGGTCTCATTTGGTCTCAATTGGTCTCAGTTGGTCTCAGTTGCTCTCAGTTGCTCTCAGTTGCTCTCAGTTGGTCTAAGTTGGTCTCAGTTGGTATCAGTTGGTCTAAGTTGGTCTCAGTTGGTCTCAGTTGGTCTCGGTTGGTCTAAGTTGCTCTCAGTTGGTATCAGTTGGTCTCATTTGGTCTCACTTGGTCTCAGTTGGTCTCAGTTGCTCTCAGTTGCTCTCAGTTAGTCTCAGTTGGTCTAAGTTGGTCTCAGTTGGTATCAGTTGGTCTCACTTGGTCTCATTTGGTCTCACTTGGTCTCACTTGGTCTCAGTTGCTCTCAGTTGCTCTCAGTTGGTGTAAGTTGGTCTCACTTGGTCTCAGTTGGTCTCAGTTGGTCTCAGTTGGTCTCAGTTGGTCTCATTTGGTCTCAGTTGGTCTCAGTTGGTCTCAGTTGGTCTCAGTTGGTCTCAGTTGGTCTCAGTTGGTCTAAGTTGGTCTCACTTGGTCTCATTTGGTCTCAATTGGTCTCAGTTGGTCTCAGTTGGTCTCAGTTGCTCTCAGTTGGTCTAAGTTGGTCTCAGTTAGTCTCAGTTGGTCTCAGTTGGTCTAAGTTGGTCTAAGTTGGTCTCAGTTGGTATCAGTTGGTCTAAGTTGGTCTCACTTGGTCTCATTTGGTCTCAGTTGGTCTCAGTTGGTCTCAGTTGGTCTCAGTTGGTCTCAGTTAGTCTCAGTTGGTATCAGTTGGTCTAAGTTGGTCTCACTTGGTCTCATTTGGTTTCAGTTGGTCTCAGTTGGTCTCAGTTGGTCTCAGTTGGTCTCAGTTGGTCTCAGTTGGTCTAAGTTGGTCTCACTTGGTCTCATTTGGTCTCATTTGGTCTCAGTTGGTCTCAGTTGGTCTCAGTTGCTCTCAATTGGTCTAAGTTGGTCTCAGTTAGTCTCAGTTGGTCTCAGTTGGTCTAAGTTGGTCTAAGTTGGTCTCAGTTGGTATCAGTTGGTCTAAGTTGGTCTCACTTGGTCTCATTTGGTCTCAGTTGGTCTCAGTTGGTCTCAGTTGGTCTCAGTTGGTCTCAGTTAGTCTCAGTTGGTATCAGTTGGTCTAAGTTGGTCTCACTTGGTCTCATTTGGTCTCAGTTGGTCTCAGTTGGTCTCAGTTGGTCTCAGTTGGTCTCAGTTGGTCTCAGTTAGTCTCAGTTGGTCTAAGTTGGTCTCACTTGGTCTCATTTGGTCTCAGTTGGTCTCATTTGGTCTCAGTTGGTCTCATTTGGTCTCAGTTGGTCTCAGTTGGTCTAAGTTGGTCTAAGTTGGTCTCTAAGTGTGCATGTTTATCTCAGTAATGAATCACCAGGTTAACTCACTAGGGTTGAACAGGAGGAGGAATTTCATGCAGGCGATTTCCCGGCGGTCGACCTGCAGTGCCCGTAACCTGGCCGCCATCTCCTGACCTCTTTGGACCAGACTGGACAGAGTGGCCTCGGCTTGGGAGAGGATGGATGACAACTCCACCTGGAAACACCAAGCAGATGTTGAATGAGGTGAAATATGATGAGATAAAAACCTTTTAATGTAGCCTCATAATGTTTTCTAAATGCTAATTTCTGCCACTAGGGGTCTCCCAATCAAAACAACAAAATATATTGCTTCGATGATGTTGTAAAAAGTGGTATTGCACCATTGGAGGTTATAAAAAATCTATCTGATGTGGCTTATATTATTACTATAGTATCATATTTAGATGCATATCTGCACATTTTGCCATTTTATTCTGATGAAACAGGTGTAAAACACAAACAGCCCAAAGAATGATTATTATTATTATTATTATTATTATTATTATTATTATTATTATTATTATTATTATTATTATTATTATTATTATTATTATTATTATTATTATTATTATTATTATTATTATTATTATTATTATTATTATCATTATCATTATTATTATTATTATTATTATTATTATTATTATTATTATTATTATTATTATTATTATTATTATTATTATTAGAATCATGTTTATGTTTAGATGGTGTTGGATATTAGACTATTGCAAAAAGAAAATACAAACAGTTCCACTATTTCTGGTTATATATACAGAGAGAGAGAGACAGAGAGAGACAGAGAGAGACAGAGAGAGACAGACGGACAGACAGAGAGGGAGAAGGTAATAAAGAAAGTCTTTGGGCTGTTTGGCTGATGTATAAAAAAGTAGAAATCCATGTTAACAAAGAAACATGTAGTTTGGTTTGACTGTTGTCTATTATTTTATTGTACTTCATGAACATAAAAATGTGCATTTTTTGTAACATTTTGTAAAGATATCAAAGGGTTTTTTTTAATAGTTAAGTAGAAGAAGTACTGAAGCCGGTACACAGTCTATATAAATGAATAGGACATGAACATTTGGATATTACATAATACATACAGAACATACATTAAAACCATAGCATGTTGTTATATGTCATTTTCAGATACTTCTATGTAAAGGCTGTAAAGGTCTGCTTGGTGATACTATCCTCCATGTATTTTTTTTTTGCATTGCATTGCAGCAGGTCTTATGAGTCCTCAAAAATCAACAGATAGTAAAAGCGATAAGCGGCAGATGTCATGTTTTTTGTGTATATTTTGTATATATATATATATATATATATATATATATATATATATATGTATGTATGTATTTTGTGGAGTTGCACATGTGTTGGAAAAGAACTGTGAAAATGTATTTCCCCTCGGGGACAATATATCATGAATCTGAATCTTAAATAAACATTAGATTCTATGCATCACAAGTTTCTGACATTGTTAATTGTAGATTTTAATTATTTTTTCAGGATGATCATGTACAGTAGAACACCCTGAATGTCTCTCATATGAGCAAATCCATTCTGTAAACACAATACAAGGTGGAGGTGGATTAGTTCAGTGGTTCTTTAAGAGCCACTATCCTGCATATTTTAGACGTATCTCTCTCCAAACAGCCTGATTAAAATGATCAGCCTATCATTATGAGAAGACAGATAATATATGATGATAATGACCACCAGGTGTGGAGAAACAAGGTTAAGAACCACTGGATTAATGTATAGAAAATAACATATCAGCCTGTGTTACTCCCACCTTAAAGCTAAAAATAGTTTTATATTTGGGCACAAATAAATGGACCTCATTATTACATCATTTATTGAAAGTAATTTACGGCAATGCATTCCTCAGCTGCAAGCAAAAAAAAAAAAAAAAAAAGTCACTCTTATTTGTCTGTGATGGTTCAGCTATTATGGTTTGAATATACAGAGCAAATTAAAAATGAAAAGTGATGAAAGTGAAGCGGAGTACTGATAGAAGAAACGGTCTCGTCTGAATGAACTGAAAATGAATGAAACACACTGTGCATTGTTTCGTGTGAGGGAGTTGTTACCTCCTGTCCGGTCACCAGCAGGATACTGTCTTCCTTTCCGTGTTGCACTTGTCTGAAAATGTGATCCAGGACCAGGAGTTCAGACCAGCAGTTATGGAGCAGCTTCATCTGATCTCCCACCTCCAGGAAACACAGATAAACGACACACAAAGGGATGAAAAAAAAAAAGAAACACAAAGACGATAGAAAAAAAAAACAACCTTAAAGTTCACAGCTCTTTCAGGTCATATATGGAAATTCTTCATCTTTTTTTCTCATCCTTTTTGTTGTTCAGGACACTGATCAATATTCTTTGAAACCTATAAATAGTTGTGAGTATATCCTCCTTTTACCGTCTCCCACAGGTTTTCTGTTCAGACCACATTGAAAAAAATCAATATCCTCTTTTTCCAATGTATTTATCTATCATTCAATGGATTCTTTTTCTGCACAAAATCATCTAGTTTATTTGATTCTGATTTAGGAAGACAGAAGAGAACTGGGAAAGAAAGATTTGAAATATTCTGCTCTCATTTCCTGGAACAACTTACAGAAGGAGATGAAAAAAAAAAAAAGTATGTGATCTCTTCAACACATTCAAAGTCATTGCAAATGAATAAGGAACAGATCAATCTGAATATAGATGTTTTTCTAACTGATATAATCAGATTCTGCTTTGAAGCATTTTTCAGAACCATTGTTGCATACTTTTACTAGCTTTTCATTTATCAATGGTATTTCATAATAACGCTTTTAATTTCATGTTTTCTGTACAGTTTTAGAATTTGAGTTCTTTGCAAATTTTTAGTATGGATGTATGGCTGTAATTTAAATTATCAATTAACTTTTGGTGCTGCTGTCTCTTTGTTTTTTTTTTTACCTCAATGAGTCTTTTTATCCAGGTTAAATTAAAAAAAAAAAGTAAATGAAATAAATGAATACATTTAAAAAGTAAAAATATATACAAATAAAAAAATATCAAAAAATAGAATTAAAATAATAGTAAAACCTGTGATGTGACTATTATGCACACGTACATGCGATGTTGATGCTCAAACAATATTGTGCAGCTCTGCCAGGCAAACGATATATATATATATATATATATATGTATATATATATATACGGTATATATATACCACCATTATATACACTAAAGATATCTGTATTTTTTTGTCCTCAAGTGCTTTTTACATTTCTACTTATTGATCTGCTTAATGTGATGTTTTGTTTTGTTTTGTTTCTTTGTATTGTAATTAAGAAACGACAATAAAAAAAAACATCTAAAAAAAAAAAACATGAATAAAAAAAAATTAATAAATGAAAATGCTGCTATACTTTCCAGATCTCAGAGAAATATGTGAAATAAGGTGATGAAATGTGAGACATGGTGAGAAGATAAAAACAACAGGATGTATTATTGAACCCATGTTTATCACCTCTGTAACCTGTTCACCTCACCCTGCTACCCCCACCTCTTCCAGTCACATCTGCTCTGTTCTGGGGGATGGTGGGGGGAGGGGAAGGGAAAGGGAGGGTATGGTGTGTGTGTGTGTGTGTGAGTGTGTGTGAGTGAGGGGGGGGGGGGGGGGGTTAGTTTTCTGATTGAGCCCCTCCTTGCTGCAATATTGTCTGTAAACTGAAGGACACGACAGTCAGTAATTCTGTGGCCGCAGCTGCTAATAGGCCCAGACATGCATTCATCTGACACGGAGCTGACAGAATTACTGTCCATCTGAATGAAACTATATATCAGTCACAGAGGAAAGGCTCCAATCTTGCAGGCCAAACACTCATTTGGACTAGTGCAGCACTGGGGGGGTCTGGGCATGCAGCGATAAAGGAAGGGGTTAAGGAAGCAAGAGGTCTTGACGACCTCCTGCGCTTCCTCTCCAAGAGGAGTTGGACACTCAGCTGCAGCCAAAAAATCACTCAGAAAAAAAAAAAAAAAAAAAAAAAACCCTCAGATGTGCTGAATGTTGGAAGAACAACCTCATTTTATCTCCCACATGCATTCATGAAGGCAGCGTTTCAATCTGTGCATGTTTTGTCCGTTAGACTACATATATGTATATCACTACTTATACCAATATATTACCTGCACTGTTTAAAATAACTGTATGTTAGCACTATATGGTAATATTTATTACTATATTGTATTTTAATCTGTGATAAATATCTTATATTTTATTCTATTATTTGCATTGTGAGTCAAAAATACCTTGCAATAAACTTCTCTAAAGCACTTTCTAATGTTGAGTAAATATATTTGATTATATTTTTTCAATGCATTTATGGTTTCTAACTGTGCATGTTGTGCTCATTAAACTACATATAGTCAGTGTTGGGAGTCATGGATGACAAAATTAGGGATTTTATTACTTCTATTGGTAATGAAGTAAGGTAACGTATTCCAGCAAACGTACTGACAAATACTGGACTGTGGGAATTTCACTTGTTGCGTTACTTAAGCCACATTCCTTTGACTGTTTCCGACATGAATGTTCCCTCATCTGTTTTGTTGAACAGTACGTGCATACGGCACATACTGTTCAACATGCAGAAAATGGAGCGAGGACAAGGCTGCTTTGAGAAGAGATGATTTTCCAGTTTATTTCACAAAAGGACAAGAATATATTGGTTAAATGTACTCTATGCAGGTGGCAAGTGCTTGTCAATATACACAGAGATAACCAGCATCACAAAATAAAGCTTGTCTTGGAACATTGGTAGGAAGGTCAGTTAATGTCCAACTTCCCCAAAATAAGCTATGTTACCCTCAAAAGTCAAAATAATACTTGAGGAAAAAATATATATAATTCAAAAAAACGTCTGGTGGGATTTGACTTTTTCTGTAATAACTGTATTTATTATTTATTTTACTTACTGTTCTTATATGCCTTAGTATTAAACAACTTTATACGACATACATTGATAGATTAAGTCCTGATTCAGAATTGAAAATTCGTTGTGTTATGTGTACATGGTCAACTTCAGCATCTATTAGTCATGAAACTGAAAGTAAATCAATAAATAAATAAGTACTGAAGTTACTTTTCAAATGGAGTAAAATTTAAATGAGTAACATGTAACAAGTAACAATTTTTTTAGTAACTACCTCACAATGCAGACATTTATATTGTTATATCACTATACTATCTACAATGTGCTTTAATTCTTTGTAAAATATTGTTGAGCAAATTTCTTTTACAATAGTCTTCTTTGTTTCTTTCTTTCTGTCTTTCTTTCTTTCTTTCTTTCTTTCTTTCTTTCTTTCTTTCTTTCTTTCTTTCTTTCTTTCTTTCTTTCTTTCTTTCTTTCTTTCTTTCTTTCTTTCTTTCTTTCTTTCATTCATTCTTTCTTTCTTTCTTTCTTTTTTAAAATAAATGTATGCACTCTAGGACAATGTTTATTGAAATAGTTTTATGATAAATATGATATAATATGATATGATGTGATATTATATTATATTATATTATATTATATTATATTATATTATATTATATTATATTATATTATATTATATTATATTATATTATATTATATTATATTATATTATATTATATTAGTGAACTTCCCTAAAGCACTTTCTGAAGTTAAGCAAATGTATTTTTAGAAAACTACTGAATATTCTGGTCATGTGTGTCTCATCAGTTTTGGCTGTTTTATGGATCGTTAAAAAGCACCCATTACTAGTACAACTTCACTCCTGTGAGTTCAACTCTCATTAAACCACTGCTGCAACATTGTAGCACTAGATAATCCCTGTCCAGACCTTTGCTGTGACAACATTTCACACACTACTCAGGGAATTACTAGAAAAGCAGACCTCCGCCAAGGCAGATTGATGACATAAATGAACGATAGGTTTCACGCCTTGTCCGACCTTCCATATGAAAGACGCATGTGTGACGTGTGACCCCCCCCCCCCCCCCCCGCCTCCACCAATCACCACCAAAATGTCATTATTTGTTCCTTGTGCCAGTATCAACATTCAAATATCAACTGAAAATGTCATTTAAATCCATAACCTTTTGAGTTATCTTGCTCACAGACAGACAGACAGACAGAAGACAGACAGACAGACAGACAAACAGACAGACAGACAGACAGACAGACAGACAAAATAGGTAATGTGAGTGATAATCAGCTGACTGAGGCAAGAAGACATTTGGTCACATTTAAGAAGAGGTCATTTTACACTGTTTGCTGCTCTCGATGATTTTAACTTACCGTATTTTTTGGACTATAAGTCGCAGTTTTTTTCAGTTTGGTCGGGGGCGACTTATATATGAAATTATTAACACGTTATTAGATAATTCTACATGTTATTTTCACACTCACAACAACAACATGTTCTTTATGCTATAGTTATGTGAATAATAATAATAACATACCAGGCACATTTTCTGTTCAGTGTTTATGCATCATGTTAGCTTAATGTGTTACGTTAGCATACCGTACACCTACTCAGTCTATTGTTCTCTATTCTATTTTTATTTTAAATTGCCTTTCAAGATAAAGTGTCTGTTCTTGGTGTTGGATTTTGTCAAATAAATTTCCGCCACTGCAGTGTCACTTATATATGTATTTTCCTTCTTTATTACGAATTTTTTGCCTGGTGCAGAGCAACTTATAGTCCGGAAAATATGGTAATTTTAAACTGCAGTATTTGAGGTTTGTGGTTCTATTGGTTCTTCTGTGGACTTTGTTTTCTGGGAACTTTATTTAATCAGCCTCTTGAATTGGTCTAACATTATGATTTATTTGATTTATTTTTTGCTTGTTAATGTGAAGTGAAAAAAAATTGTTGTTTGTATATGTTCATTGATAGCTGCAAGAATTAAGCAGATCAGATTTTCTATGTATGTAGACATTTATTTTCCAGTCCTGCGATTTTTCATGTATAATTTTATCTCTTGCTGTTTTAAAATGACTCATTTTCCTCTAAGTTTTGAAACTTCTGTCACCATTTACTGTGAAGACTATGTTCTTTAACTCAAGTTTTTGGGGCCAATACATGAAAAACCTTCTTGTATTTTGATTTACAGCAGTAAAAAAACACCTATTGTAGTGTCTAAACAGTAAAACATACAAAATATACACCTACATATACACTTGAAAGACACTAAACGCGTGCTGTCTCATCAAAACACAGACCTCTTGGGTCAAGTGGTGGAATTTAAGTGAACAGAAACTGCAATCAGTGAAAAATTGTTTCAAACTAACGTTCAACCTGATTTTTCCAACGGCAAATAAAGTGACACATTAAAAAAAAAAAAAAATCCTAACACAAATTGTAACAGAATATTTCTCCAAGATCTTCAAGTAAACAACTAGCATATTTAAGTCGATTAAGAAGGTGCATTTACAGGGTACATTTTGTACGTCAGAGTGGATATCCATTACCACAATTTTGAAGCAGAACTCTTCAAAATCTAGTTGGACATTTTACTTTTCTATTTTCACGTCTCTACTACCCCGCCTGAACATCTCTGTCATCCATTGTGCGCATTTCCTCTGCAACATCTTCTATGTTGAACAGGTGAAAGGAAGGTCAAACACAAGACATGACAAAGGCCACCTCTGCAGCAATCAATAGCCTCCATTCTCTTTAGAATTTAATAACAATGTAGACGAGTGGAGTGCTGAGCTGCAGTGGAGAGCTGACATTCCCCTGTTATCATCTGCTTGGAATGTAATTATCCAGTCCAGGGAAACAGCTCTTTCTACGGGAGTCTTTCTTGGTAAAATATGTGTAGCTTTGTTCTCACTGTCCATATTGGCTATCCACTGTATGTAAAAATGCTTTGAATGTTGCAGAAAGATGGCAAATGTGTTCAGTATGAGGCTTCGGGGACAGAACCTGAATAAAAGATGCACAGCTTGAATAGAAAGAAACAAAAATGCTTTCACATTTTGACTATACAACTACATAAATACATTTTATTTGAGAATACAGGAAAGTAGTCCACATTTAAGTGGTATCTTACGTGAAAATATGAAATTACTGCATGAGAAGCCATTCTGTCTTTTCAATCAGGATGACAGTTGACTTTAGACACCGCAGCACTTTTATGGTCCTTAGTGCACACATCATTATCAGCATAAAGTCCAATCTGTAATCTTGCTTTTGTATCCAGAGTTACAAAAACATGTTATTATTTTTTTATTCATTTTGGTTGAATTAGTTTGTCATATAACAACTCTGCAGCAATTAAAGCTAGGACAGATGATAATATAGACATAAATAATAGACTTGTATTTACTTTCCTTGTATTTTTCTGAATTGCTCAGTAATGTCATCACTAACTGATTTTGTTGAGAAATAAAAATTGAACATTTCAGGTATGTGGCTGTTTAAAATGATACTTGAAATGCATATATATATATATATATATATATATATATATATATAGTTGGTTTGGTTTAATTTTACTAGCACTGCAAAATGAGTTTGTATAAAATAATAACAGGGTTGCAAGTATTGTTTTAGCAAAAAGAGAAACGATAAAGACACTACACTCATTACATGTTTAATTATTTCCACTCATCACTTCCTGTGCAGCCTAGTTCATAGATCATGTGTGTTTCTGTCCACATGTGCACACATATTTAAACGCGAATCAAACGTCAGTACTTGTGATAAAACTGACTATCCACTGTTCTCTCTGGTGTATGACGTCTACCCACTCATGCAGAGGAGTGTTTCAGCTCAAACTTTGTACATAAAGATACCTTCTTAGGATGGAGTAACAAGTGTCTTCGTCAGCACAATGTGCCCTTTGTTTTCCTGAAACAACGAAGGTGTAAAAGTATCTGACTAATCTCACCAGTTCAGTCGTCGTTTTGTACTGTTCCTGTCAAACCTTTAGTGTTTTATTTGGACATTTAGATCCCTGGAAACAGTGTGGAATGGGCAGTGAATCTGGAAATGGGACGTTTGATTTTGCCTTCTAGTTTGGGGATTATTATATTGATGAAAAGGATAATGGTAAATATATTGCCCAAGTGGTTTCTGGTGCTCGTGTTGAGTCTGGTGTCTTGTAATTTTATTACAAGGATGGTGTTTTAGTATCTGTATGTTAATAAAACTGATGGCACGTGTTCTAGTTTTGTTTGTCAGTCGAACTGGAAAAGTCTGATCCACTATAAATAAGGTTGGATTCAAAATAGTTATAGATATAAAAGAAGACGATAAATTAATTTATTAATAAAAGAATATTACGTAAATTCACAATGGAGGAATCAAGGGAGTTTTGGTAATGAAAATCTAATCTATGTGTTTCAAGATGAAGTCACGCTTATAAAACAGGTTAATGTATGTACGTTTTATTTACAGACACACAATAACACATAGTCATAGTAATACGTCAGTTCAAATTATTAATTTCAAAATTTGTCTTGTCTCGTCACCTTAACCTTCTTTATCCTCACTCGGGTTACTGGGGTCACTGGGGCCTAATCCAACTATAATGGGTGAAGGCCTGTATGAGTCTCCAGTTCATCTCAGGGCTGAACATATATAGACAAACAATCACTCTCACATTCACATCTATGGACAATTTAGATTAACTAATGAACCTATCAGTGCATGTGTTTGGATGGTGGGAGGAAACTGGAGTACCTGGAGAAAACCCACACAGACACGGTGGTGTGGGATTTCTGTGAGGCATGAGTGCCACCCCCTCATTTCAAAACTGAATTATATTTTATTTCTTGAGTTTCTCTGAATTTTTAGGTTTGGCGACACTTAACATAATGTAAACATGAATGTCAATAAAGTATATCAGATAGGTTTTATGGTTTTTATATATTTTAATGTAAAATGTGACAGTTTGTGTTCTAAGGCAACTTCATCTAGAAGTTAAGTTATATAAAACTAATGAGGCAAATTACTTTGTATCAGTGTAAATAAAGATTAAACCAATGATAAAAACAAAAAAAATGTCAAACAAACCTGGCAGCCTTTACACTGCATGCGTTCAAAAAGATTGAGAATGTACAGCTCGAACCTTTTACTTGAAGGAAAATTATGCCGTGAAATCCAGACCGGGACTGAAATAGATTAATTAACCTTCAAAGACCAACAACATCTACTGATTTAATCATTTTAAACCCCTAATTCTTGCAATATTTTAAAATAATTCAGATAAAATGCATTTTCTTTCTTTGATATGACCTATTGGGGCGTTCAAAGGCTTTGTAGTGAATATGGAAACACCACTATTTTCTGTAATAAGTGATTCACCATAAACCCATGTAGTTTTAGAAATTATAATGTTTGTAGGCATTTGTTTTTGTGTTCCATTTATGATAGATTTTGTTAAAAGAAATATTTTTCTCTTCTCATATAGCCTAATAAACTTTCGAATTACTTTGGGTCTACATGGTCAGTCAGTATAGGAAAATACCTGATTTTTTATCATAAACGATAAAATAATCAATTAGGAAAGAATTCATTTTGTATTTACAACAACAATAATTAGTAGTTTTTTAAGTGTTTACCCTAGTTTAAGGGTAAAAAGCAATGGTGGCTCATCAATAACCACCACACTTGTCTCATGAAGAAGAAGAAGATCTGAATCTCCTAAAATTATTTTTAAAAAGACTAATATTTAAATAACCAAGCTATACATGATAGAGCAATCAACTTTTTAAAGAAAACAATGACAGATGACAGAGAAAGCTCAAAACCCATTTCATTATATCAAATTCTTAACAAAAGTAATGACTATTATTATTATTGAAAGTGCCAGCTGTTATTATTGTTTTAACACATACCTTCTGTAGTTCTATAGTTTTCAGCAGGTGGATAAACCGTCTTTTCCACTGTACATATGTCTATCAAACTAAACTATCATTTGCCCCCTCTGTGTGTGCACCTCCTGCATAATTCATGCTTTTTCAGAGCGTGAGCTTCCAGGAAATGAAGCTAGTGCTAGGCTAGTTATATTAGCAATATTAAAATGTAAAGGTCACTGGAAAAATGTTTATTCACTAGCATAAACTACAAGAAAATGTAACATTAGTGCGATAAGTATAATCTATGTATGGACTAGAGCTGGGGTACGAGCCCGACTTGGTATCGGATCTCGTGCCCAAGAGCTTGAAACAGCAACGCTTGAATTGACTATTTTCACAATATGACGTCTGGTTGCCATCATATCCCGGATATGCGCTTGAGCACTTCCAGTCGTATATTTCCATGTTTTGATTGCACTCTAGGTTTGACAGCTGTTCAAAGATGGCAACTTTTTACACAGGATTTCTGCAGGACCTCCCAAAATTGTCTTTTGTTGTATATTTTGAGCTACATGGAAAAGTATAAAGATAAGTTGAACTGTGGTATACTATCAATGGTGGCACAACACTACTGTAGCTGCTAGCTACAAAGCTAACAGTGCTTAGATAGTGACTTTCTGAATTATTACTTGTTTTGCATAACATCGAACACTTCCCTTGTTGGTCGGCTGTTTGATGTTAGATATGAGATTATGGGCTCTAGTTTCGCAGGCCTGGTGCCAACTGGTTGTGTCCAGACAAGTTTTGCAAGTTTCGCCCACCATGCACACTGGCACAAGTCCTCCCCCTTTCCATCTCCTTTCCTCCCATTGGCGTCAGTAGGAATGAGGGAGGAGAAAGGGTGTGTAATGGATTTAACACAGCTGATTCAGATCTCCACTAATCATATTAGCACTTCTCCTCGCCCTTAAATGCACTGCGGCGAAGTTCACTGCAAATTTCTTCATTTCACCATGGACGCCACAGTCAGACGCCCAAACTTCTCCCAGGAGAAGACTGATGTTTTGGTCTGGGAGGTCCAAGCCCGCAATGTCCAAATATATGGAACTGTGAGTAGTATCCTGGGAGGAGGTCACAGATATTACTAATGAAGTTTGCCCTGATACACTGACAACTGTTGCCCAGTGTAAAAAACGGTTCAATGATGTCCGTAGAAAGGCCAAACAAAAACTGGTAGAGCACAAGTGCCACGGGGGAGTGCATGAGAGGCCATGATGTACGTCACCATGTGGACATCAGGGATTAGATGTAATGTTTTCCTGTGTAATGATAAATACTGACAATTTTTGTAGATCATGTTAAGCAAAAATTACAACATTTGTACGTGCAATCACATGAAGCATGTCCTTAAGACACAGAACACAACTTACAATTCGTTAACAGTGTCTCTCTCTCTCTCTCTCTCTCTCGCTCTGTCTTTCTTTGAATATTCAAAGACGAGAGATGTTGAATACATTCTCAGTGTCTGATGCTGAGGCTTTTTTTGAGAGAGATCTTGGCTCGTTAGTTTCAGCTGGTAATAAATTCAGGTTGAGTTTCCATTACGCATGCATTTGATCTGTCATCAGATGTGATGGAACAGTCAACATAGACATCTATTTTTGGGTTGATTCAAATCATTACATTGAATAGTGATTGTTGGTGTTATTTAATGCATTGAAATGTGTCTGACACTCTGGAAACCTGCCTGCGTGTGCACTCTGCGTGCCCGTCAGTTAAACTGTAACTCAACCAGCTGCGTTCACCTTGTGCCAGAAGTAGACCAGGTTTCAGCTGGTGAGCTTTTGGTGGACTGTTGGCACGGTATAAGTCAGCAAAACTGTCACTCTGCCATGCTGAATCAGTGGTCACCTCCCATGAGTGCACCACCACATCCATTTTGACGCATCGCGGTCTTCCAAACTACCGAAATGATCGTGAGGCGTCCTGCGCGGCACAAAACTAGCACTGCACAGGGTCCGCCAGCCTATGCCAACCTGCGCTGCACTGGGAAATTAGAGCCCTATGACTTTGGATAAAGTAACACTTACTTCTATGAAATATTTGTATAGTAATTAACACTTCCTAATGTAAGTTAATTAATCAACATAATATGTCAGTATTCTGGAAACAGGAGAAGGAGAAGAGGAGGAGGTTGGGGTGAGTGCAATAGGAAAAGGAGACTTTTTTTTTTACTTTTTGAATCGACCACAACAAAAAATTTTAATTACTCAATAAAATCGAAATGTCGCCCAGGCCTAGTATAGAGCTACAGGCATCATGAAACTTCAGTTGTTTACTCTGCCATGCTGGAATAGCCTATGAGAGAATGAATGGTGCTGATTTCAAGCCATTGAAGTTGACTGCACACTTTAAAGCTACAGAAATCGAACAGTACAACACAAAACTGCACAAACTAAACATCACAGACCCTTATAATACCCCAAGTGTGCTTTTCACAAGTATTGAGACAGCGGAACCAGACACTGTCCCAGACCTGCAGTTTCCACACTTTGCTTTAAGTAATCTGCATAGTTTTCCACTCAAATGAACAGTTGGTTAAACTCATCATGATCGGTGATTGGAATCGGAGAATGATTGGGTACATATGGGGGAAAAAAAGATGTGTCCACTTCCTGCTGAACTGAATGACTGATACACTGAGCTGATCTGAACTGAATTAGGCCCCGTCCACAGAGCAACATAACAAGGGTTTGTTTGGTACCAGATAGAAAATATATCATGTCCACACTGGGAATGAATCCATAATGTATCACGTAAACACATGCTGAAAACGATGCAATACACACACGCACACAAGAAATAAAGTACATGTGCATATCGGCTTATCCCGGCGCCAAAACATACCCCGGAAATAAACAACAATAAGGCGTGTGTAGGCGTCTGCTCCTCATCTAGTTGGTTTAACATGAGTAGATTTTCCTTCAGTAACACCAGTAAACTTAGCAGTGACTGCAGCTCTGCTCCTACCATTACTCTGGTGTACACCATGATGGACACTGTCTTGTTGACAAATGAATGTTGCGGTCATGTAGTTGTGACATAGACGCCCACACATTCACGCAACAACACCGTTGTCCAGTCTTTCCACTCTGGTACCCGTTCTCAAAATATACCATTTGGGGCAACCCAGACACTGTTGCTGTGTGGACATAAGGCCCAAATGATAACAAATATTATTGGATTCACTTGAAAATGTTGCTGTGTGGACGGGATCTTTGTTAATATAGGTTTGAGTCATGATCTCAGCTGTGAAATAGAGTCACATAGTGGAGCCACATGATAGAGTAGGTTGACTGGAAATTAATGCAAAATGAGGAGTTAGTTTGAAGTGAAAATTTGATGAAAGAAAATGTGAATTTCAGGTTTGCATCAACTGGTTGGATGTGCTGATGGCATCATCTATAGATGGTGCTATAAGCCATATCACATAAAAGTTATATGGTCTAAATGGCTGCAAAAAAAACAAGGTTTTGTTTAATTTTTCAAGAATGCATCAGTAACATCAGTCATTGCATTGTGCATCTTAATTCTGAGAGTGAAAAAAACAACTTTTTGACCAATTAAAGTTTTTTAGGATCATATTTTGGTATTTCCATGACGATTTTACTGTAGTAAACCTCATAATGAACATAACTAACTTTTCTGTGGATGCATTCACATGATGGAATAACAAAAAAAATGTTTGTCTGTTAGACGGGGGGTAGCCCCAGGGTAATAAAGAAGCACATTTGCAGGAAGGAATTATGCAATATGGCAGATATTGAATAGATGTAAAAATAAATAAATAAATAAATAAAAATGCCATAGGAAACATTCAAATATTTCATATATCATATCAGATTAAACTGTATACAATTCTTTATCCTGTCTTTAAAATGTCATGTAGGTATCTTTTAAAAATCTGGGGAACAGGTCAAACACTACTGAGTAAATAAACCTCTTTTGCTTTTGCCAAAGATACTCACTCAGCTATCCCAACTTTAATTTTGAAAGCAAATCTACTATTTGTATAAAGATGTTTGCTTCACTTTGATGCTTTTTGATGTGAGTGGAGAATTAAAATACCAAATGAAGCCAGACAAAAAAAAAAATAATTATAAAAATTAATAAAAGCATAATACAGTAATCTGAATTTAGAAACTTTGAATCTAGAAAGGTCACATAGCTCACTTACATGTGATTTCCAAATGGACTTGTTAAGTGCTTTAAGGTGATTGAAAAGCATTTAAGAAGCAAACTAAACATCACCAAGTGAAAGAGTGTGAAACAGAAAAGGCTTGGCTTTGACGGTACATTGGCACTAAACTGCATTTGATAAAATACACTATAAGAAATGACATCAAGGCCAAAATCTACCTTTTGTTTCCAGTTAAACAGTTTAATTGGTTGAGTCAGTTTGACCATGGCTCCTCGACAGCAGTTTGTTTGTCAGCAGAAAGACCACATCATGACTCATTGTTATAAAAAAAGAACCTGATTGGAAGAATAAAACATATAAAACTCTTTTGACACTTCTCAGGTGTATTCAGCCAAACCGTCAGGAGCAGCAGAACTAAGCACAACAACAGTATTGATTTCTCTCGCATTGGGGTTTCAATTTGTCCATGTCAATAAATCATTGAAACTGTCCCGCGTTACAAGTGTCTCTGTGGTGGACAAAGACAATCATGGAGCTGACGGTGACGGACGGCGGCACTGATGCATGGCCGTTAGTATTCCCAGAGGTGTATGTCTTCTGAGTTTCATGGTCCATTTAATACATAATGAATGAAAATAAAATGTGTAGACATGTGTTTGAGTCTAAAAATTGGAGGAGATGCATTTTCAGTAAATGTTAATAAGAATGGGTGTAGTTTAATGAACTACATACAGTGAACACATTCATTTGAATGAATCTAACAGATTTTCAGACAATAGCCCTGTTTATATAGGAGTTTTTATTCCTGTTTAATTCAGAATAAAAGTTCATTCCACTTTAAGATGACCATGTAAACACCTAATTCCAATTGAAAATGATAATTCCGAATTAAACTTAATATTTTTGTTTTGCAGCAAAATATTTTAATATTTAGTGCATTCAGTGCAATCTTAATTCAATAATTCCTCTGACACATAAATTCCACTTTAACATTATTCCTGTGGTTCTGCATATGCTCCTGGTCTTGTCGTGATGACGCACATATTCTGTGCTGCCAGCATTCATTTGTTGATTCCTATGGTTGATTCAGTCAAGCTGCTGCTTCGGAATTATTACAAAAATAAATGCAAAAATCGCATGTAGTACAGTATCTGGTCTAACATGTTGCTAGTTGAACCAAACACAAAACAGGAAGTGGATGCGATTGTTTCCTTCCAGTATACATCCAGTCGTTCTGCCCAATCAGAACCCTCTGTACCTCCAGCTCATAAAGCCCAATTAACTACAGCAGAATGCACCCATTTACCATCTAAACTTTTATTCAGAATTAACATATCCATGTAGACGCGAATAGCTTTAATTCTGAATTATTTTATCCAGAATAAATAATTCTGAATAAAAAAAAAAACATCATGTAAACGTATCTGCACAATAATATTCTACTACTAATCACAATTTGACAGATGTTATATAAGCAGTTTATTCCAAAGATAAGGACTGAATTAGGAATGAAATTGATTGTGATTTTATTTTTCCTGTTTGTAAATATAATTATGTGACTGTTTCGCTGCCGTCTTAGCCAGTTTCCCTTACAAAAGAGATCCCTCATCTCAATGGAACCACAAAAAAATACATCATTTTCTGATTATAACATGTAAGATGTGCTGTATTATTCTTTGAATGCCCAGGGGTGGATCTATGGGGGGGTTGCTTTCTGTCCCACTGAACAATTGAACATTTTATTGTAGGTTTCAGTGTGAACAACAACCACTGCTGCTCATTAACAATTATGGAGTCTTTGTTGGAACTCCTGACCTTATACATATGTGTAAATGTTGTGACGTAACTAGTTGTAAGTACAAAATTAAGCAGGAATTTGAAACGTAGAAAACCACTTTTGCAGCACCTGCGCGGTTCAAATTCAAACTTTCTAAATTTTTAGGGTCCAAATACACAAATAGTGTATAAAAAAGTAGCTTTAGCAAAATATGACCCCTTTAAAATGCATTTATTTTTCTACTCTATTACATATTAGTGGTAATTATTGTCAATTTTTACATGAAAACTTTACTTGTCGCAGAATATTTTGATTTAATAATTAATAGTTTAGTTTTAGCACTAGTAATAAATCCAGAAACCAAATAAATCCAGAAATAAAATTCACTATTGATGAGAATCGTTGATTCATTATGAGATTTTTGTGACCTTAACAGCATCAAAATTTTTCTGTCTGAACAACAATTGTTAATTTTCTGTTGTTGATTCCCTTTTACACAGTTAGATTTTGTGTTTTCTAACCAAATGAAACACCTACTATAATGTTTTTTTCTTAATATTGGAGACTTTAAGGCCATCTTATTTGGAATATTAGCTTTTTTTGAATTAGGAAAAATTGGAATATCAGTGAGTATATGTAGATGAAGTTAAATGAAAAGTAATGATAGTGATGATGATGATGATGATGATGATGATGATGATGATGATGATTTCTCATATACAGATACCATCATCTTACAAACTTCATATTTTATATCATAAAGTCTCATACTTGTTTCTGGATGTTGCATTACTTACTGTAGTTTATGAACATTAGTGGGGGGTGTTTTTTTTTGGGGGGGGGGGGTGTTGTTTGTTTTTTGCTGGTTCCTTTATACATGTTTAATTTTTTTATGTAGTTGAACTTCTACTAAAAACACATTTTTACACTACATTTGTTCCAGTTGTGCATTAAGAACAGTTTAGTAGATAATTAGTACTGGACATGACACAACAATAAACATATTTTTGTGGATCTTTTGTTGAATTCATGCATTGATTCCATTGTACAGTCCTGCCATAGCTCCCTCTGCCACTGCTTCACTACCACTTTGTTTTTTTTCTTTCTTTTTTTTAAAGATGTGTCATTGTGACACAGGTTGTGACACATGGCCACTTTATACTGTGAGTAAACAGAGGGAAAACAAAGATCCTCTCTGGTAAAGATGGACACTACAAAGAAAAATCCACATTTTATCACAACATATTTGAGCAAAAATGGAAAAGTTTTCCAGGAAGTGTTTGATGACATAAAAGATGGAGCGGAACATCTTCTACTAGTGGAAAACTTAAATGAAAAATGATATTCTTGAATGGCTACATGTAAATAGGTATATTAATGGAATATTCATTCACACTGGTTATATGGAATAAAAAACAAAAGCTTTAAGATAAAACATTTTCAGAAAGTAACAGGTGCAAAAATACAACAAAAACAAATGCACAAATAAACATCCTTTACTACCTATAGGGACATCATCACCAATACATTTTGACTTGTTTTTTGTTATTGTTTTGTGGTTGTTTTAGACTATCAGAGAGTCTGGATCTTATTTCTGGCTTTTGTATTTCTGTGCTTCTTATTTTCTGAGCATTAACAATAGATTTTTTTTTTTTGCTGATTGCATAATACTAGTGCTGATAAATGATTACAAGTTTTATTTAGATTATTCACAGGGTTTCTGTGGATTCATTTTGATTAATCATGATTAAATATTCATTTTAAATCTATATTAATCATGTTTCACTTTACATGAGCAAACAAAGTCAAGAAAGAAGGGAATATATGGACTTAACGTGTTTATTAAATGCCTTCAATGCACTTATATGGTTCTTTTCCACCTTCATGGTGCTCAAAGCGCTTTACATTAGCCTCACATTCACACACACACACACACTCATACACCAGTAGGTTTCTAAGGTTCTGTCAGTCCTACTAGGAGCCTAAGTCAGGGTTCAATGTCTT
Organism: Siphamia tubifer; assembly: GCA_020466265.1. Lineage (NCBI taxonomy): Eukaryota > Metazoa > Chordata > Actinopteri > Kurtiformes > Apogonidae > Siphamia > Siphamia tubifer. The sequence continues at coordinate 16,692,615 of CM035791.1, forward strand.
TGCCCAAGGACACGTCGACATGTGGACAGCCAGAGGCGGGACACGAACCACCGACCCTTCAGTCATTGGACGACCCGCTCTACCAACTGAGCCACAGCCGTGTTTAGCATCTGTCATCTTTATGGGATGGTTCCGCTGTCTTTCACAACCGGATCAATTACACATTTGTTCATGTACAATGTTAACTTTACTTGGACAAAGTCACCCACATGCATTGGCTGAGACGTTCAGAGTCATTTGGACTGTAGATGAGTTCAATTGTATTCAAATATTTAATCAGATTAATCATGATGATGACGTTATCAATTATAATAACACTTGGATTTGGGGTGTCTGTGGCTCAGTTGGTAGAGTGGGTCATCCATTGATTGAGGGCCAAGAGTCCTGGGGTGAGACACTGAACCCTAAGTTGCTCCCAGCAGGGTCAGACCAGCACCAGTGTATTTACTGGTGTATGAGTGTGTGTGTGTGAATGGGTGAATGTGAGGAATTATGAAGTGCTTTGGACATAATTATAAGTACATTCCATTTACCATTTGATGTGAGTGTATGTATTTATATATATTTATATATGTGTGTATTTGCTTATATATTTATTGTCTTTCTTTTATTCATATTTTAAATCTGCATTTATTATGGAAACTCACAACTTTCATAATGTGTATGTATTTTGTGGAGGCTTTTAAACAAGCCTATCTAGACTTTCTGCCTGTCCCTGTTGCACCTTTACTGCTCTTTTTCTTTTATTATGACTTTTATCAATGTTATTTTAAGTGCAAAATGTCAATAAATCAAATCAATGGATTACTCTGCATTAGTGGGTTAATGGGTTAGTGGGTTGATAGCCATACATTGGTACAAATTGCTCTACTGATGCAGCAGAACAACTTCTACCAATTTCTTTCTTCAGTGTTTGAAACTTTATGGCCAGTTTATTTGAAATATTATCTTTTTTCAGAATTATGTGAAATTGGAATATTAGAGTGCATGTAAATGTAGTAAAATGACTTAAGAAAAGTGATGTGTCCTACTGCTACAGCTTTATAAAATGAAACTCAAATTAAAACTAAATTGAATCTATTACCAGTTACTTTGAAAAAAATGACAGATTTTTATTTCCAACTATACTTTCACTGCCATTGGCACATATTTGAACATTGGATGCATTTTTATGTTGTTTTATATCCACTATGTGGGTACTGTTGTTGTTCTCTTAGGTCTTCCAATCTGATCAGTTTCTTTTGCTTTAATTAACCCTAACAAGTCCTTTAATAAACATATCTGTCACTTCATTATTATTTAGAATTAAATCCTTCTAATATTAATCTATTAAATATTTTTGTACAATATGGTTGAAATTGTTTTTTTTTTACTTTTAATAATTTAAAAAAAAAAATAGAAATACATACACACACACACACACACACACACATATATATATATATATATATATATATATATATATATATATATATATATAGTGGGTGATGAGGTTGGATGAGTTTATTTTATTTTCACCCATGCAAGTAGTAATCTGTGACCTCTGACCTCTATAACGATACACAGTGGGCTGTACATCCACTCTGAATGGATGCTGGCTGCATGAGTCAAATGCATTCTGGTTTTTATTCAAAAGGCCTGTGGGCTTAAAGACTGGGATAATGTGAATTTAACAGAAGCTACCTCATCTTGAAAATAACCTTTCTTTTCTCTCTCATTATGTAACTGTGTTCTCCAGTACATGAAATTTCATTTCAATGAAATATATTTATAATATATATTTTGCATGTTTTTTTATCAAACTGAATGAGCTTCATATTTTTCATTGGTTAAACCATTGGTTTAAATGTGTTTCCTTCTCAATTTAAAGTAATTCTGTTTTTCTGTAGTTCTGTTTTTTCTCTTTGTTCATTATTATTATTTTCATAATAATAATTATTATTATTATTATACAGAAACTTTAAATATTGAATATATTTGCATGTGTTAAACCTGATAAACACCATATTCTCTATTAACAGAAAAATGTTAGATCTTTTTTTTAACAGATCTTTGTGATTTTTACTATGTTACTGTAATGCTGACATGTTTACAATAATTAGTAATTAGGTTTGTCTGCAAAGTGAATTATTATGCACAACATTCATTAATGGAAGCCAGTTTAATTTTTTTTCTAGAGACAGTCAAATGTGAAAATGATTGTAAACAGCAAACAAAGTTCTGTTGTAGGATGATTTACATGCTACAAAAAACCCCCAGAAAACTACAAAACAACGGAATTTTTCTCCAAAATTAATGTAAAGGGTTGTGAGGATAAATGTAAGACAGCGTTAACAGGAGAGAGAATAAACGAAGCAGAACCTAAAGCCATCAATATAATAAAGTGAGGGACATTAAAGAAGCTGACTGATGGCATCAGAATGAAGGATAAATAAAGTCTGTGTCATATGGTGACAAAGGGTTCTTTGAGCAGCTCAGATATTATATAGCAACATTTTCCCCTAAATGTAGTTTAATAAAGTCCCTTTGAGTGAAAATATAACAATTAGAAGTGGTTGGTTAGTGTTAGTGTCAGTGAGTTAGTGTCGTCTATTAAGATGAAAATAGACAAAATGAGCAGAGAAATGTACTGTATAAGTAACACATAGAATATTAACGCCTCAACATTTATGTTTTAGTGTATTTTTTTGTGTTTTAAACATGTTGAATTTGAAGACATTGAAAAAGTAAAAAACTGGTGCAATTTTTTGGCATAACCAAACAAAAACATTCAAATCACGATCACAATATTTTCCACATAAAATTAAAGCTACTATTATTTGAACTATAAATGAATGAGGTACCAATGTATGAGATTGACATGCTGACTATAATATATATATATATATATATATATATATATATATATATATATATATATATATATATAGTTTTTTTTAAACCGTTTCCATTCAATATTTTATATTATATTTAATATAATATATTTTATTTAATATAATAAAAAGGCTAAACTCGTCCGTTCACAGGTCAAACATGTAAAAGTGACAGATGAATGTGTACAGCAGGGGTGTCAAACATGTGGCCTGGGGGCCAATATCAAGCCCCTGAAAGGGTCCAGTCTGGCCCTTGGGATACATTTGTGAAATAATAGTATAGAAATAATAGTGAATATATTAATTTTATATCAGGTTCCACATACAGATCAAAATGGGTTAGATGAGTAAAATACTATCATAATAACCTATAAATACTCATAATTGTACATTTTCCTCTTTGTTAATTTCAAAATTTTCATGTCATTTTAATGTATTTACAATAAAACAAACTATAATTTCACATAAACACAAATAACCTGAACAAATATAAACATTTTGAAATGTCTGAAGTGTACGTTTAGCAATGTTCTGCCTGTTATTAAATGTTTTGTGTATTTGTTGATAATAAATTATAATATAATATATAAATAATGAATAATAAACAATCTGTACATTGTACTTGACATGTGTAAACAATAAACTGACACATGATCTTGTTAAAATTACATTCAATTTTCTGAAGAAGTGTCAATTTATTCATGTTATTCACATGGTTTTAAAGGACAGTTGGTAGATGTGAACATTCTCATCACATAATTTGAACATTATTTATATATTATGTTATTATTTTAGTGGTACAGCCCACTTCAGATCAAATGTGGTTTAATGTGGCTCCAGAACTAAAATAACTTTGACCCCCCTGGTGTACAGGTAACTTATCAGTACATGTTAATAAAGCATTACTACTCACCCTCAGCTCTTTGAAGAAGATGCAGCTCCGAGCCCATTCCACTATGGAGAACAGAGTCTGATCGGCCATGCGGCACATGAGGCTGAAGGTGTTGGGTTTGTCCAGTCGCCCTCGACCGCTCTGCTCCTGTTGCAGATGAGCCACGATCTTGTTCTGCACCACCAGCTCATCCGGGTCACAGCGGAGAAGCTCCAGCACCAGCGGCGGGAGGCTGGGGGGCTGCGGAGAGGCCGAAGGGTACATGTCTGGGTAGGGGTATCCTGTCAGGGACTCCGGGGAGCTGGTGTAGTCGGGGCACTCTGCTTTGATAGCTCTGTTGGGGAAGGCTGTGTACTGGTACTGGGTGGTTAGGGACACGTGAGACTGCATGGTCATGCCCAGAGATGGGGGTCCATACAGGTTGGTCTCGTAGTCTGTGGGGGCAATGGTGCTGGGAGTAGAAGGAAGGAGGCTTTTGGAAATGGTAGGCAGACTGTGCAGGGTACCGGTGAAGCTGTAGTCGCTCTGCAGAGGAGAGGCCGGCGGAGGAGCTGGGTTCTCCAGCTTGAACCCGTTGGATCGTATCAAAGCTTTCTTCTGCTGCTTCAAGGCCCTGTCTCTCTTGTACATGGGGCCAAATTTATTTCTCCCCCCACGCATGCGATCTGCACGCACCGCTGTCACAAAAGAGACCAGAGGTGAAAAACAGATTTACCAACAAAGCCCTGAGTCTACCACCAAGAAGTTTGAAGTGTGTGTGTGTGTGTGTGTGTGTGTGTGTGTGGAGGGGGTAGATAGACAGACAGCACACACACACACACACACACACACACACACACACACACACATATATATATATATATAATAAAACACTGGATTAATACATACTGGTCACTCCAGTGGACAGTTCTTCTACAGTTGTTCTCTTGTATATTCATGGGTTTAGTTGTTTTAGATCCATATCAGTCAGTTCATATCATTACTGTAACTGGTCTGTTCTTAATACTAGATCTGTACTAACATGGTTATGTTTAAATCAATAGCTGGTTGTTATTAGACTGTAATTAACAGTCTTCTTAAACAAAAATTGCATTAAAAATCTTTAATTTCATAGTGTTCTGATATTACATTTTAAATACGCATTCCTTTGCTTGTTGTATTTTTATAACTCCATAAAAAAAAAAATAGGTTCATTAAAAAGATTTCAATCACATTGCTTTGTTCATGCCTAAAGAAGAGTAAAAACACATGTGAAAACTATCTTGACTAAGGTTCTCATAAGGTTAAAACACAATTAGAAAAGAAATCTGTACTAGACGATATATTATCAACATGATAATTAAAGAAATATACATAAATAAGGTGGAAAAATGGTTGTATTGTTTACAATGATATGGTAATAATGGTTCATTTGGATGGAATCGGTCTGCCAGTGAACATGCTCCTGTGACTGACCACCCCGTCATGGAGAGGGTTTGGGGAATTGTCTGGTATTGTCTAAATTTGACCAATATTCATCTTTCTGACACGACCCAGGTCTAGCTCCATCTGTACAACTACAATAAGCACTGAGCTGGACTTTAGCAACAGCACAAAACAGAATGATATTTTGTATTTCACCACAATCATCTATAATTGTTGAGAAAATAACAGACATGACGGCTGTTTTTTTTTTTTTTTTTGGCTTCCCTTTTTAGGACTGAGAAGGATCCCTAGAGTCTGTGCAGCTCTGCTCCTTCTCGTAGCCTAAATAGCTTTTGATTTAAAACAGGGGAGTCTTCAGGGTTTTATCAGTAAGTCAAGAATGTGTCCTTTTTCTTCTACGGAAGCAGGTGCTTTCCTGCATTGCTGTCTGGGAATTATCCTGTGTGTAAAAGATGCAAAGTTGGGAGCTGCAACCCATAAATCAAGAAATATTTCACTGTAAGACAGCCTGTGGCATTAAATATTAAATTGTATTGTAAAATACAAAAGAAAAACACACAGAAGCCTATTGATTCATATTCATACAATCATAGTCAGACATATCACATGCAACAAATAGAAAATGTACCTCTAATGTCATCAATTTGGCTGAATATTCTGTTTTTTTCTTTGTTTTTTGGGGGGTTTTTTTGCAAAAGGGTGCTGCTTAACACTCTTTCTGAACATACAGAAATATAACCCTATAACCCCTGGTATCCATGGATTCATTTCAATGCCATGTTATTAATTTCATGAAATTCTACAGATTTTTCTCATGTCTTTCTCATTTTTAGTTTTCTTTGGATTGTTGTCCAGAGGAACTGATCAGTGGTAGCATTTATAAATAAAAAGAATCTATATAAGTAAGAATAAAGAATTTGTTTATTTAGCATTTTGCCAATTATATGTAATGTGCATCATAGTTATTGTACTGTATGTGCTACTTTCAAAGCCAGCAACATAAATAGATATAATAAATAAATAAAAAATATATATAATAACACACGTTTTTCAATAGAATTAGGCAGCACAGGGTTAAATGTAAAGTGCTTTTTTAATTATTATTTTTAACTTGTAATTAAAATAAGACATCCTTATCCTAACTGAAGTCATTACAAAGTGAATCGTACCTTCGAGCCGCATCCCAACGTTGAGGCATTTTTGGAAACGACAGAACGGACACCTCTTCCTCTGGGTTTTGTCTATTTTACACTCTTGGTTTTCCGCGCACGTGTATCTCTTGTTGTTCTGCACCGTCCTCTTGAAGAAACCCTAAGTTTAAAAAAAGGAACAGAAATGACACATCCACGCATGCAAAAAAATGAGAAAAAAATATTGTGAAAAAAAAAATTAAAAGTCTCTAACAGACGGTAATATTTATTTATCCAACAAACAGACCGGAAGTGGATTTCATTGTCGTTTTTTCTTTTTTTTTTCTTGTATTCCCATGGCCGTGGGGTCCAAATGAAACCCACGCGTGTGTTTGCGCATTACCTTGCAGCTCTCGCAGGTGAGCAGACCGTAGTGATAACCAGACACTTTGTCTCCACACACAGGACACAGCTCTTCCAGGTCATCATCATACGTGTATTCCATAACCTTCAAAGTCACACCTGGTGAAACACAACACACACGTGCACACAATCCACGCACCCATCAAGGACAACATGTTGATCGTTTTGTTTGTTTATTTATTTATTTATTTATTTATTTTATTCTCAAACGCACAACACACGCTGTCAAACAGATGGCCTAAAACAAATAAGAAGTAAAAAAATAAATAAAAATAAAAATCCACATGAGACTAAAAACATCTGATTTGTTTTTGTTTGTTTTTTGTGCGCGTATTAAATCATCTTAATTTCACTTGTACAATGAAAATTATTATCTAAAATGTAAATAGGAACATATAAAATAAGTAAAAAGCATAAAAATAGTATCATATATTGTCAGTGAATAAACATAAATATTAAATAAGCTAATTGTAGCCACAATAGTCCTTATTGTTAAATAGGCTGAATTTGTTCTATTATTTGACAATGTATTGACTTATCTAAATTGGTGACTGAATTTGCTGTCACCTGAATTTCTCCCTTGGGAGATTAATAAAGTTTTATCTATCTATCTATCAAGTTGAGATTAAAATGAACCGTAGACGATAAAGACAAAATAAAGCATACCTTATTTTTATGCTAGTTAACATTCCTATATTATAATAGACTGTTGCAAAAATAAATTAATCCTATAATTATTATTTCCCCGTTTGATAATAATGGTTATAAATGATAATACATTTACTATGGACATGTATGGGTGTAAAAATTGACAGTAGGAACATGTTTTAGGCTGTCGCTTTAAAAAATATATATAAAAAAAATATATTGTCTATTATAAAAACGGTATTATTTCTAACAGGTTGATCCGTACACTGTCCACAACGCGCTGACATATTTAATAGAAACATTAAAATATTATAAAACAGCAATGATTACAAGTTTATGAAATTAGATGTCTATATGGCCCTGATGTGAATATAAAAAAATGCAAATGCACGAATAAAAGATCATTATGGTAAAATGATGCTGTGTTTCTCGCGGTGTTTACACGTGGACTATTTTTCAATGTCTCTGGTTTATTCTTTGACAGCTTTAGTAAAATAATAATCATTATAATAATTTTTTTTAAAATGCACGAATGTATTTATTAAAATTGGACTTTTCTTAAAAATCCAAAATGATAAAACAGGATGTATGTTTTAAGATTCACTGGAACAAACGGCAGCTTTCTGCTTCAACCATGGATTCAGTCAAATACAGACACATTAAAAAAATAATAAAATAAGTTTAAATCAATAACATAAGAATAAACCCTGGTGAATTTGTCTCAAAGTCATAGCTTGTTGGTCATACACGTTTATAATGTCTGTGTAAAAGCCAAACTGCGTGTGAAGATTCATCTGTGTGAGACGGTAAGGCCTCCGCAAAATGGAAGCGTCACCAAAGAGGTGAAGGTCCACGCGCTTTACGAGGATCGCGTGGATTAATGCGCAACGAGTTATGAAGGAAGGATAATGAAGGAAGAAATATCTTCTTATAGTCAGTGTTAAGATTTTTGGGTTGGGCTTTTGTTATTTTTCTTACTTTTACATTGTTATTATTATTATTTATATATATTTTTCTTTTATGTATTTTCTTTTTCTTTTTCTTTTTCTGTTTCTTTTTCTTTTTCTTTTTCTTATTATATTATTAGGTAATAATTGTATATCAAATTTTAATAATGAGACTAATTTCTATAGTTTATTTTCTATGAAAAAATTAAATTGTTTAAAAAACATATTCACGCATTGTGGGAGATGTTATTTTATTCTAGATTACATTTAATCATATAATAATATAATATAATAATATCATTAACCTATCATCATTAATATTATCATTAGTAGTAGTAGTAATAATAGCAATAGCATTAGTTGTGTTTTCTCATTAGATAGTTTTTAACTGAACCTGTAATGCGTCTTTAAATCTCAGCTGTGAATTTTATTTACTTTTCTGGCAAAGCTTTTTTTTTTTAAACTAAAATAATAATTCTGTGCATGTTCAGGGATGGACTGAAGAGTTTTTTTTTTTGCAGCTTTCTCCCTTATATATCTAACATTCTATTTGCCTTCCCTATGAATCTATGACATTCCTGTTAATTTTAGCCATGGGGGAAAGTGTCAGAAAGTGTAAAATCCTTACCATGAGCTTTGTCTCCCAACATTTGAGCAGCAGACAGCAGCCAGTCACTGATGATTGTCTTAAAACCTGTGTGTAGGTGTTGCTACAGCCTTGCATGGGCTGCAAAAAAAAAAAGATCGAAAATTTAAAAAGAAAAGAGCAGTATGGATCCAGATGCACTCTGGGAACGCTGGTGCCGTTTTTAGGAGCTGGAGGAGCCGTTCTAAACGTGTATGATGTTGATCATTGAGCAGCTCAGAGTGAAACTCCTCCAGCCCGTTGTCTCTTTACTGCGCTCTCCTTATCGCTCAAGTTCGCCTGACGCGCTGCGATTGGACGAGCGCGGGTCACGTGACGCACGTTCTACAGCCTCCTCTGTGGAAATACCGGAGCAGATCGAGCACTGATGGAGCATCCTGTCAACAAGGAGAGGGACGACGAGGCGACTGACACATGTGTGCGTCTGAAGAAGGAACACGTCAACACGGAATTTTTTTTTTACCCAGGCGCCGATTTGGTCAGTTTAGTCCAAAGTCAAGGTGAAAGAGAACAAAAAAAACAAACAAAAATAGTTTAGTGTAAGATGTGGCAGCTGATATAGATGTGCAAATAGAGGTGTATAATTTACTCTGATTTAACATTCAAACAGTATATAAAAACTTCGACCACATCTATGTTGCACCATATTTAAAAAAACACATATTTAGTACAAGTTTAATACATTTTCTTTTGTTTTCTTTAAAAAAAAAAAATTGGCATACAGTATTGAAATACATTTCCTCGCCCAAAATTTGCCATTAACGAAACGTCACATTCCCTTTAGAATTAAGATAATTAGATTACACTATTTTCCTCTATTCCCTCATGTAAATGCTATTTAAAAATAACGTGGGTGGTTTCTACAGTAAAATACAGTTTAATTAATATTTTAACGTATTTTGTCACATTGCATTTTTCTGATGCATCAAAATCAAACACAATTTTTCCTGTATTTCCTTTATAAAGTTGATTATCTATATCGATGCCATGAATGAGAGTTGAAATCACACATACACCTAACCAACCATCATTATAAAACATAGATTGATGACTCATTGTCTCTTATTTTTGACAAAACAACTGGTGTTTCGGTTGTGACAGCACTGTTTGGGTAGTGAGCATTAATTTAATATGGTCACTATCACAACATTACAGCAATTTTGAACTATTTTGGCTAAATATGTACTCAATATGCATCATGTTGGAAAATATAATAAGCACAGGATCAATAGAATATGGTCATTCATTATAAAAGACAACTGGTCTCATTTTTGTTTCCATTTATTTGGAAACAATCAATCATGTGCAGTTCAGTTAGAAATTTGACAAATGGAAGGAACCAATATCTATAGTCATGTAGAATGATAATATAAGTGTAAATATAATATTTAATATTGCCGTTCAGGCTCTGAGTAAACATTTCCTTCTTTTTATAATAATAATAATAATAATAATAATAATAATAATAATAATATGCACAAAAACATATTATTTTCATACCTGAAACCATAATTTTGCTTCCGAAATGTCATTATCAAAACATTTTGGTAGTGATGTTTCAGTCGTGCCATGTTTAGCTCATGCAACAATGCTAGGCTAAAACTGTCTACAAAAATTATTGTGAACAGGTGTGATGAAAACAAAATATTTGTATTTTAAAAAAAAAAAATATATATATATATATATATTAATTGCCAAAATGATGCATTTCGACAGTGACAGCTCTTAAACACTGACTGATTTACAGACATTTAGTTCAGACTGATGTAAACTGATTAGTCACCAGGTAGACACTGAGGATAAGTAGGGATGTGCCAGTTTATGGATAAAAGATTTAGGGCGTGGCTAAAAACAGGCTCCGCCCACAGACTAAAAACACTTTGTATTTCGGTGGTGCCATGAAAAACTGGGACAGAAGGACTTTAGACAAAGGATTTTAATTTAAAAACTATCCACACAATCAATGTCATTATTTCCAGTTCCCCATAAAAGAAGTCAAGTGGGTGTATTCAAAAACTACATTTAGGAAAATGGGTTTAGAGATGGGGAGAGCTACCTTCCAATAAGAAGTAACATATAAAGGGTTATTTTTAATAAATTACATTTTGTTCTATCTCAATTAATATGTTGTTTTTCATTTGACCATAATATGATATTTTTGCACATATAAAATCTGAATACCTAATTGTTTTTTAAAATATGTTTTTCATAGAGGGACTGCAATTTGAGCCAATTCAGAATGGCCCATATATGATTAAAATATATGACACAAATGTGAAAAAATTAAATTCTTGTGGGAAAAAATATTATGAGATATTGTTTTATAGATAAGTATGTTATTTTAGGCCATAGAACAAGCTGAACACTCCATCTTTCTTATCTTAGACACTAAAAAAAACCTATTGATGTATCCCACTGTAAATGGAAAATATAGTTAATAGGAATTATTAATGAATCTCAAAAAGGATGCATGAACCTAATATTAAAAACACAGTTTACTTTCAATTCAGGATTCTGTCAAAAGCATTAAATGTTACATGATTAGGAGGATGTTGTGATGCTGGAAGACTGTAAAATGGACACATGGATGGATGTGATTGGTTAAACATTCACGATGTTAATTCAATTCAATTAAATTCAATTTTATTTATAAAGCCCTAAATCACAACAAAGTCGTCTCAGAGGGCTTCACAAAAACACAATCAACTACAGAAATACATGAAATTAAGAACGACACACTGATGCAAAACCTGAAGGAACATTGACCATCATTTAGAGGTCATTATTTCACCATTGTAACCTGCCTGAAGCTTTGGTAAGCTGTGGTAAATATTTTATTTAATCTATTTTAATCTATACAGTATGTGCTTTGTAAATATAGTTTATCGGTAGCGGTGGTTGTATTTTGACCCCTATTAATATACTAATTATGTTATATATATATATATATATATATATATATATATATATATATATATATAAAGAGAGAGAGAGAGGGAGAGAGAGAGAGAGAGAGAGAGAGAGAGAGAGAGAGAGTGTAAGAGTGTAGATAAATTATCACATGATTCTGTGACAATTTAATGGTTTCTGTCAGGGGTGGATCTACAGGGGGGCAGCACCCCTAAAAACAATCCTTACCCATTATAGCTATATTTTCAATTTTAGACAGTGTAATACATAGTAAGTTGTGGTAAATGAAAAATTTCAAAGATATATAGTAATAACACATATATTGCACATGAAATGTATCACCCATGTCCAGCAGTGTACACAATAAATAACATCGGCCTATAGCAAAAAAAGAGACACAATGTAAAGTCTCCATACCAACACTTGTTTATTCCTGCTTGCTTTGTGCTTATTTCTTTCAAAAATACATAAGAATTACCCCAAAAGACATACACATCCACCAGTGACCAAAAGCACAGATTTAAACAGTCAAATAACTGTTGAACAACTAATTTATATGTAAATAATTCCATCATTTTCTGAAACACTGATTCCCCAGTAAAACCCATGTAGTTCGATAAATGACAGTAGGTTTTAGTTCTGATTCGATTTAATCATTTAATAATATATTGACTCTTGAGCTTTCATGAATACCTATGATCTGTACATTAAATATAAAATAACTGGTAGTGATTTTCACTGAAAAAGGCCAAATGCAGAGGATAGTATTAAAATAAATGGTGATAAATTACTTGGAAAACACAAATGAACATTTTTTGAGTTTGTGACACAAATAGTTCATATGAATGGGGTCTAAATCTCAAGTAGAAGTGCAATTTGTACTCATGAGTTAATATAAGGTTGGATGCAAAGTCACACAGGAGAATACTAGAGATAAACACAGAAGAAATGAATGGATCATGTAAGACTTCTATTTTTACACTGACCACAGAAACAACTCCAGCCTTCCACTTCTGCTGATTTAGGTTTTTGGTTTTTTTTTTTCTCCCCCATGACATACTTCATACCCGGAACATACGTTTGAGAAAAACTAAATGTATTAACATTAATATCAATTGAGTGTGACAGGGCTTTTTGCTTGGTAAGCACTCTGACAGTCTAACTGCCTATTGTTAGCAGAAACAGGAAGTAGTGGGCAGCTGCTGAAGACCTACAGACCTGACCAGGCTCAGTGTGAGGAAACCCCAACAAAGCTGATGCTCCTCAAGTACAGGACCATGGCACAGTTTTAGAGACAGGAAACACAGGGATGACAGAAACGCAGCAGAAGAGGTTCTGACTGGTGTCCCAGTGTGGACTGACAGCTGGGTTCAGTCACTGCAGGGACGTGAACACTTCTCATTATGCTCCAGACTGTTGGCTGCCCTTGAGGAGGTGAGCTCCTATCAAAGTTCTTTTAATTCCCCTGTCAGTTTATGAAAAGTGCAACAATTAGACAACGTAGAAAATGTGCTTGTAAATCTGCCGTCCTTTGGCTCTTAACCCCTTATTGACTTTGAACACCATGAAGATGGGAAAGCATGATATGAGTGAAGTTCATTTACCATTTACATTTATCCACAAATGTTGTTGCTGCGATTCAAAATTAAGTGGAGTTTGTTACATTGGATACAAGATGCACAATAACTATGATGTATATTAACAACGTAAGGCATAATTGTAATAAATAAATAAATAAATAAATTGTATTTTAATTTTAAAAATGACAGTGGTTTGGATGGGTTTTTTTTAAATCCTGAGTTAATGATAGATTTAGTTAAAAATATAACTTTTTCTTAAATGTTCTCTTTGCTTCAAGCTTTTATGAACATCTACATGATCAGTAAATTACATACAAGAAAAATACCAAGTTTTCATTAAAAAAATGCAAAATGTAGACAATAATGGTGACAAATTAATTAGGAAACTAACAATAACAATAATCATAATCATAATCATAATCATAATAGGAAAAATTGCTCCAAGTATTGAAGACTAAATAACATATAATGATTGAACATCTACAAACCTTTACAGATACATGTATTTAATCCAAAATCTTATTGCTATTCACTAAGGTAGAGAAGAGGAAGAGGATAAGGAATATTACACTTTTAGACCAATATCTGTTCATTTATATACCTTTTATTTTTTTGTTGCAAACAAATAAAAGTGTTTCCACACTTTTTACTTTCTCCAGTATTTAAATCACTTTATAGGAATTTGAAATTGATCCATGGACATAATCTCTTTCCAAAAATAGTCCACAAGAGGATAAACTTCCAAAACCAAGAACATCATATGTGGCTAAAATGTTGTTGTTTTTTTTTCTAAAAAAAAAAAAAATTCAATCATCCTTAAACCATAATAAAAAATTCATGTGAAATAGAGTTTATCTCCTTCCTACAGATACTTACAGTAAAGAGGATTCTGAGGAAATGTGTTCAAGCCCTAATAGTGCAGAATTAATTGATCATAATTTCAGTTGATTTCTTTAACTTGCTTGTGAAAGGTTAGATGTATACTGCAAAAAAAAAATAAAAATTGGAAGTCTAAAACATCCATATTAATGGATTAAAAAAAAATCAATTCACATTTCTGGTACTTGTGTCCATTCTCACATTAAGCAAGTGTAAAACTTTTACATCAAATCAACCAAATGAATCTCAATGTTTTACTGAATCAAATGACTGATGCTATTGATCAGAAAATCTAAATAAAATAAGTAAAACACAGCTGAGACATGGTAACTATTGTAGGTGTTTGAGTATTAAACATTTAATAAGTCAAAATACAAGCCTTTATAATAAATGTGTGAAAGCATCCATCTTCATCATATCAAATGGTCGTACTTAATGCCTTCATTTGCTCTTACCGAAGTATCTGAAAATACATCTTTACTTTCATATTCACCATTGAAAGAGCTTACTAACACGAGCAACTACAAAGACACAACTAGTCTTCATAAAACTAAATAAAGAGGGTTTCATGAATAGGATGAAGGCATAAAATTTGGCCAAATAAAAGACATAAACATAAATCTGAGATGGATGTACGGAGCAAAACTGGACACCTACTCCTAATATTTGAACATTGAATGGCTTTGTACTCTCATCCACCCACCCACAAGCCTTTCCAGGGCTACATGAATGTTATGTTCCATATTTTCTGACATTCTGCAGAGGTCTTCATCTGCGAGAGGTTAATTAAAATGTGCTGTGCACCTACCTAATACAACCCATTTATTTCAGTATTAGAACAAATGATGAATGCTGATTCAAATTGCCTTTGACCTGCTTCTACTATCAACAATTTACATTAATGTCGTTTAATTTATTTTTTTTATTTATGTGCGTAGGCTTCCTTATTGAAAGTAACTCAACACCTGAAAGCATTTGGCACTTCGACAATGAGACCTGAGCAGTCAAAGAATGTGTGATATTACTTATTTATTGCTTAACAGAGTAGTTCCACACATATTAAACCTTTAGCATCCAAGCTGTAAATAAGTACTCTTGATCAATAATAGGCAATACATTGACGTGGTGTCAATAAGTGGTCACATGATCCACTGATATTATTCAAAGCAAACAAAAATAATGCAAATGTTTTAAGAATAAGTGATGCAAATGAGTGATGAAGGATTTAGTAATAAAATGCAACAAAAGGATGCGTACAAAAATGTGACTTGTATTCATGAATTTAAATAAAAATATTAGTTTAATCTCAAAGATGTTTCTGCAGAAACATGAACAGATGACATGCTCAGCAGGTTGTGGAACAACTGTAATAATTGTGCTGAAATTCATAATTCGCTTCAGATCAGTTCAGAATTAATACAAATGACCAACATGATCCTAAACAAAACCAATATTGACTGAAATGGTGTATTTTATCATTTATCCAGATTAAAACAGCAGCTCTGTATGTTAAAATAACCCTGAAACATAAAGTATATGTAGTATTTCTACTTTAAAATATTCAACATGACTTAAAATTCTCAGTAGTGTATGTAGAATAAAGAGCTCTAAAGTTGTACTAATGATGATAATATCCTAGATTGTAAAGATATGAAGTGAATTTATGTACAGCAGTGATCTGTTGGATTTATGTGTCCACTAGGAGAGTAGTGAGGTGACCTTTGACCAAAGAAAGTGACCAAATGGGATGAGAACCCCTAACAAAGGTATTCAATCTACAAGAACTGTTGCTTTATAATGAAGACTGCACTCAAGAAAACAACATAAGTACATGTAGTCTCTATTATATTAATTCTGTGGCTTTACTATGACATACAAACTCCTTAAAACTACATGACTGTGTTTCATCAAAAGAACAGAATGGATTTAAGGGAGGAATCTCATCTGCAGTACCCCTCCAGAGCAGCAGGTGGCAGTCATTTAATTATTAGTCAGTCAGCCATCAGTCACTATGACTAAGTAGTGTCATTGTACCACTTATAAATGTTGCTGTATCTATCCTGTCAAATAAGTTATCTATAATTATTAATTAAACAAGGTAACTGTGACTCGAGACATATTAAATCCTTTCTCAGTAAATAAGTTAAGTCAAATTAAATTAGACCCATACATTGCAAATAAGTACAGTGTCCCATAAGTCATTGGTTCAACAAAATACTTTCTCACTGAATGAAAACATTTTATTTTGGTGGATTAAATGCAGATTGATCCATCATCATGATTATTAACCTAATTCAAATTTTAACACAATTAATTTCTGAACATTTCTGCCAGTGCATTTGGGGCAGTTTGTCCAAGTAGAGTTATCATGGCGATTGTGCAAATGGGCTGTTGATCCAGTAGCAGACCCAACCAATAAAGATGGCAGAAGCTAAACATTGCGCTGGTCGTCTGGATGGGAAGTTTTAGTACAAGAAAAATAAAATAAGTTGAAGCAGTTGTTTTGTTGGAACTAAGGTGTTAGATTATAAGACAGTGTTACTTTGACTTACTGTCAAAATACACACAAATACACACAAACTCATAGTGACATATTTTGACAGTGACAATGAGTTTTATATTTTATTCAGTGAGTGAAAGAATCTGTGAATAGGTAGCATTGATTTGTAGGTGGGTTTGTAGGATACATCCCTCTGCTGGTGAAAGTTTGGAATATTAAGATAAAAAAAAAAGAAAAAAAAGATGAAATTCTACCAGTCTCTGAATACATTTTCCAAGTAAATTAGTTAAAAACTCATTCAGTCTTCTGATTTTATTTAAATAATGCTGTGCAAAAGTCACCAAAAAATGCCATCAATATGTGTTTTTGCAGCAATATAACATTTAAAGTCACTTTTATTCTCCACACTTGAGGTTTAGAGGTAAATGAGTTCAGATTTTTCCAGTGTAGGTTCTACCTCTGAAAAAAACTTGCACAGCAAATCTCTGCCATTAGACTGTTTGTTCAGTAGAAGGTGAATACAGGGAGATAGGTTCTATCTGTCAACCCGTTTCACCTCTGACCTCCCACAGTCACAGCAAGGTCCTCGATTAGCCTATATCTGCTCATTTGCCTGTGAGGGAGCACGGGCCGGAAAACAAGCCGGTCCAACCTGGAGGAGGGGGCCCCTGCTGAGCTGGGCCCTCTGTCACTGGGGCCAAGAAAGATGGCCTATCTTCTGTTTGTCTGTAGCGTGATTTTGTTTTGCAAGTGTGCTGTGGCTACAGGTCAGCGGAGCCCCAGCATCAGACAAGCTCTGTCTCTGTCTCCCAGATATATTTGTACAATAAATAAAGGGGAAGGGCTGAGGCTCGGCCTGTGTTTTGACTACATCATTTATATTTTGTTCATTTTGTGACCCCCCCTCGCTTCCAACCCATCACTGTTTTCTGCTGGAGTAGTAGGATCTTTGTGGATAAAATAAGATAGTGCTGTAATCACTCTGGGTGAAAGCTACAGCAGGGTGGATCTCTGCATTGGGTAAAAATTAAACATGATTTGGAAGATTTTGGATCTGAGTGTTTATTGCTTCTTATCCACTGAAACGTGTTGAACTTAAACAATTATTTCTCTTGGGAAATGCACACAAAAATGACTATGGTTATTATTCTTCTGAAATATTTGAACACAGGGGTTATTGGAATTAAACTTAGATCAGTATCAATCTGGTATATTAGTTGATCAGGGGTTTTTTTTAGCTTTTTTTTTTTTTTTAGCACATATTACAGTCATTGTCCTGTTAAAGAACCACTGAATACTCTCTTACTTCATTTTATATCAACATCCTATATTTTATTATTTGGAGAAATATTGTTCCATAATGACTATTGATGCTGTCAGCAAATTGCAAAAAAAAAAAAAAATGCTACTGTAAATATGTATAAATAATTCACACATGTTGATTGGTTTTATTCAGAACAGATAAATTACCATGTTAGCGATGATCTGGCATATTTATATGTAGTGTGGTCTCAATATAAACTGTTGTTCATTAACGTGCATTGTCCCTACCACATAAATGAACAAATAAAATATAATAAAATAAAATATAATGAAGTCCTGTCCAGTCTACTATGCCCCCATGAGACATAACTGTCAAAGAAAAATATGAGCAACATTCAACAGTGAGATCAATTTTAAAGATGATTTTATAAGCCAATAAAGTTGTGGCAAAACATCTAATTTTGTGTTAAAAGGCTAAGTGGACTCTATCTACATATGATATTCGTCACTCATTTGTACTAAACTTTTTTGGTTTGGGGACTTCTATATATTATAGAGGTGTCCCAAGAAAAAACCATGTATGTTAACAACACAAATGTATGCCTTAAGTTTCCACACAGACACAGAAGCCACATAGTATGAGGAGGGAACTGTGAGTGGAACCCATGTGCAATATTTGATATTTTAAATGGACATCTATACACAGGCTGAACCTGAACCAGCATAGCAGCTCAGAACAGCATCACTAGTACAAAGACCCTTCATTGTCTCTAAGGTCTTTTTAGATTCCCTGTCATTTATGTCAATGGAAAGAGATAAGTATTATATATAAATATATTATATTTAACCTCCTGTGTCCCAGCAATACATTTTTTGTCCTCTGTAGTGGACAAGAATGTCACACTTTTATTTAAAAATAATGAATAAAAAATGTCCACTGAAAAGGACATTATGTTAAAAAAATTTTTTAAAATGTATCTGAATAAACTGTTGCATCATGCTATTTCCAATTAAGGCAATTATTTCATGTAAAATGGCAAACAATGTTTTCCTACTGGGTCCCAGGAGGTTAATGTATTATTATATTATTTATTATATATATATATATATATATATATATATATATATATATATATATATATATATATATATATATATATATATATATATATATATATATATATATATATATATATATATATATATATATATATATATATATATATATATATATATATATATATATATATATATATATATATATATATATATATATATATATATATATATATATATATATATATATGTTATTTATTATTAATGTATATATAAAATTGGTCTTGTTCACTGTACCAAAAATGTATTGAACAGAGTACCCCCCTACCCCTGTGTACCCCTAGTCATAAAATACCAGAAGTGTCTCATTTCAACGTCCATTTGGACATTTTACCTCAGTCTTTGAGAAGAAGTGAAAATGTACAAAAGAGGTGAACATCACTCCAGTCTGGTTAGGTTGAAGCTGTCAGACTCTAAACAGATCATAGTCATAATCAGTTACAATGTCATTATTTCCAGGACTTGCAGGTGTATCGTTTTTATAATTACTGACTTGTTAAATTATTATTTAAATCAACAAAAATAAAAGATAGTGAGAGACTTTTTTTTTTTTAAATCTGTTTTAAACTGTGCCACCATTTATTGATATTTGACAGTTTGACAAGGAACTTGCAGTTTTTTTCTGGTAAAAATAGTCAAGTAACATCTAGTTTTATGTGAAACAGCTCAGTGGACTGTATCTCTTCACTTACATAATATACGTCACCAACACCAAAATTGCCTCAGCCATGACTTATCCACTTTATGAGCTAAGTGGAAAAGTCAAAAGATTGGGTGTGAGTCTTAAATTTAAATTTAAATTATCTTTTAAGATACCAAACATTACATTTATAAAGGGCATCAAAAATGTTTCTCACTATTTACTACAACATTATTTTTTTTTCCCACAACCACAACAAATAGGACTTATGCATAGGTGCAGGATCTATATCCTTATATTTAGATCAAACCATTAATAATCAATGCTTTCACATAATCATCCAGTGCAGATTTATGTGTCGTTGTGTGTAGCCTACTGTTGATAATTAATAGTAGAAGAGTTTTGTAATACTGAGCAGATATTATAGTGTAGTATGTGATATATAGTCTTACTTTTAAGGGACAAAACAGAGACTCTTTAGCACACAAAGTCCAAGTCATGCTTTAATGTAGATATATTTATAGCTTATGTGACATGTTTTAAGGTTAGATCCTTTTTTTTTTTGCCCTTTTTGTTTCATATTTATTAGAAAATACAACATTAGAACAAGATTACGCTGCCGTTGTGTTATAAAAAGTTACAAAATGTAAATGTCCTTTTTTAAAAAAAAAAATCCACATTAGTGACAGGATTTCAACAAATGTTAATTAAAAAGGGGGAACATTGATTTTTATTTTATTTTTTTTTAATTAAAACATTTCCACAGATATTGAGTGACTCTATTTCTCTAACAATATAACAAAAAAAAAAAAAAAAAACACTGGCCCTGCAAGTGAAAAGAGTTTTCAACAAAAAGTGGTCTGATCTCCACCTGACGTACACTGTCATGGCTTTTATATTTAACCAATCAGATGATCTATACAGTACCACCAAGGAGAGTTGTGTGAACAGGTGAGTACCAACGCTCCATGTTCCACAATAGAGAGGGAAGCATAATGAAGGGATTTTTTTGGTCTTTTTTTTTTTTTTTTTTTTTTTTTTTTTTTAGTTAAACAGCAATCATTCAGGCCTCATGTCTGTCCATGACCAAATGGGGGCACGACCACAACAAACCACTTAGAAAAGGGAAATTAAATAGAACAACTACAATAGCGTGGAGAGAAAGCAGAAATGGTTGGGGTTTTCCTTAGTGTCATCTTACAAGGTCAAAATTAGAAAAAACAAAAACCACCCTAATGTTTCTCTGTGATTCTAATATCACATCAGGTTGTTAACATTAACTTAAGAAACTAAGTAGTGCTGGTGAACTGACCTGTACTGGAGTGACAGGAAATATATTAGATTGATTGAAGAAGACAATAAATCACAGCTGATAAGTGACTGACTCCTGCCCCCTGCTGGTGTGTTTCCACCACTGTCAGACACAGGGGTCTGTTATGATTGATCCAGAATCAGCACAGATTGGCAAAGATAACACCTATAATCATCTGCACAGTATGGTAATTCAAGAAGAAAATGCATGAAAGTGGATATTTTTAAATTTTGACATAAAGTACAGTTGCATACAAAGCAGTGAACACCTGCACATTAGTTTAATCAAACTTAGAAATATGATATAATAGCAAGAAGAAAAAAAGACAAAACAAATATGATGATGGTTTATGTATCATTTGGTGAGTGTAAAATTATTATTATTATTTTTTAAACTACTGCCAAGCATTTTTTTTCAACAGCTTAAATCTAACACATTGAAAAACTTCCAGTAAAAAAGGATGATGGGGAAAATATTAAATCACTTTTTTTTTTTCAATGTTATACAGAATTTTATGATTTTTAATCAATCAATATTTGGCCATAGAAACAAATTGGAATACACAGAAACACATTTTCTTTACTAAAATTCAATGTCATATATGACAGGAGACACATTGATAATAAATATATTCTCAAAGGCAAAAACTTAGCATTTTGGATTTTTGCTGAAAAAGAAATCTCTTCAGAGGTATACCTTTGATTTTGGATTTTGTCATGTAGATATTTTTCACAATCAATATAATTAATATTTTTTTTACAATTGAATTCCCTCCTAAAGATGACAACAAATACTTACACTCAGAGCATGAAGCCATGTTAAATGGGTCTGATTTACTAAAGGTCTGCGCGTGTATCTGTGACGTATGTGTGACGTGACTGTGCAGGAAAAAATACGTGGCAGCTTATCTACTAACAGGCTTATGCGTATCATGTGAGCAAAATAGCTCTCACAACTCATTTAGCCTGTCTGCCTTGATGAACATGCAATTATGGGTGTTTCTCTCAGGATGTGGACAAAGACTGAGAGGAGTAGATGCAAATGTGTATTTTAACACACACTGTGTGATTTATAAAACCTGAAAGTGATTGCAGGAGCTGATTTTGGGTCTATATTTAGCACGTCTGGAAGGCAGGTGTTAAATGTCACAGCTCTGAACAAAACTGGCTGCAGTTGTTTTGGCGAAGGCAGCATAGACAAAACTAATGCCTGCTGCACACAGAGCTATCTACTGAGGAAAAGACAATTAGCTCAGCACAGAACTCACTGTGTGTAACTGGGTGGTTGTAAGTTTTCTGCCCAACAGGTCTAGAATAGAATAGAATAGAATAGAATAGAATAGAATAGAATAGAATAGAATAGAATAGAACAGAACAGGACAGGACAGGACAGAATAGAATAGAATAGAATAGAATAGAATAGAATAGAATAGAATAGAATAGAATAGAATAGAATAGAATAGAATAGAACAGAACAGGACAGGACAGGACAGAATAGAATAGAATAGAATAGAATAGAATAGAATAGAATAGAATAGAATAGAATAGAATAGAATAGAATAGAATAGAATAGAATAGAATAGAATAGAACAGAACAGGACAGGACAGAATAGAATAGAATAGAATAGAATAGAATAGAATAGAATAGAATAGAATAGAATAGAATAGAACAGGACAGGACAGGACAGGACAGGACAGAATAGAATAGAATAGAATAGAATAGAATAGAATAGAATAGAATAGAATAGAATAGAACAGGACAGGACAGGACAGGACAGAACAGAATAGAATAGAATAGAATAGAATAGAATAGAATAGAATAGAATAGAATAGAATAGAATAGAACAGGACAGGACAGGACAGGACAGAACAGAATAGAATAGAATAGAATAGAATAGAATAGAATAGAATAGAATAGAATAGAACAGAACAGGACAGGACAGGACAGAATAGAATAGAATAGAATAGAATAGAATAGAATAGAATAGAATAGAATAGAATAGAATAGAATAGAATAGAATAGAACAGAACAGGACAGGACAGAATAGAATAGAATAGAATAGAATAGAATAGAATAGAATAGAATAGAATAGAATAGAACAGAACAGAACAGGACAGGACAGGACAGGACAGGACAGAATAGAATAGAATAGAATAGAATAGGACAGGACAGGACAGGACAGAATAGAATAGAATAGAATAGAATAGAATAGAATAGAATAGAATAGAATAGAATAGAATAGAATAGAACAGAACAGAACAGGACAGGACAGAATAGAATAGAATAGAATAGATCAGAATAGAATAGAACAGAACAGAACAGAACAGAACAAAACAATACGGAATAGAATAGAATAGAATAGAATAGAATAGAATAGAACAGAATAGAATACAATATAATAGAATAGAACAGAATATAATAGAATAGAACAGATCAGATCAGATCAGATCAGATCAGATCAGATCAGAATAGAATAGAATAGAATAGAATAGATCAGAATAGAATAGAACAGAACAGAACAGAACAGAACAAAACAGTACGGAATAGAATAGAATAGATCAGAAAAGAATAGAACAGAACAGAATAGAACAGAACAGAACAGAACAGAATAGAATAGAATAGAACAGAATAGATTAGAACAGAACAGAACAGAGTAGAATACAATAGAATAGAATAGAACAGAACAGAACAGAATATAATATAATAGAACAGATCAGATCAGATCAGATCAGATCAGATCAGATCAGATCAGATCAGATCAGATCAGATCAGATCAGATCAGATCAGATCAGATCAGAATAGAATAGAATAGAATAGAATAGAATAGAATAGAATAGAATCATTATTTTGTCAGTAGGTTCACACATGTTAACATGTACCAGATCAAAATGTGTTCTCTGCTTTTAAGCCATCACTAAATAATCACACATTGTAGAATAGGAGCAGTGGGTTGGCCATATCAGGCACCCGGTGAGCAGACGGTGGGGGTGGGGGGTTAAGTGCCTTGCTCAAGGGCACATCAGCCAACAACTCTCTGCCAGTTCAGGGAATTGAACCGGTGACCCATTGATCACAAGCTGACTCTCCAGCTGACAAGGCCATGGCTTCCCCCCTGTGAAATTTCACAAGGTGAAAAATTCACCATGTGCACATTTGTTAAGCTGTGTGCTGAGGGCAAATATTCAGGTGACCAATCAACACGTCCTCCGCTCATGTGATTCAAAGATGGCAGCCCATACTCGTCATGAACAAAGAACGAATAAAACAGAGACAGACGTGGAAATGGAGCAAATGCTGATCCTCCTTCTGTTGAGTTGACATCATATAAACAGGTTTAGTCTGGACACATTTACACCTATCTATCTTCCAGAACATTCACTGACTACTTCACTCATATGATGCACCTGAAATGGACTGGACCAATCAGTATGATGTCCAGGTCCAGGAAAACCCAAAAACACCATCAAGCAGGGCCATGCAGAGACCTTTAGTGGGGCAGGGGCTCCATTTTTTTTTAATTTTTTTTATTTTTTTACATTTTCAAATAAGTGAACTTTATTTTAAACTACATTTCAATAACAACTCAATCATTTCTGTGTGGTTGTGTGTGTACGTGTGTGTGTGTGCTGCATATCGGTCTTCAAAGGAGCCATTTTCAGTTTGCCATGTTCTTGAAAATGTCTATGACAAAACTGTGTTCAACAGGGATATTTTTCTCAATTGTGGCCGCAAGGTATTTATGTGTAAAATGTTATTTTCCAAATGTATAATTTCACATATGACTGAAACACTGGCAGAGTTTATATTTTTCGGTCTATCTTGGTCTGCTTCCATCACATCTATCAAAAAGTACAGGTCGTTACAGTCTTTGGTGTCAAGATTTATTTGCACTGGTCTCTACAGAACTGGGTAAAAAAAAATATATTTAAAGTTATCTGTGCTTGGAATCATTTACAAAATGTGTTGAAAACATGAGAAACTGGACTTGTAGATATTTTCATGTTTCATTCTCATCAACCCTGGTCCTCAAGAGCTACAATCCTGCATGTTTTAGTTCAGGGGTATCCATATTTTAGTTATTGAGGACCAGTATCCTGCATGTTTTCGATATTTCCCTTCTTCCATCACACCTGGTTCAATTAAATATCAGCTCATCATCCATCTTTGCTGAAGCCTGATGCCTGACAGTTGTGTTGGAAGAGATATACAAATTAATTATACCAATTAAAACTGACACATTATCTATATGTAGTTCTCAAGGACCAGGGTTGGTGACCCCTGACGTAGATTGTGATGATGAATTCCTGTGTTGCCACTGACTCCTCCCTCGGACTGACTCCCCCTGCTTCAGTGTAAAACCAGATCTTTGCTGTTGCTATGAGTCCTTCAGACTGCTGCAGCCTGTCACCCAGTGGACTCAAGTAGTGATGGGCCATGTGAAGCTTTCTGAAGCAATTGTATTGGAAAATTTTGTCAAACCTTGTTTTGATTTATCAGTAGTAAAGAATGAAGTGCTACCACTGAATCAGTGTTCGAACCAGTCAAGCAATGTATGTGGCTAATGAATCTTTGGATGTCATGGGTCACATGATCAGCAAAAAGTCTAATCAAGTTCCGATGCTAGCTCCATTAAAAAATGGTTTATTTGATTTGATTAGATTTTTTTTTGTTTTGTTTTACACATGCTTTGATGTCACAGATAACCGCACTACTGTTAGGTTTTTTTTTTGTTACCCATGTTCTTGTTTATTTTCTATTAAAAACTTCCAAGGGTCCACATATAGGCCGCAACTAGTTGCTCAAAAATGTTAATCAAACCACCCAAACCTGTCCCAAATGTCACATGACCTAATGTATGTTTGACAACAGAGATTCTTACACATCAACAGATAGAAACCACTTTCAGAGAAAATATCCACAACAGGTATAATCACTCATTTGTTCAAAATACAAGTGACAAACAGCAGATTTGAACTTTTATGTCTCATAATTATCCACAGAGGAACCATATTCCAACAAATGCAGTCATAATCCAACAAAAACATCCAAAACAAACCCAAAAAAAATTCCCATATGTAGTCCATCAAAACATTAATAAATATACACAAATGTTTTATATATTGCATCATTTAACAGGACCCGCCTCTATTATCCCACTTTTCATTTTAATACAGTATTTTAATTTATTATATAAGCAAACACCAACTGCACGTTATCAAAATAAACATTCAATTTATTTTATTAAGACATTTAGGTGAAAGTAAGTGGAAGTTTAAAGGGTTAATAAACCCATTTACTCCCATCAGTACTGCACATCTGTTCATTCACTCCATCATGACATATCATATTTATTAACTTTATAACTACAAATAATTAACTATGTATTAACTATTTATTACCTATTTGAAATTGTTGTTGTTAATGTATTGTTCATATATAATGTATCATAAACAAACCATTTGTTAACAAACCATTAACACATAACGGTAAATGTGTTTCTTTTTAACAGACAGGTGGAGTGTTTGTTTACCTGCTTTGCAAATAAACAAACAAACAGTTGTAATCACTGCACATGTCTGTTAGATTTATCTTTGGAAGACAGTATGAACATTTACAAGACATTAACAAATAGGGAGCAAATGGTTAATACGTAGTGAATTAGGTGTTTTTTGTATAAAGTGTTACTGTAACTTCTAATGTATTTTGTGATTGTTATGTTATGTTCAGCTGGTTGAATAAAGGCTATATAGTTCGCAAATGTCATTTAAATGTTGTGAAAATAACTACATCACAATGTTCTAAATACTTTATTACCACAACATTTTTCTTTTAGAACATGTTACAAGAAACTAAATTTATAATGCATTTGTTCTGTTATATTGTTTTTATTTTTATTTCATTTACTAAAATAGGCACATTTTGACATGATGTCCTAAGGGTGACTGTTACATATGACCAACACAACAAGTGATTTTCAATTAAATGAAAATGTGTGTTTCATTCAGCAAACATCCAGAATTACATAGAACAACAATAATAATACACGTTTTAATCTTAAAATACATTCTTTAGGATCTCTGCAGTTACAGTGTGCTTTATTATTATGTGCTTTATTATCCCACCCAAAATGAAAAGTGTTGTAAACAAGATTTTGACTCATTATCATGAAGACTGTGAACACATAGTAAGTAAAAACAGCACCAAACCCTTAACAGACACAAGTGCTGTAATGTAGGTTCTGCAGTGTTGGTGCAGGGTGGGGGTGTATAATAAATCACCACTCCCTCTTGCCCTTGACAAAGTTCCGGATTCTGAACATGGCTCCTTTCAGTATGTATCTTTTGTGTTCAGTTAACAATAGAAATGCGTTGTTAGATAAGGCTGAACTCAATTGTGACCTTGCTCCATATTAAATATATCTCCTATATAGTAATCCATCACCGCACGCTCTTGAACACATCATTTGGTTACCATACAAAAATGACTTTAGTATTTTTGCTGATGTTAAGCATTAGATACAGTTCCAAGAAAAAAACATGTGAACCCTTTGTAATTACCTATATTTTGGTGTAAGTTGATCATTAAAGGTGTCATTCCATCGTTATTTCATTAATATTGTTGTGTTCTCCATTGTTAGTGAATACATTGTGTGTTGGATATTAAAAAAAAACAAAACATCCAGATTGTTTTCTTACCAGCTGTTTTTTCACAGTAGAAAAATTAGTTGAGGTTGAACAACAGAGTTTACCGGTACTTCCTCATACATGTCCATGACACGGTGATGAGGCATCTCTGATTGGCTCAGAATGCGTGAAGGACTCCACCCCCCCTCGCTATGTGTGTGTACCTTTACCAGAGTAACATCCAGCTAGGTTTTGTGCTGTTGCTTGTTTTAAAAATGTGCAGGGAAAAAAAAATAGACTTTATTTCCACAGAGAGCACATGAACCAATTTGATCCTCCATTTTTTCAAGTTTGTGCAGCAGCTACTGTGATGGTGTCTTCTCTTGTAGATGCTAATGCTAATGCTACTTCTGATTCACTGCAACTGGGGATGGGCCCCACGTGGGTGATGGTAAAGTCCATGTCGTTCCTCTTGTTTTCCTGTATGCAGCCAGTGGAGGTGACAAACCACTTTCAAAGGCAGCATGTGTTGGTAAGTCGGGGTGACCCATCAGATTCCAAAAGGAGCGTGGAAAAGTGTTTTTCAGCAGAATGACACCTTTAAATGAGATTTGAACTTCATCTAAGGCTGTGTTCAGACTGCAAGCAAATGTGGCCCAAATCCAACTTTTTGCTGCCACTTGACCTGTATTTGACTTGTTACAGTCTGAACGGCACAAATCCGTTTTTTTTTTTTTAATCCAACACAGGCCACTTTCATATGTAGTCCGAAATACAACATATATCTGATATTTTGCAATGCAACTTCAGTCTGAATGGCCATGTCCCATTTATCTGAGTTTGCCAGTTACTCCTGTGATTGACAGCAAATGCAGAGACCCAGAGGTATGATATTTTAGAGAGTCTAACGAGTTTAATGTATATACATTTCCCATACATATGTGATCATTACACAGGCTTTTTATTCCATTTTTTTACCTTTAGAATCAGTGTTTTCGGTGTAGATCACTAAACCTTAAACCAGGCACAGTAAAACTGTTCATATCTGTCAAAGGAGCTTCTTCCACTGTGTAGACATGTGTGCCCAAAACTAGTGAACTAACTGTATGTAGGTCCAGGGGACAGGACCAGTTGGTACCTCAGGAGTTCATAGCATAGACTTTATTTTTCGTATATTATTTCTTTTTTTTTTATTTCAAATATACAAACATAACATAGACTTTTCCTTCATATTTCTGATCATTATGTTGGAACATGTTGGAACATGAACTAAACTGAGTTCCACAGGCCCCTGAGATAGTATTTTTGCAAATCCATCCCAGGGGCCACATTGGAACCTTTGGTGGGCCACATCTGGCCCCCGGGCCGCATGTTTGAGACCCCCTTCTCTACAGTGTAGAATTGCTCACTTGCATAAAGTTGGAAAGGGTTAAAAAAAAGTATGTCTGAAAGTCTTGATGTTCATGCGTCCATAGTAAGATTGTCTATAAATGGAGAAAGTTCAGCGCTAGTGCTACTCTCTCTAGGAGTAGCCATCCTGTAAAGTTGACACCAAGAGCAGAAGCAGAATGCTCAGTGAGGTGAAGAAGAATCCCAGACTGTCAGCTAAGGACATACAGAAATGTCTGGCACATACTACCATCTCTGTTGACAAATCTACAATATGTAAAACATTAAACAAGAATGGAGTTCATGGGAGGACAACACAGGGAAGCCACTGATATATAAAAAAAAAACACTGTATGTTTGAAGTTTGCAAAAGAGCACCTGGCACTACTGGCAAAATATTCTGTGGATAGATGAAACCCAAGCTAAGTTGTTTGGATGGTGCACACAATGCTATGTATAGAGAAAAAAATGGCACCGCACACTAACATCAAAACTTTATCCCAACCTGGGACCTGTTGAACAAAACTAGGATAAGGGATAAAGACAGGATATGTTCGTTATCCTGTCTCAACTTATCCATGATCTGGTTGCACAAATACAGGATAGGAGAAAGCAGGATATGTTTTGTTATATGTTACCATGGAGATTTATTCTGTGGAGCTAGCCTGCTCCAGATGAGGTTAAATTCCAGGATTTATTTAATATCATCCCTTATCTCAGTCACAGTTACCACAAATGGAAACTAATAGTTATTCTACTGCCCATGACACAAAGAAATGACATTAACTGGATTGTCATTAAAGGGCACTACGGTGGTGCAGTTAATTGGTTAATTGGTTAATCTAAAATTACTCATAAGTGTGCATATGAGAGTGATTGTCTATATATGTTCAGCCCTGAGATGAACTGGAGACTCATACACCCCCTCCTTCACTCATTAGGCCCCCACAGACCCCCGTGACCCTAGTGAGAATAAAGCGGGTTCAAATGATGAGAAAAGATTGTCATTATTTACACGTGTGTGATAATTAATTTTAGTAATTTTTTTTTTTTTAATTATATAAATTATAGTGTTTCCTGATGAGGGATGAAGGGTTGCATTCTGCTCCCTCAAATTAAAGTTATGGGGGGGGGGGGGGGGGGGGGGGGGGGCTGGGGGGCTTGGCCGGTTTCCATCCTACTTATGATTAACTCTGGAAAATTTTAACTTAGTAATAAACTAATGAGTGTGCTCCCTGTACTTTATTGATCATTAGTATTGGCCTTTTCTAAATAATGGTGATTGGATTTGTATTAGTTAGTATTAAGTATACCTCTATGCAGTACATCATGTAGCAATTTCACTTCTGTAAGTAGTTACTCCAATGAATTTGATTTAATTTACCCATCTGAACTGTTATTTATACTTAGATAACTGACAGTTTCCCATAGACTATATATACCATATACATATAAACACACAAAGACTAATATGGCATTCCTTTATTGAATAAGGATCAAAGCAAGAAAAATTATCAGCTCCTTTAAAACTTAAGTCATACAATGGCTCTACAAGAAAGAACAGAACTAAAGCATAGAATAGAAGAATAAATACACATCCAAAGGTAGAATACAGCAAGGATGTCTGTACACTGTAAGAAATGTAATTATAATAATGTATATAATACAGCTCACATGTCTGTACACTGTAAGTAATGCAGGACAAATGCATGCAAAACAACTGAAGAGGAAAATGAATGGATGCAGTAGCTTCACTGCAACATGGTATATGGTCTACACATGGTATACACACACAGAATAAACCACAAACATCATAATAGGCCAAGTCAATATAACTGAATAAAAAAATCCTCTGTACTTACAGGAGAGATTTAACTGACATTCACATCATTTTAATAAAAAAAAAAATAAAAAAAAAGAATACCCATTGGTCTGTGACCAGCTGACGAATGGTCATCAGGGATGATACACAGTAAATTTTGCAGTGTTAAATCAACACTTAGAGAGTTAATTTGGAGACAATGGGACCAAATACACTCTAGAAGAAGTTAAATAAACTCTCTAAGTGTTGATTTAACACTACAAAATTTACTGTGTAGAAGGACTGTTCCAGTCCATTTGTGATGCACCATACTGGGGGGGGGTTAGGGTTAGGCTTCCTCAGGGTTAGGGTAATGTGGCCTGAGGTCTGGGTCTGACTGTAGGCCTGCTGTTCTTTCTGGGGTCTGTGACAGGCTGGCAGGTAGACCCCCTGTCCCCAGAAACACAGCAGACAGTTCACCTGTCAACACAAAACCTCATAAATACAGTGACATACAGTGGTTCTTCATAGAGGTTGAGTGTCTAACGTTATGGTAGGAGATGATAGATTCACAGGTCTGATGGTCTAAGGCAGGGGTCTGCAACCTTTAACACCGAAAGAGCCATTTGAACCCGGTTCCCATGGAAAAGAAAATTGGGAACCACATATACTTTTTAACCTCTAAAATTTGACATCCCTTTCATGCTTGGGGGGTTCACCTCAGTCATACTTATTATTGCTTTAATGACCCTTTTGAAGATAGGCTGTCTGATCTAAAATGAAGAGAACATTGTATTGTTTTACCTTTACACTGTTTTTTTTTTTCTCCTTTTTCCACATTATGAGCCTGTGTGTTGTTCGTTCAGGTCCAGGATCGCTAACAGTCCCCCATGTGATCAGTTCAAGTTCTCCTTTTTGTAGCTAGATTAGTGTAACATTTTACAACTGGTCTTAAAATTTTGATCAGGAGTGTGTAGACTAGACCTCAACCGATTAATCGGGTAATTATAGCCTATATCGCTGCCCAATATGTAGCCAATATATTAACTATTTTTGCTGCAGAGATTCTGCTGCTTCTGTGTGTTTGCCCAATCAGAGGAATAGTAAAGCATTAGTTTATTTTTTTTATTTTTAATTATCATCATCCAATAATGATTATTATTATAATTTTTTTAAATATTGTTTTTAAACTGCCAATTTTAATGCATCTGTACTGAAAAATAACTAGAGATTAGTTAGATTTGTTTCATAAAGATATGAAATAAATAAGAGAAAATTACCGGTAAATAAGATATGCATGTTCACTAAACTACAAAAAAAATGTAGAAAATTACTAAAAAAATAGTGCAATATTTAACACTGTTGAGGTGTTTGAGGTATACAGAATACAAAATTAACATTGCTCCTTGCAAATAATCTCACTGTGTTTAATGGCGTCACATGTTTTGCTAGACAAAAAAACAATTGTGTGTGTGATTGTTTTCTATCTCTTGGAATGATGCTCGTATGATGCAATGGCCACAAAAGATGAAACGGTCGACTGCTGCTTTGGTTGTATGTTTGTGCTGTGAGTAGTTGACTGAACTGACAACAGGCTTTGCAGGCTCCACTTGCATTTTCATGCTTTCTTTATAATCACTCAGATGGTATTTCTTGAAATGATTAAAAAGATTGGTTGTGTTGCTGGATTTCGATGGCACTGACCGCTAACATACCCTGCACACCGGGTTGATTTGCTCTACGTCACTCTTATGGTAGACAAACCACTGCCACACAACTGATGGAGAGTGAGCTATTTTCGATAATATTGTCCTTGTTGGAGAATAATTCCAAGTCATGGCTTTCACTGCCTTCAGCTCCAGTTTCAGATATTCTTTCTGTTGTCTGTGTCTGTGGGTTTAGCTTAAGTTCCTGCATTTGTTTGTCTGTTCCTGTTCAAATGTGATCTACAGCGCCCCTACAAGTTCTGACAGTGTAGCTCCAGTTTCTTGCATATCTGTCAGTGATGCGTGGGCTGATACAAAGTGGGCAGGTGCCCGCAGTCATCTACAGTTGTGGGTCATTGAAAAATATTTGTAATGATATTTGGGTTGTGGACGGTCGGTCGGTTTGTTTGTCATTTGAGATAAATATTAAAATAAATGAATACACTTTATCAACTGAATTTCTGTGAAGGTGACACACATCGTCAGAATTAGGGGCAAGAGAGAAAGTCAAGTTGAGAGAGTGGA
The DNA here is from genome assembly GCA_020466265.1 of Siphamia tubifer. Lineage (NCBI taxonomy): Eukaryota > Metazoa > Chordata > Actinopteri > Kurtiformes > Apogonidae > Siphamia > Siphamia tubifer. Next base: position 16,725,843 of record CM035791.1, read on the forward strand.
AGTTCTGGAAATATACAAACAAAAGACGTAAGGTTTGGGACACATTCAATGAGGTTTTTAAAGATGATGAGCAGCTCCCAGTGTTTTCTTTTCCGTGGAACCTGGGTTAAAATGACTCTTTATAGGTTGCCGACTCTTGGTTTAGATGCTGTGGGTTGATAACTTTGAATGATGAAGCAGGACAAACATATTTTCTAAACATATTAATATTAACCTACAAGCAATGACATCAGATTTGAACACAGAAACAAATGCAGGCATGTGAGTAAAGTCATGTGATGTTCATAAAGACTACTGACTACTTTTTAAAAATGCTGGTTGAGTAGTGGGTCGGGTCCATCTTCTTGAAATATATTTCTTGCGGTCCAAGTTATGGGCAGGGGAGTTAAAAATGCGGTGAGTTCCGAGTCGACCTGCGCATCACTGATATCTGCGCATTAGTGGAGCAAATTATGCTTCAATGCAAATTCCCACAATGTTTGATCGAGGCTCGCAAGTGATCAGCGTAATTGACCTGAAATGTATCGTGATCGTGACCCCCCACACACACACACACACACAAACACTTCAAAAATCTGGACCAGTACCCTGTACTTCCATTACAATGGACCCCCTTCGATCAGAATATCATGGACTGCTAACCCCTCACCTCAACTGAATACCTCAACAACCACCCCCCTCCCCAGAGCTGGGAAATTAATATGATAATTAATACACAAATACAGTCATAATGTTGATTAATTGTAGGATGAAGACGGAAAAAATAAGAATAGGCTTTGACAGATATAGACTAACAGGTGGAAGTAAAGAATACTATTGTTTGGATTATTAAAAAGAATATCATCCTTCAACAAAATATGGATGCATTGATGTTTATATTCACATAACTGCTAATATACACTCCTTTAGCACCTGTTGATATGTTAATGCTTACAGTCTCAGAGAAACCTTAGTTTCCAGATATCTTTCAGTGCAGTTATGGTGAAATCCTTGCCAAAAACTGTGTCCAATTCCCCTTTCAAATACTCCTTGACCTGTACTCCCCTCACAGGCTTTGGAGAGAGATCATAAAACTTTGACCATACATTTCATAACAACTGGAATTAGAAGATAAAACTCCTTTTGGTTACTTTAAATCTCTCTGCTTCACCAGATAATTGTCAGTCTTATCGCTATTTATGTTTAGCATGAATTTATTACATTATATGCATGGTGCTGAGAGTTTATTATCTGGACACCAGATGTTCAAGTGTAGATTTATGCCAGAATTGCATTCATTTTCAAGGCTACAGCAGGCTGGTTGGTAATTAGCTGTCATAAAAGAAGCCTTTATAAAACCATCAGATGCTGCAGTTAGAGAAAGGCGACTCTGAATGCGTTTACTTTCAAAACTACAGGGCAAAATGTGAACTTAATTAAAACCAATTGAGTGGCTTTTTCTTTATCCCAAACAACATTTCCTCATTAAAATATAAACCTAATAGTGGCAGGGGTCATGTGTGAGTCCAGTTGACCATCATTTAATACTGTCAGTAAGTACATTCAAATGAACACAATGACAAATTTCTGTGAATAACCACAGCACACACTCATATTAGTTATTATTATTAATGTCTATAGACAGAGCATGTGCAAGTATGTGAAGCAGCATACAGCCCATACACATAATGTTTAGCAACAGGTTAAATGTCAAAGGTCATTGTCGTATATTTACAGAGCCATGCATAGTACTAGCCAATAAGTCAAGACTGGTTACAGTGGATTTTTTAAAACTTTTCACCTCCTCTACTCCATATGCACCTGTAAAAACATATATTTTCATAATATAAACAAGTAATGAAATGTCATTTATTTGTTCATGAGTCCAATTTGTTTCTCAGGGTTTGCCAAGTATTATAATGGCAAAATGCATAAGAAATGTTTACTTTGTGCTCACTACACCAGCCAGTTGTAAAGCTACTCTATGTGGCAGCCAGGAGGGGTTCATTATTTCTTGTTATTCTCTAACAAAGTTGACAAAACAAAGTTTTTCCAATGTAAAACCAATAACACCAATCATATACATACATATGTGTATATATATATATATATATATATATATATATATATATATATATATATATATATATATATATATATATATATATATGATTGTTATTATTATTATTATTATTATTATTATTATTAATAATAATAATAATAATAACAAAAATGTATTCCAATCAGGGGTCCAGTTCAAAAAATAGGTTTAAAGAAAACTTGGAGTCTGTTCTGCATTAACAGACTGTGAGTTTTCATTAAATCTGCTTTGGATAGTATTGGAAAAGACCACCATTGCACATTGTAAAGTACTGACAGTAGCTGCATTTCCATTACCCTTGGAAATTTGCAAAATGTAAATAGTGCTATAAAAAACTGGTAATGGAAACAGCTGAATTTATAAAAAATCCCACAAAATTATCAATAAAAGGTTTTAACTCTTTCATGAGGTGGTTTTTCAGACGTTTAGATATTCTAATATATCACAAAAGCACAATGGAAACACTTTTTCTGCAATTATACATCACAGGAAGTGACGCACGTGGTCACATGATCACTTCTCTCTCAGTGAACATGGCGCGATACACATGGATAGAGGAGGAGGGTCCGTGTATCATCCATTCATTCCAGTATTCCATACAACCTGGCAGACGAAAAACTAAATATCAACTTGATATTTGGTTTTCTGGGTTTTTTTGTATGATTAAAAAATCATGGGTTCATGTTTGATTTCCTTTTCCCAACCCAAAAGAGAACAAATAATAAAGAGGAAAATGAAACGAAATAATAACTCTTAACATAGCTAGTATTGGTACCCATTTCCCAACGTGCTTTGCTGAGTCTGAGTCAGATGTTTGTCGTTTTCTTCGCATGTTGTGAGTTGTGAGTAGTCTTCAGACACTGATCTCTGAAATTCCCCATTGGACACCCATTTCACACTGGCTTCTCCATTCATAAGCATATTGTGTATTATGGAGAAGTACACCTCGAGTATATATATATATATATATATATGTACACAGACACACATATACACACACTGAGAGAGAGAGGTGGTTTTCAGATAGATAATAATAGCAGTAGTGTTAAAGTGCAGTAGTGGCAATAACTGTCTCTTCCTCATGAATCCTCCTCATCGTCTCCTCTCCTCCTGTTACTCCTCTACCTCCCACCGAGTGCAAAGTTGTACAGTTTTAATGGCTCGGGGGACAAAGGAATTTTTGGTTCTATTAGTTTTAGTCCTGGGAAGGAGCAGCCTTTCACTGAACAGACTTCTCTTGTTGTTGATGACATGGTCCATGATGGACTGGACTCTCTGCAACTGTCACCAGAGTCCAGTTTGGCTCCAACCACAGAGCCAATCCATCGGATCAGTTTGTCCAGTTAGGAAGAGTATCTTTTTTGCAGCACCCCAGCCCAGATTTAAAAAAGTATGCTGGACACAGGAGACCTCAGTCCTCAGGTGACTGAACACAGTGTCCTGAGGACGTCCACCCTGCTGTGGCCCCTCTAGTACAGGTGGTCTGTGTTATGTGTCCAGTCCAGCTTGTTGTCCAGCCACAGCCCCAGGTACTTGTAGCTGTCTACAGCCTCAATCTCATCTCCTTCAGTCTTGAGTAGTTATGGTTGGGAGTTTGACTTCCCAAAGTGAATGACCAGCTTCATCATCCCTGAGGTGTTGAGCTCATTTGGTACCAGACAAATTTATTCACTAGACCCCTGCACTCATCCTCCTGGACCTCCCTGATACACCCCATGATGACCATGTCATCAGCGTAAGAGAAGTCTGAGGTGTAGAGGGTGAAGAGAAGAGGGACCTGCAAGGGACTGTATGTTTACATTTACATGTTAATAAATATGCACTGTCCCTATAAATAAATACCTAAATTAAACTACATTAATTTCTATGCATTTCTATAAATTTAATTTGTGACATTGTCTGACATGGAGGTTTACGTATGATTTTTATCCACCTAAAAATGCTTTTAAAGCTGGAACCCACCTGATATTAAATTACATAGAGTCTTTCTAACAGTGAACTAATGAACTAAATTAAGTCGCAGTGACTCATGACTTACTTGCTTTAGTAGTATTTTTGACATAAAATAACTCATTCTCCTCTGGCTTCTCAAATCCAGACAAAGTAAAACAAATTATAATATACAGGGTGTCTGATAAGTCTCCACACATATGACACATAATACATTCCACACATATATATGGTTCTAAAATGTGTTTATTTATATTTCAGATAACCCAAAGAATGCATTTGAATAAAAAGCAATGAATTGAAATGGCATTAGAGTATATTATATAAATAAAATAGTTTATACCAAGAAATGTTTATTTTCCCTATGTATGGAGACTTATGGGATAATATTAATAGTGTCATGCAGATAGACAGGCAGATAGACAATGACAGTACTTTTTAGGATTATACAAGGATTATAGGGACTGTTTTTTTTTTACAGAAAAGGTCTGCAAAGATGTGGAAAAAATACTACTTATTACATTAAATGAAACACATGTTTTCTAACTTACAGTAAATATTTGTTATCATCTAAAACTAAAATCTTTGGTACTTGGTGTTTTGTAATATTTATCAGCCCCCTGCCTACCTTGGAAAGTCAAAAAGCAATGATGTTATGATACTTTTATATTTATCTAGAATAGTGTTATGCATGTCTGGAGAATTATACTTGGTTCACAAACAAATAATAACAATATATATATATATATATATATATATATATATATATATATATTTACAAACAAGCTAATACTTAGAAATACAATTATTTTAATGGAGTAAAAGTATTGAATATGTCATTGTCACCTCATAACCAGTTACAATTCAAATATATCCTAAGTATAAAAAGATCTCTGTCTTTCTTTGCTATATTGAAACTTTTTTTTTTTTTACTATACTGTCATTGTAATTCAGTTTATCATGATAATCAGTGTTATGTTTTCAACAGTAAACCTCTAGCAAAATGTGTTAAAATATTCTGCAAATAAAAGTTTTAGAAGGAGCTTGTACAGCATTATGTGAAAATATGTCATAGTGTTGAGTAATTGCAGGATGCTACGTTCGTGTGTTTTTAATAGGTTTTGGACACTAATACAACTCTGTGCCACAGATAAAGACAGTAAAATGATAGTAGAACATTTTTATTATTTATTAGAATTTTTATGTGTTTTGTGGAACAGAGTATCAACAGCCTTGTCCTCTAAAGTTCTAAAGTTTGCAGTAATTCATGTGTTTGAGCTGTGTCCTTGCAGTCACTAGGAATGCAGACAATGGAGGGAGAAAAAAAAGGAAAAATCTGACTTTATGTGAATCAGGATTAAAGTGTCACTGTTGAATAATAAACCTAATATAGTATATTTATGCTGTGTATTTAAAGTGAATTCAATAATGTTTTGTTTTTTTTTACCTTTGCTGGTACAGTATACTATAGACTGAAACAGAAACAAAGAATGTTATGATTTTCAGTGTATAGAGATGAAAATGTAAAAAACTGAAATGGCCAAAAACACCAGCTGTGAATGATTGTGAATTGTGTTTATATAGATATGTGATTAAAAGTCACTGGAAGGAGATTTGCACACAGAGAGAGAGAAAGAATGGCAGCAGAGGCATCAGAGAAATGTGAGGGAACAAGGTTATCCCCCTCTGGAAGTGTGTCAGTTGGCGAGGGGTGAGGAATGGCGGGGCTGTCGTCCCATTATCAGTGTCTAGGTCTCAGTGTGTCAGGGTCAAGGTGAACGAGATGAGAGGGAGAGGGGAGGGAGGGGGTTGGCAAGCAGCGGGTGTGGATGTCGGGAGGAGGACCACACCTGGTGAAGGCACGCTTCAGGAGCGTGGTGGAGTGCACACTCTCCAAACGCCAGCCAAGAGCAGCCAGAATAGAAGAGTTTAGGCAGAACTGCACAGCCAGTTCTAACCTTGACATGTGTTCTGAGTGACGTACATACAGTAGGCCTGAACCATGCTAGTGTGTGTGTGTGTGTGTGTGTCACTGTGAGGACACTCTACCCTGAATGCTTCATCTAAAAGTCTGTAAACCCAAATTATTGTGAAATATATATTATTAATTTAGCTAATATATGTGCATATGTGATTTTGTCTTTGTGTGACAGACAACTGAAAATGATCAAAATAATTGTTGAATATTTATTCAAGAGTGGTGGTAGAAAAGGTACATAGTATTTATTGAAGTAAAAGCTTGACAGGATTTTTCCAAGTCATTCAAGAAAGTTTTACTTAATAGACGAGAGAGAGAGAGAGAGAGAACACCCAGAGTAGTGTAAAAGTGAGAAGAGCATATGATGATACAATGCTTTTTTTTTTTTTAAATCTCCTTTCTTTCTGTTATGTCCTGCAAATAAATGCGATTCATTTTTAACTGGGAATTGGGGGAGATGTTATAAAAATCTGTGTCTACTCACTTTTTTCAAGATATATAAATCATATAAAAGTGTGATATTCATGCTAGATTCATAGATAGTTTCTTCCCAAGACCTGTCACCACACCTTTACAAAAAGTAACTAGAAAAAGCACTCAGAGAGTACAGACTCCGCCAAGGCAGATCAGACCCCGTTGTGAAAAACACACATGCCCCCCCCCCCCAAAATAATCACCACCAAACTTTTATCAATTGTTCCTTGTGCCAGTATCAACATCTCCTGAAAATTCCAGCCAAATCCATCCATAACATTTAGAGTTACCTTGCTATGAATCACACAAACTCATGTCCTACTTTGTGCTCTGTGCCATCAGAGGGTACAACAAAGCACTGGGGGGGGGCAGTGGAGAGGTGAGAGGGATGAAGATGCTGCTGGTGATGATGATGATGATGTTGATGATGATGATGATGATGATGATGATGATGATGATGATGACTGCACCTTATTGCCTGTGCTTGGTCTGACTACCTCATGTGTTTTTATTATGTATATTGTTATTGTGCTTTTATGTAATTACACTACCATCCCATCCTTACTTGCACAATGTACGTTTGTTCACCATGTCATCCGTCTGTCTGCCAGTCATAATCCTTTACAGTTTGGCCAAAATGTATCTGTTTTTGTAACAATAGCATAATATTTTTTTTAATATTTATCAAGCCTAAATGTACTATTTTTATAGACCTGTTCACAGATGCACATACGGTTATTATTAATATTTTTGACATTGTTTCTAGTCACATTTTACATTTAATTTAGTTCTATTCTTATTTAGGTTTTATATTTAAAAAAAAGTTTTTGTAATGTTAGATTCATTCTATTCTTATTTTCTGATATATTGTGATTTGTCTTATATATTTCACTGCACTATTCTATTCTATTCTATCTATAATATTATATATTTGCAATCCTACCTACAGTGTCCTTCAACATCACGTATCAGTTGAGCCAAAGTAAATATGATGACAGTGCATTTTAAAGTCGTGCATGCTGTCGTAGTTTGATCATTCAGTACGAAATCTTCTTCAAACAACTCTCGTAAGTGGAGCTTTGAAAGAATAAACAAATGCTATAATAATCAAGCACTTCTGTTTTTGGTCAATACAAGGGTTTGATGTCACTAGTGTTCCACCACTGAGACAAGTGACGCGATGCATCCGCTCAAACTGCACAAGGTCATCTGCTGAAATAATAAGTAGATTATTGACACACAGCACATGTTTACTTTGAACAACAGAAAAACAAAATTGGAAACTACACTAGGAGCTTCAATGTCCTTATAAGCCATAATACAAGAAGATGGGTATCACAGTTTTTCAACCTAAAATATTTCACACTATTTAACAAAATTAATGAATGAATTTGTTTGACAATGCATGGAGCTAAAACTTCATTTCTATAGCTGTTATAGTTAATACTTTCTATTTTTTGCCAAACAAAATTAGTATCAGAGTAAACCTGTTTTGAAAATCAGGAGACTCCAGAGTCTCAAAGCCAGAACCAGCAGGCTGAAAGACAGTTTCCACCACCAGGCTATCAGGAGACTAAACTCTCTCCCTTCCCTGCCTCTCTTTCCCCCCTCAGTCTCCTGCCACTGATGGGGGTCCCCCACATTTGCACATAGCACTACATTGCACTATTGCATTACCACACTTTGATCACACACTGTAAATATCATGTGCCCACGACTGTTGCCTCTTTTATTTATTTTTTAATTTTTAAATTTATTTTAATTTTTATGTTTTATTTTTTGTTCGTATTTTAGTATTTGCCATGTTAACTGGAAGTGAGAGGACGAAATTTCATCTGTGCTGTATGTCTTGTATGTATATGCTCATTTGACAAATAAACCTGAATCTGAATCTGAATCTGAATCTGAATCTCAGGAGGTATGAATCAACTTCATTGCTGAGGAAGATGAATAACGTTTAACTGTGATATGCTGAATAAAACAGATTATTTCCGAATAAGTGGGTGTTTCAGCCTCAGATCGACAGACAAAACCACAGTTTTATTGAAAGCATCACTAATGACTGTGTTTGTGCTTGAGCACACTCTCTTAGCTCCATATGTCCAATAACCTTGAACACATAATCAGAGTTTTCAGAAGAATTTCTGTCACAGCTGCGTTACTGCACAACAATGTGTCTCAACAACAATGTTGACTCTGATGTGAATATGATATACACACATGAAAATGATATCAAAGTACAGATGAAGACCTCCATACTTTTATATATGAACAAGGGCAATCCACACCAGATGAGGATGATGGAATGTGAGGTCAAATATAAATGTAACTTCACTACATTCATACATAACATGTGACCAGTAGGGGGAGTAATGAGTCAATCTGTCTGTCATTGTCAGGAAAACTGATACTATCTTTGACCAAAGCTTTAAAAAATGACCAGATGGGATGAGAACCAATGAGAAACAACTTTTAGAGTCAGCAGAAGTAACAAAGGGATAGAGCTGAAATTCAATATAAAATAAAATAATGGAGTATGATGCTGAAATGGCAGTGTTTCTTCTTGATGGGCATGTTTGATTACATAAACGTACATGTATTATGTGAGAGTGGCAGATCCAGACAAAATGGAAGGGGTGGTGGGTGGGGCACATGGGAATTGTGGGAATGGTGGAGGGGTGAAGTAAAATAAAGTTAACATTAGAAATTATTCAAATCACATCACACTGGGTTTTTTTTTTTTCAATTTTCATACACTAATAAAATAAATCCAATTTGAAACATTGCAAGGGATAGGAGAGCCTTGGGACACATAAATCTGTGTTTCAAAGTACAAACAGCTCAGTAAGTAATAAGATTACTCTGAACATTTCCACAGGGGGCATGACATCAGCGGTACTGGTTGGTAAATATGCTGTAATACTACTCCAATACTACTACTACTACTACTACTACTACTACTACTACTACTACTACTACTAATAATAATAATAATAATAATAATAATAATAATAATAATAATAATAATAATAATAATAATAATAAGAAGTTACAATCTTTGCTAAGTTGCTATTTGTTGATCCACAATTCAGACTAAACTGTGACAGTTCTGACCTTGTTGTTCAATTCTAAACAGATCTTTAGTTCAGCTATTTGCAACACAGTTTGGACAGAAAACAGAAGTGATTTGTGTTTTTTACTAGGGTTTTTTTCTGTCACAACAGAGTTAAGCTAACAGAGCTTTAACATAAACTATCACCTGACGCAACGTGACAATTATATAACACTGTAATTTTAAATGACAGTCAAAATAAGTGGCTCTGAGTTTTAAATTGAAGAAGAAAACCTAATGATACCATGATGGTTTTGTTCTACATGTTTTATGATTTCTCCCTAATGATGAGAGTTTGTAATATGCAATATCACACAAAAGTGAGTGCACACCTCATATTTCTGCAAATACCACCTGAAGCAAAGATGATGCACAAGACAAGCAGACTAAGGATATGGATTACTGGAACCACGTCCTGAGGCCTGAGGCCAAAATAAATATAGTTGGTTCAGATGGTGTCAAGCGTGTGTGGTGTCAACCAGGTAGAAGTAGAAAGACAAATGTGTCTCACCTATAGTCAAGCATGATGATTGAGGTGTCATGTGCTATGTTCCAACATCAATACTGTCATGAGTATACTTTCCATACTTACTAAGTGCACATATTTCAGCAGGTAAGTACTGTTCCATTTCCAATACTGTATGGTGCACTGACCAGAAATGATGATCATGACTACGGTTCAAAAATGCAAAAAACACTCAAAAGTTAAACTTCTCTGGTCTGTTGATTTGTCCCTTGATCCAAAAATAATGGGGAAAAAATGACAAAACTTGAGTACATTTCTTTGTTGCCAAAATCATAATGTGAATGCCCTACATACGCAAACTAGTATATATATATATTGGAACACAGTAATGGTCTGGAGCTGTTGCTGTTGGCACTGGACAGCTACAGCTACACTGAGGGAACCATGACAACAGAGCAAAGCAGTATACAGACATGATAAAGACCCAAACACACCTTAAAGATGGTCACTGCTTTGGTAAAGAAGCTGAGGATAAAGGTGATGGAGTGTTTAAACATGTCTCCAGACCTACAGTTGAAACATCTGTGAGGCCTCCTCAAATAGAAGATGGTGCAAACAGTCTCCAACATCCACCGCCTCCAGATGTGATCATGGACGAGTGGAGGAGGAACATGTGAAGCTCTGGAAGGTGAAGGTAGAATTGGAAAGTAATGGTGGCTACATAAAATAGTGACACTTTGAGCTAAATGTGGACATTTGAATTTAGGGGTGTCCTCATTTTTTTTGCCAGCAGTTCAGACATTAACGGCTGTTTGTTTTTGAAAGGACAGTACATTTACATTGTTATATAAGCTGTACACTGACTACTGTACATTATATAAAAATATAATTTCTTCAGTGTTGTCCCAAGAAAAGATATAATTAAATATTTGCAATAATGTAATAGTTGTACTCATTTTTGCGAGATAGTGTAAATACATAAAACTCAATTGAGCTATAATTTATTAACCTAGCCAATGCTGATTTCCCCCTTTTTCATTGTATTTTTAGTTTGCTTTGTGAACCAAATTGATATGTGATACCTTAATACAATGATAAAGGATTTTTTTTGTGAATTAATTACTGTTTCCAGTCAGATATTCTAAATAACAATAAAAAAAAAAAAAATTGCAGCTCATGTTTAGTCACATCGTTGATGGACCAGTGCATCAAAGCGATGATCCAACGTCAAGTCTGAGGTCCAGCTCGTGTCTTATCATTTTGTGTAAAACATCTACATGTTTTTATCAAAGAGAAAAAGGGATGTTGGACTTTTGGTACAGATAATGCAATCGCTGTGGTCGGCAGTTGTGAAGGGCAGCGTCTGATGCTTAACGCCAAGGTAAGACCAAACAACCAACACACCAGGCAAATAAACACCCTTCACACTGGTAATAACATGTCGGTCCTGCTGCTTGATGGCTATCTCTTGGCAGATAGTGAGGCTTGGCTCTTGCTCTCTTATATAATCATGAACCAAATCCATCCACCAACGAACAACAGCCACCCCCTCCCTGGCCTGTCATTGGTGTTGTTGTGCCCAGGGGGATCTGTAGCCTTGACTAGCTATGATCTGATTAGAGGCTTGTTGGGGGGTTTTTAGGGAGGCGGCGGCGGCGGCGGGGCGGCTGTGGTGGTAGTGGTGGTTGGGGTGGGGGGGTGTTAGCCACTCTGTCAGCCTTGAGGAGATAAAGTAATACCTCCTGGACCTCCAACCTGCTCCACAGTCTTGATACAGCCTGACAACTATCACTCACTGCCAAACATGATCAGTGTTTGTATGTACAGAGGAGAGGGTGGGGGGGGTGGGTCAACCGGTGTCATACTCTAATTAGAATAAAAATACACAGCAGTTTTAGGAAATACCTGTTTTTTTCCCCCACCATAGTTAAACTGAAACTGATTAAAATGTTCTTAGAAAAATGCATTTCTTTTGGGATGAATTGATGACGTGTTCATAAAGTAGCTCATATAACTAATAAATTGCATGTGTCACCTGAAATATATAGTTCACATAAATAAATTAGCAGAAATACTAAAGGATTATTTATTTTCTATGCATATTGTCATGTTTGTTGATAAGAATAGGTATAAAGACATTTGGCCTGTGTCTACTTAATACTTCAGATACAGGCATAGTCATCACATATATGAGTTAAAATATGCTTTAATTATTATTAATTACCAAAATCATATATATGCTTACTATATGCTATATAGTAATGAAATAATAATTCACTATTGTACTCAAGTATGCCTTGGGAAAATTTTGAGTTACTACTTAAAATACTACTGAATATTTTTTTTTTATAATTATGTTCACTTTCACTACATTTACAAACTCAATACAGTTACTTCTTATGAAAAATATATTGAAGGGATTTGATGTTTTCACTACTGAGATTACTGGTGACTGCAATCAAGTCAGGAAGCTGATTTGTGATTTGGCCTAATCGCATAATGCATAAGTGCAAAACATGGTCCACAGTCAAGCTGTTAAATCTGTTGATGTGAAGGAGAGTTGAATAAAGCTGTAGAAAAAAAAAACAGATTGGTTTCATGTCAATAGTTTAGACTTTGGATTATTTACAAAGTGTCATGTGGGCTCCATGTTTTGAGGATAACTTTCATTATTTTTTTTATAACAAATTCTCACATTTATAGTAACAACAGTAGCCTACTCCTCTTAAGCATTTTGAAAGTTTAACTTGAATAGAATTTCAGTTGGTGACTTGAACTTGTACCAAAATATTTCTTTTTGGACAGTACTTATAAACTTTTTTGAAGTGACAATTTCATCCCCAACACTTTTTGCTAGACAAACCAAAGTAACCAACTACCAGTAGAAATGCCATACATCAACTAAATACAACAAGTAAGTGAGTAGGAACCTATTCAAATGTACAAAACACTGAACACATAGGTTAGATCGTAACAGTTTAACCATTTGAGCCCCTGCCCCTCTATAATCATGTGCACGCCCCTGCATACATCATTCAGTTTGATTTTACTTTGACAAATCAGTTGATCTGAAAAAATGTGAAGTCACTAATGCCCTAAGTGCTCCTTATATCTAAAGAAAAAAAGACATGTTTTATACATCTATATATAAAACATTTCCAAGTTCTACTCTATGAGAAGGAATTCATGTTCATTATCTTGTTGCAATGGCAGCTTGCACTGGTTTAGATATACATATCCTGATAAAAAAAAAAGTAAGACCAGTTAAAAATTGCATTAATGTACATTTTGCACTAATTGATCTTAAGGTTTTGAATAGTTTCAAAATGAGAAAAGGAGAAATGGGAGTGAGGCAAACAAAATTGAGTAGGTCTGATTTACCAATTTCATTTTACTCTTTTTTTTTTTTTAAGTAATTATTTTTCTGTCCTTATCCCTCTGTCTAGTTGGCTCAATCCTCTCAATGTTTATTTCCATAATGGCTAAAACCAAAGTTGTTGTCGCAGTTCTCTTGTGGACTCTTCACCCCCCCTATATTTCCTCCTCCTGTCCCATGCAACACTCTAGAACCCTTCTCCGTTTGTTCCCCTACACACACTAATGTAATGATGAATATGTAATTATCATCCGTCTTTGTCTCACCTTATGTGTCGTCATGTCTTTTATTCAATTTTCAACACTGAACCACTCACCTGGTCTGTCCCACTGTCTTGTCCCATCCCGTCCTTGTTCACTTTTGGGTATACTATGAACCCAGTCACCACCATTACAGTCTGGCTCTTATGAAGACCTTTCTACTCATATTTCCTATTCTACAATTGGAACTCTGAAGGCTAAGTGTTCATTTCATACCTAATATACTGTATCCCACCCAGTTAAACCAGAGAATGAATATTAACCACTTTAATCATTAGTGGTCACTAACGTTGACTGTGTCGCCTACACAATTTACTCACCAGTTGCTTCCTCAAGTAGATGAAACTGACATGCAAGGGGTTATGTATAATTATTGCAATTACATAGTGATATATTAAACATAATGTAGAAGAACTAATGTTTGAGGAGTGTGTGTGTGTGTAAAGTGTATTATGGATGGTTATTGTTGGTAACTGTTCCTGGTGTTTTAGAATATTTCATTTCTCCTGGTACTAAGAACAAATGTGTTTCATCGTCTCTCCCGGGTTTTTAAATTGGGTTTAAAAATGCACAATTTTTCTTCGGCCTTTAACACGCTGTAACTTATCTTGTTTGGTGTCTGTAAACAACAACCTGACATGAAGTCATTTCTTTTGTTCCTATGTGCTGTTTTTTTATGTACAGCACTTTGGCCTCACCTGTGTATCTTTTAAATGTGATATAAATGATTAATTGATTTATTCATCTAGTTATACTTGTAAAGGAGGTAATAAAAATATAATAATTTAGACAAACTTATTTTCACTTGATGCCACTTTTAAACAAAAGCTTCCTCTCTTCATTTCTTTTTTTTTTTAAATATGAAAACTAAATATGACAAATGTAAAACTCAAATAACATGAGGTTAAAACCGCTAACATTTGGATAACTGATAAAAGTGTAATGGCTAACTTGCATAAAGGTTAATGTTTTCTCCTCTGTTACCTTAATGAACTCCTATTTAAAACACATCGTTGCCCGACAGGCTGAAACACAGTTTTTTATGTCTCTTTCAATGATCGTATCTTACTGTGAAACACATTGAAGAGTGCAGATCAACAGGTCAGGGACAAACACATCCCAACTCTGTGCCTCAGCTTTCAGCTCTTTACCCTCTGCCTCGTCAAACCTCAATAAGCTCCATAACACCTAGTGAATAGAATATACGCTCATCTACTTCTATTATCCCCTCTCCTTCTGTGACTTCAACTCAAAGTTGGACATGAAATAAATACAAATTTGAGCACGATATGTGTACACTTGCATAACGTTCACATTTATTTGGTTTCAAGTCCTAACACATTCTAAACATGCTTTTAACACGTAATGGATCACATTCTTCACAGGTAGTTAAAGTAACAAGAGCAGACAAGAGATTTCTGAAAAAACAAAAACAAAAAAACAAAAAGGCGTTTCAGGTGTCTGTAAATGTGTGTAAATGTAGTTTTTTTTCCCTGAGATATATCATGGGGGTTTTTTTTCTACTCTTTTACTCCCTCCCCCAATCCCCAATCCCCACCCCCACCCCCAAGCGTATCTTGTGCTCCTGTAAAACAGGGTTCCAACAGTATGACAGCACAAAAGGTTGGACAAATAGGAGTCTGAAACTGCAAGCACCTAGGTCTTACTTTTAGTTTGCAGTTCGTCTACAAAAGTTAATGATGAATTCAATGTAAAGTAACAGTATCTTTAAAAAAAGAAAAAAAAAAAAGACCCAGGGTGTGAATTTAAGATGTTTCTGGGTTTCGTCGTCATTTAGTGTCATGACGTTCTGTATCAGTAAATAAGGCGTTAAAGAGCAGCTTTAATCTTATACTAGTCCAACCCCTGCGATAACACACCAATCGTGTCTGTAGTCGCGTGCCACGCATCAGGGTCACGCGAGTGAGTAAAAGCATGTAAACACAAGGAGATGTCATTCTGACCACAGCTCTATTTTCTGATTGATAAATGATCATAAGCAGCATCAGCAGATATGATACCAGCCACTTTGTTAGTGCTGCAGGTTACCTTGAACCAGATCACCAAATGAAGAACTGTGGCGTACAATGGAAAAATAAACCATTCATATCCTGATGTTTTGTGTGCAGTGAACACAGCAAACAGTCATTCACAAGATCACAAGACATATTCAGAAACATCTAAAACGGCAGCAAGAATGCATCACACAAACGCTTAATCAGGATACCAACATCGTCATTGGCATTCCTCTATCTTTGGTAATAAATTCATGATAACAGGGCAGAAGCAAAATAAAATTGGTACTAATTTAACAGAAACTATGCAAAAAAAAAGAAAGGGGTGGGGGGGTGGTCCCTGAAATAAAGAGATGTAGGAGTCTTAACGTACTTAAATGTAGACAGATGAAGTCTGAGGTAGAATATGAGGCAAAAAATAAGAAGAAAACAGGAATTAGGTAATAGACAAAATAACAGAACATTGGTGCAATGAAACCAATAAATAATGACAAAAAAAAAAATCACCTATTTGAAAGTAAGCAACATGATGACAAATAAAGAGGTAGTTTCAGTACAGAAATTGCAAATGACATATCCCTTGTCTGCAAAAAAAGTACAAATACAGAAAAACAAAACAAAAAAAAAAAAGAACACTTTCTTCAGCGCATGTGTATCAAAACATGACTGGAAGTCATAACAGTGGCAGTAAGGTAGCGGTGGTTACATTTTTTTTTTTTTTTTGGTTTGCAAAGAGCCTGACTGATATTATTTGCTACTCAGGGTCCCTACTTTAAAGGAAAAATCCCCCTTCAGATCCTCTTCCACTGTCAGATCTCAGCGGTCTGTGATGTTCAGTGCATTCCAGGAGCTACTTTGATTCTTTGTTGGTGGCCGCCCTGAACCGTCTACAGTTAGCGGTATCCTACACTCGCTTTGGTATTTTTACGGAAATGGGGGGGTTTAAACATCAGTGCAAACAAAAAGCGCTCACCTTTAAAAAAAAAAAAATGACACCGAAACCTGACAGCTGTTTTACATACATTCAATAGTTCTGCTATGACGCACCAGTTTGTTTCTTAGAGATAGTGAAGAGTTTAAAGGGGGATTTTTTTTTCTTAAAGAATATACATCACATCACTTAGGCTTTTGTTCCATAAAATTACACTGCAAACATCAATGTCTTACCAAGTGTATTTTTCCTTATTTCTAGTCAAAATATCTCATCACACTTATAAAACATTATTGCCTGAAGAGTAACCTTTCATTGAAATATACAATTTAGTTTTAGATAATAGATTTGGAAAAGGTAATTCGAAGAAATGTTACCAAGATAATTTTTATTTGTTCCATTGGCAGATTTTATTTTTGTTTGATTCAAAGTAAAGAATCTGACAATGGAACAAGTGAAAAATGATCTTTTCAACATCTATTGTGAAAAATAACTTCTTATATTGCACTGAAAAATTACTCTTTAGGTGATTATGTTTTATTTTAATGATGAGATATATAGACTAGAAATGAGAAAAATACACCTGGTAAGATTTAGATCAGTACCAGTGTATCTATGCCAGATTAAGCTGTTTAAAGAGTCACTTCAGACAAATTATTTTTTGCTATTAAAATGTTTTAATTCTTTGAAAACATACCAATCTATCTTCCCAATGTGTATGTAACATGTAGTTACAACAAGGTTGATATGGAAAAACTAACAAATTTTAAATTCTTTTCACAGTTTTTTTTTTTAAATCATATAAACACCACAAACTTGAACCAAGTATGAAGAAATTCTAAACATAAAAAAATGTCTGTGGTGGGATGCAAGAAAATAAATGCAGTAAAATAACTCTTAAGCCTAGTGGTCAGTGATGATGTATCTTTTACACAATAGTCACCAAGTGAAATTGTCAGTGGAGTGTAATTTCACCCAGATTTGGAACCAACACATTAAATGCAAAAAAATCTAATTCCAGTGATACAATAAAGGCTTCAATATGCCAGTATTGCCCTTATAAAAATGTGTCTGGCATTGCATGAATAAAACGTTCATAAACCACTGTGAACAAGAGAATGAGTCTTTTAAAAATCATGTAAAAAAAAAAAAAAAAAAAATTAATTAGAAAATGATAGGGGTTGCCTTCACTCCAAAAATAAAAATAAAACAATGAATATGTGAAAAACAACAAAAACCCAAAAACTTTCACAATAACTACAAAGGTACATGAAAATGTATAAAAATTAAAGATCAAAAGAAGCTAACAGAAACATTGTAAAGTGGAACACTGCTTTTAACTGGTGGTGTTTGTTAAGGCTGCAGACAGAGAGCGAGCATCAACGGCATCTCGCTTCATCCATTCTGATTAACAGAGTGAAACATCAGTCCTGCATGTCTCACCTTCAAACTACATCCACTTTCACTGAATGAGGGGGGGAGTGGGGGAAAATAAAGTCAAAAAACAAAACACTTTTCTACAAAGGACCTACAATGTCCTGGAACCTACATCTACTAATACTACAAGTACATCAGCGTGGTCGCTGAGGAACTCCTGAATGCAATACATAACACTCACTTTACCCTGTTTAGATCCAGGTCGGCACGGACCTGAGAGAGAGGAACACACTGGGTGGGCAGTGACCAAGATCAAGGGTCGAGATCTCTGAACCTCACCGTCGTGTGCAAAAAAGAGAGTCATTGCGAGGACTGCATTTTGTCTGCATTTCAAATTGTTCGCCTAACGTTATGAAATGGCTTTGGGAATCAAGAGGACACTTCGAGTGGTCTGAAATGATCATCTCATACTTAAAAAATAAAGCCCATTTACTATGGCTTTTAAAACTATGTGCATATCTGTCACAGAGGGTAAGCAAGCCGGGGTAAGTCTTCTAAAGTCTGTAAACCAAGACTGGTTTCTTGAATCTATTCTGGTGCAAAACTGGTTAAAAGTGATAATCCACATGACTTTGGTTTGAAGAGACAATGATATAAGCACGCTCTAAAATAAAATGGAAGGTTTCCTTTACATGGAGATCCTTAACCCACTCAGATCCTAAAGATCATGGCCTGAACTATCACAGTCCAGCATCTGTTTGGTTTGTTTCAGGTCTGACATCAACAGAACCAAGTTTTGGATCTGTGCAAAACCTTGACTAAATATAACAAGCCCTGAGAAACAGGCATACGGCCATATCCAATCAGAAAACAACAAAGCCAGCTGCAGTGGGTGAGAAACATCACATTCCACCAAATATGATATGAGCTGCCCTGGTGAACTTTGTTGCCTGATTTTATTTTTTCATCTTAATGTCAACAGTGAGCAGTGGTGAAAGCTTTAGTGTTTACCATTTATTCCTGCTTTAGGTTCGGCTTTTGAAGACATGTCCAGAATCAGGAAGACTGTGGGTCAGGGTTGTCTTGTTGACTCTTTTGACCACTAGACCAGTGGTTCCTAATCCTAGTCATCCAGGATCCTATCCTGGATCCTGGATGTATCCCTCTCCAAACACAATCCGTCAGGTGTGTTGGAAGAGGGAAACATTTAAACAGGGTTGGGGACCACACTGCACTAGACCTTTCCTAAAAATGTCATGGATTATCACTTTCACCAGATATAACCTGCAATGTGGATCTTAGGTGACCCTATACAAGAACCAGTACAATGACCATGTTCCTGGCACCAAAGGCAGCAGCAGAGTGAGTGAGAGTGTATGTATATGCGTGTGTGTGTGTGTGTGTGTGTGTGTGTATGTGTTTAGCAGCATTTAGAATGAAATCCGGCAACGTACTCATCTGTCCAGCAGAGGGTGTCCCCTCTAATTCATTTCTTATCCTGATCCTTCATTGATAAGAAATCTTTTGTTGGGCTATCAGCTCCCAACCCATCAGTGGGTGTTGGAGAAGCATTGCATAACACTTTGGTCAAAAAAAAAAAAAAAACAACCCAAAAAAACCCCAATAAAACAAACAGAATAACCTAGCTATCCTCCCTTCCCCTGCAATAAAGCCTTACATCTCCAGTCTATGATTGTAAAAAATACCCGTATGCTCCTTTTTTTTTTTTTTTCAATGAAGATCCCACAGATCCAGCTGTCACCTTAACTCATGGAATGTTAAATTGACAAGACCGCCTCTCATTAGCAGGATGTCTGAGAGCCTATGCAAATAAAGCAGCAAATTTTTGCTAATTTACTTTGCAATTTCATTGTAACAAAACACTGTTGTCAAATCTTTGATTTACGCAGCTCCTTTCAACATTCAGTCATTCAGTGATTGAGGTACCAAAGCATCCACAGGGATTTGGTTTTAGACTGGGCAACTCTTCATTTAACAGCAAGAAAAGGTACCTGAAAATAGCAACATCATCTTCCTGAGGTAGTCTCAAAACACTCGTCACATGTGTCTATCCGCCTCCCGTCTGAATAAAATAAACTCTTTTAAAGTCTAGCTCTAACAATGGCAACACTGACACATTGAGCAAACTGGATACACACTTGTAAACTCCAAAGACCAATGCATCTACGCGCATTTGTTTTGTACAGAAGCATGTGCACAGTGTAAATCAGCATACATTCAGCTCTGTCGTGTAATAAATATATAAAGAAAAAAGTTACAAAAAAACAAACTAGCTGCTTGTCACATTCACAAGAGGGGAGACCAGTCCCTCGACTCGCGGGGTCGGGGGAGTCTAGTTTGCGGAGGCGGTGGTCACACAGGGCGACGGGCCGATCCTGTAGCTGGTCAGGCTGGATTTGCAGGAGTGCAAGACTGCTTTGAACATGAGGGGGAGCTGCTCCAGAGGGATATTCACCAGCTTTCCTGCAATTCAATGCAACACATCATTAGAGTAACTTAGTGTATATAGACCCATGGGCACAAATCACACTTTAAAGTACACACTTTATTTATCAAAGTAAAATTCTTGCAGGAAAGCTTTTTACCAGCTTGGACTGGGAAATATTTTCTTTTAGGCTGTTTTTTTTTTTTTTTTTTTTTTTTTTTTAAAGCTACATTTGAAGGCCACGTGTTGACAACTGCAGATATTTGATTTGTTGAACAGGCTGTTAGAAAAATCTCATCCATTGTTAAATGTGTTTCGGAAAAAAATGTGAATTCTTGGGTTTGTTAACTGAATTCTTCTGTATTTGAGTCTCAATAAGTTTGTAGTGTGACATCATGTATCTTGGGGGTCAAATATTTGCCGTTTATCCACCTCCACAGTGTGCAACATTGAAGGATATTAATCTTATAGGAGTTCTTGCGATATAAATGTATTTATCATATGACAGTAAAGATCTATAATTATCTTCTAAATGCAGCTATTGAGCCATACCTGACCTCTAGCTGCATTAATTAAACCATCAGTGGTGGATCCAGAAAAATGGAAGAAGAATAGAGCGCAGGAGAATGGTGCGATCCAGGGGTCAGAATCCTGGGGGCGGGTTCAAGGGGGCCGAGCAAAACAAAATTGTCAAATCACATAATTTTTTGTTATCATACATACACTGAGGATGTATGATATAATGTTAAGGGCAAATTAACACAATTGACCCTTGCTAACTGGACACTTTTGTCACCAGAGCAAAGAATTCACTTTAATAAAGATATCCTCAGTTATGTAACTAAATTTAATGGCACTCAGAATCATTACCGCACCACCCCCTGAAGGCGAGAGGGTTATTGTTTTTGAGTCAGTTTGTGTGTTTGTCTGTTGGTAAGCAGCTTTACGCAAAAAAACTACTGGACTAATTTCTATACAATTTTCAAGAAAGGTGCGAGGTACTCCAGAGTAGATTGGTGAATATAGGTCAAAGGTCACAGCCACAGTTGTGCCAGGCACCACTTGTTTTTGACTTTGGAAACAGGATGGTAAAGGTACAGGAGGTAAAGGCTTATGTGTGATTCACTCAATTACTGTCTGTGTTCCACAGCAATTTAACATATATTTAATATTCACTTCATGCAGTTCTATAATTCAATCTGTATAAAAATACATTCCATAACTCCTATGGTTGCGCATTTGTTTCGCACGCAGACCCAAATGCTGCTTGAATAGACAGTTGTCTCGTCCTGATTAGACTTTAGATTTAACTCCCTTTACCATATGTCATAAATGATAAACAGCTTGTGCAAAAGAAACTCCCCCTCCCTCCCAATACAAGTGAGCATTGAGGCACATATATTAAAGTGCCAAGGACACTGGCAGGTAAAGCTGCCATTGTCCATCTATACAGAAGTAATGATGTACACACACAACCTCATTACCACAAGTATGTGGGCTTTACTCAGTTGATTTGATTTGATTTTGACTTGAATGCTTTATTTTGAACATGTACAGAATGCATAATAATAATAATAATAATAATAATAATAATAATAATAATAATAATAATAATAATAATAATAATAATAATAATAATAATAATAATAATAATAATAATAATAATAATAATAATAATAATAGTTCTGTTTGTTCTTTTTTATCATCTTTATTAAGTTTTATTCAAAGCAAGAGTTTACAAACATCCTCCAGATGGTAGTAAACATCTTATTTCATATACTGATTTGTTAGTTTATAGGCAAGAAAGCAACTGTTAAATTAAAGATTGTCTGGTTCTCACTGCAGGATGTCTTCTGTTGTTATACATCTAAATCAGCTGTTAACGGACATGAGTGAGATGCAAAACCTGGCCACATCTCTAGGTTACTGCATTTTACATCCTACACAATGGGAAATATGTGTTTCTGTAAAACGGCAATAGATTTAAAGCACACATAAAACTAGACAAGTTGCGAAAACAAAAATGTATAAAATTACATGTATTCAAATTGACATTTTGGAATAAATAGGCAGTGGAATGTTGCCAGCAGGTGGTGCTGTAGGCTATGTTACACATGGCTCTAATAAAAAATTAAAGAAGCAGAAGATTCTGTTTAGCATAATTATCATAAATGTGATGTCATATTACCAGACATGTTTCCATACTTCAGGACTATCAGGAAAAATGTAGTCAGCTGATCAGGTGTATTTCTGCTTCATCTTAATATTCTGTGACAAATCCAAACACCACCACAATAAAAAAATATTACCTTTTTCCCTAGAAGTTTTCAATAAATAATGTCAATTAACATTATCAGTGACAAATATAAAATTGCATTCTATGCATTATATACATTGTGCATCTAGTTCACAATGTCCAATCCAATATAATCAGATTTAAAAATCCATTTATGCCTGAAAGGAAAAGTCAATTGCGTCTGGAGTCTCTAGGTTTTGCCAACAGGTGTCTATGTGGCAGCATATATTTATGATTACTTGGGTCTTAAAGGTTATAACTCTATAATAATCCAATATTTAGTACATTCATTCATTATTCCAATATATTAAATTACAATATAAGCAATTGAAAATGTTGATATTCAGTGATGTAAATAGGCTTACTAAAAAAACAACACCAAAACATTGAAACTGCCCTTAGGTGTGAATGTGAGCATGAGTTGTTGTTCATCTGTACGTGTCAGCTCTGTGATGAAAAGACAACATGTTCATTGTACCTCACCTTTACCTGAGGGTAGCCAGGATAGACTGACACCCTGGCAACCCTAAAAGGAATAAAGAGTTCATTGATGTACAGATGTTAATATGTTTCTTATGCCATTTGATGAAGCTAGCAAGAGCCTTGTTTGGTAGGGGCTGTGGGTAGCAGGCTGGACAGAAGCAGAAGTCTCTCTAACTCACACACTTCCACATTTGTGTTCTTCAACACAGAGTTGAACCTTTTTGCTATTACACACAGATATACTATGGGCCAGACCTACTAAGATGTCAGTTTGCGTGTAGTAATTTGCATTGGTTTTGTGGCTGATTTACTAAGATGTGAACGGGTGCAAAGTCGTTGAGACCACCCTAGTTCACTTCTCTGCATATTTTGATGTCTCTTTTTGGACAATAACCACTTCCATGTGTACACAATTCCGCATACAAACCATTTGCACCATCCTTTGACATGTAGTTTCTATCAGAAAAAAGTATTTTGGGTTTGATAAATCACTTTGTATGCTAATATATTTATATTTTCACATCCCACCCCAGGCTCAACTGCATGTAAAAACTATATTGCATATTATTGAGGCTGGATGTAGATTTTGCACCTTTGAAACACAAAACCTGTAGGGCACACTGAGTAAAACAGTTTGTAGATTTGTTCGTATGTGCAATGAGTTTGCACACATTTTAACACATAACCCTTTCATAGATCCGGGCCCATATGGACAAAAGTATTGGCATCCATTAAATCACAGTGTTTCTTCCCAATAAAGTTCTAGGCTACAAAACAATAATGACGTATGTCATAATATAGTTTTATATTAGAATAAATACCATTGCATTAGTTAGTTTTATTCCAATTGTTATCTTTGCTTCCAAAACACATCAGCTAATTTTTTTTGTTTCTCTCAATATGATTTGAATTCTTCTACCTCTAAATTTCAACAATATTTTTGTGCTCCGACTATAAATAATAAATTTCTACCACAGCATGAACAGCACATCTTACAACTGTAGCCATGATATGTCCCAATATTTTGGAAGCAAATATAACAATTTCAATTGAGATTCAGATTCATGATTTATTGACCCCGTGGGGGAAATTCATTTTCACAGTTCAGAGACTGAGGAGTCTGTACAGACTGCACCACATCACAAATTCCATGATAGGAGACATGAAAAGGGAATAATAACAATAATATTCTAGTAATAAATAAAACTAGCAATAATATTCATCATAATATAAAACTATATTATGATATTTGTCATTATTATTTTAGAGCCCAGATCGCTGTTAGAAACCAAACACCTGAATTCAATATGTCTGAACACTTCTCCATATAGGATAAGATAATACTTTATTAATCCCCATTAGGGGAATTACAGTTAGATCCTAGATATGAAGCGACAGCAACCTTTGTGCCACACCTGATAAAGTAAAGACAGAATGCAAGCACTTATTCATACATCATAAGATAACACAGGTCACACACATGGTCACATGCTGGATTTTTTTTTTAGTGAGTGTATGTTTTATGGCTCCAACACAGGGCAGGGTTATGTTGGGGTGTTTCTTACCTGCGATGCAGCGGATTTCTGGCAGACACATCATGATTTCAGGGAAGCGTTTGGGCTGGTGTGGATACTTGTACTCAGTGTAGTCCTGGCACACATACCAGTAACGCTTGTTCAGCTGCTCGAGTTGGGAGATGTTGGACAATCCTCTGATATCTGCAAAGGGACATGAAGTAAGAAAAGTTAATGTGAAAACAAAAACAGTTGTATGAGTTCAGAATGTGTTGAATTTTTCACCCTACCTTGATTGAGGAAGTTAATGGCTTTCATACAGGCATACTCCTCATTACTGATCTTCAGCTGGTGGAATTTGCGAAATAGATATATCAGCCTCTCCATTACATCCATACTGTCCTCACTGAAGCTGAAAAAGCAGACAAATGATTGGTTAGAACTGTGTTTATATTATAGCATGTATGAGGAATCCTTAAAGTTTTGGAAAAAGAACAATTTTGCCATGATTTAAATCACATTTGTGCTAAATTGCTAAGTTTACATGATGTCTTTTTAATTTCAAATTATTTATTCTGAATAAAATAATTCAGAAATAAAACCATTTCCTTCGTGTTTACATGGAAAATAAAGATTTACATGGTAACCGGGTGTATTTCACTATAGTTAATTCAGCTTTAAGAGCTGGGGGTACAGAGGGTTTTGATTGGACAAAATGGTTGCTTACCATCTGGAAACTATAGTGTCCATTTTCTGTTTTGGTTTTGTTTCAACTAGCAACATGGAAGGACAGATACTACATGCGATTTTTGCATTAATTTTTGCAATAATTTCAAAGCAGCTGTACAACTGAATCAACTACAGGAATCATTATACTAATGCTGGCAGCACAGAATATGTGGGTCATCAATGCGAAGTATGTGTGAAATTTGTGACAAGATCAGGAGCATGTGCAGAATAACAGGAATAATGTTAAAATGGAATTAACTGTTTACATGTCAGAGGAATTATTAAATTCGGAATTATGAGTGGAATAAACCAGTGACTTTATATGGAATTAAGTTTCATTCGGTGTAGTTATTTTCAAATGGAATTAGGCATTTATGGTCCATGTTAAAGTGAAATTAACTTTCATTCTGATTTAAACAGGGGAAAAAAAACCTCACGTAAACAGGCCCAGTTTTACACAGAATGACTTAAAGACTGAAATAAATGCTTGCAGAAGAGTATTGTATTATTGTATTCATTTTTTTCAGCTGTTCTTTTCCACAATGTTTTCAAAGTTTCCTATGTCACGTCATAAAAAAAAAAAAAAAAAAAAACATGTCCATCTTAGCCTAGTTTAAGTTGATGTACCCTGCACAACTTCATGAGAATCCACAAGATAAAACAGGATGTCAAGAAGAGTTAAATCCCCCAATGAAGCTATTATCTTAAATTTCTGCGCTTCGATGGATGAGGCAGAAATGAGGGAGGGAAATATGTCAGAACCACTGATTGTGCTTAGGAAACATCTTGCTGATCACACAGCTTTAGAAAGGAGTTAGAAACTTTAATTCCCCTCATCAACCCTCCATTTCCTTCACAGCTCTAATCTTTCTCACAGACGCTGCCACTGTAAATCAGGATGTCACTCCTAAAATCCCCAAATTGACCAAAGCAACACAACAGCACCATATATTATCAGAGCATGTGTCATAGGGTCAGATGATTCCAGTCTGATTTACACAGAAAGAAAACCCTACATGGTCTCCTCTCCTTTGGTGTGGGATATACGTGTGTTTTACATGCCAGACGGTGCTAGCCACAGCTCTGTCCTGAGGAGTCCTCCTGTTCACGGACCACTTCACTGGCCCACATCCAATCATAATACCTTACCCGCTGCGTAGTAAAAAGCATCAAACTCTTTTATTGGAGATACTGAGCTCACTGAGTGGAACGTCTAGCCTTTGTAAATGACTGTTGTGGCAGTGAAGAGCATTTACCCACATCTTTTTTTCTTTGTGAATTATTGAGTTGGCCAGACTCCACTAGCTAAATCTAAAGTTTAATATCTTACAAATGTTAATGGTGCGATCGCATCCAAGAAAAGACAAGTAGGAGGTAATAAGAGTGAGCTATTACAGAACAAGTATCACCTATAAATGTGGGTCATTTCATCAGAAAGTTCCTCTGATAAGTAAATGCAGGGGTCAGCTGTGCTACCACTTAACTCTGTGACTGTGAAAACATCTTGTGTTAAAAACAGGTACTTAGTATGCTTGAAAATTTAAGAATGAGGCCATTTATGGTTATAAAATTTAAAAGGGCTCTTATGTAGTGTTGATAAACATTCACCAACAATGGGAAGTTATGTACCAGAACACGGGACCAAAACCATCAAATAATCACTGCTATGTGTCCATATAAAACTCTTTTTTTTTTACACACGTCTATATTATGGTATTGAGAGCTATATGGGATTTTTGGGGTCAATGACAATATTTGGGACTAAAAAAAAAAAAAAAAAAAAAAGAGCAGACATTCAATATATTGGCCGATAACTAATTATGGGCTAGTATATGAAATAACCAGCATCGATGGCCAGACCATGCTTTTTCACCTGCTAAGCTAAGAGACCCTTGTTTATTTATTGTCTATACATTACAACTAGTGACACCAAAGACCCTACTTAGAGCTTCCAACAGTCGATCTATCTGATGATACAGTTGAAAACACAATGGGGGCATTTTATGTTCAATCTGTGAACACATAGGACCTGATTTACTAAGATCACAAATAATAATGGGTGCAAATTTAACTGCTCCCGCTATTGAGTTGCATGTCACAGGTGATCAACTAAGATTGCCTGTGCAAATGATAGTAGGCTCAAAGTCTGGGAGACCACTCTATTAAAATGAGGATTTTGTGTGTGTTACTGTTTGTTATCACGGACACAGTACACACAGGACACAGAAAATACAAAATTCAACAGTCCAAACACCTTTCGTCAGACATCTTCCCAAAGTCACACCTCCAAAATACTGGCACATACTTGTTCCCAAGGGTTCACAAGTGGTGCACAGTAACCATTCACATGGCACCCCTCCCACTAAAACAGCCCCATTTCATGCCTATATGTTTAATGTTACAATTGTTCTTGATTTAATTATATTAGTGGTAAAAACAGTTTTCTGGTGAAATGTACATCCTAATATAGCTTGCCAAGCTACAACTTAATTTACTCTACTACTGTTCCAAGCCTCTGCGAATGTATGATTCATACAGGAGGGGTACGCACAGAGGGGCAAGGGACACATGACAGTTTAGTTTATTAGACATGTCATCGTTCAATCATTTCAAGTGGGATCTCAAAATGATTGGATGGTGTTTTTAGTCCTGTCCATTCCACAGGTGATATAGATATATTTATTTATTTATTTGTGTGTGTGTGTGTGTGTGTGTGTGTGTGTGTGTGTGTGTGTGTGTGTGTGTGTGTGTGTGTGTGTGTGTTAAGAGCGTTTGATTGATTGGTTGTAATCAGAGTGTGAAAAGGATTTTAAGTAACATGATAAAAATGCTCTTGGAAAACATCTTGCACCCCACCTTCAATGGTTCAACACACATAAATTTAGCAAAGATAAGAATATTAAATAATGGTTTTCCTCACCATGGGAAACAAGCACAGTAACTCACTACTCCCTCTCGTAGTCACATGAATCCACAGCTCACCAGTGTAAAGAAATTCTAACCAATACATTGTCATCTTTGTCAGAACTTCAAGAATCTTAATTCTACACACTAATTATAGTTTTATAGCTATCCATCCATCCATGTCCAGGTCACAGGGGTATCAGCCTAAGCAAAGCACACTTCCCTTATCCCTGACCAGTGGCCACCTCTTTGAGTTCTTCCAGGGGGTTCTAAGGCATTCCCAGGCCAGCTGAGAGATAAAATCCAATCCCTCCAGCGTGTCCTGGATCTGCCCCCAGGGTCTCCTCCTGGTTGGACATGCACAGGACACCTCATCAGGGAGGCAGCCGAGAGCCATCCTGACCAGATGCCTGAACCACCTCAGCTGGCTTCTCTCCATGTGGAGGAGCAGCCGCTGTACTCTTGAGCCCCTCCCATATAGTTGAACTCCTGACCCTCTCTTTAACAGAGAAGCCAGCCACCACATGAAGGAAACTCATTTCCTCCTCTTGGACCCTCAATCCTTTAGGTCACTACCCACAGCTCATGACCATATTTTATGATATATTTAATATTTTAAAGCAGAAATATTACATATAACCCATTTAAGGTGTAATAAAAACACAGTTAACCAGGTGTTTTCAAGCTCTACACAATCACACTGACTGATTACTCACTTCTGCAGCTCCTCATCAGAAGGCGTGTACTTGGCAGTGACGTCAGCAAGGTCTCCAAAGATCTGGGCACTGTAGATGGTGAGGCAAGACAGCAGGATGAGCTCCTGCCAGGTGGAGCTGAGCAGGCAGGTGTAGTCCTCTATGGAGAGCTCGCAGAAGAAAGGCAGCTTCTTGATCCAAGAGATCTGACGGAAGAGCAGCTCGTCTGCGAGGCGACACAGCAGAGCAAACAGCTCCACCTGTGTTACTTTATACCTGAACACATAAAAACAGATGAGGGAAAGAGTTAAAAACTGCGGTTCATACACACGTATGAATTTGTATTTACTGTTTGTGTTGTTTTATGTCTAAGTCTATATTGTTCAATGTGAATGTGTATTCTTTTATTGTCTCCATGTATGTGGACCCCAGGAAGAATAGTGGATGCTAATGGGGATCTTAATAAACGAACAGACATACAATATACACACACACATATATATATATATATATATATATATATATATATATATATATATATATATATATATATATATATATATATATATATATATATATATATATATATATATATGATTGTATGTGCATGCATGTATGTAAAACCAATTTTTTTTTACTTTTTTTATGAGAATAACAGGAGAATATTAAGACAGTGCTGTCAAACAAATGGTTTGCAGAAAGCAGGCTGAATTATTTTCGTTCCAAACGCTAGAATTGTAAACATATTGTGACAGTTATTAAATGTTTTGCACCTTCATAGATCGGATATATAATCCACATGTATAGATAATAAGTTGAAACTTAATATTATTCATTTTGGATATATTTATCTTAAGAAATGTTATTTTTTTCATGTTATTCACATTTTTTGTGGAAGGCTAAACCATTAATGTAACATGTTTATAATTATAATTTACAGTTTTAAAAACAGACAAAATTGTAGTTGTGATTCTTTATGCTACTATACTAATATTTTACTAGTGCAGCCCATTTGTGATCACACTGGACTGCATATGGCCCCTCAACTAACATCAGTTTGACACCTCTGATTTAAACCGTTAGGCAAACTGTTAAATATAAAAGGTTTTTCATCATACATTCAGCCTAAAATAATGTTAGGTAATGACTCAAAGGCTGTAAACCACAAAGCCAGCAGTCAGCACAAGACAATTCCATCTTGGTCTTATGCTACAATAATAACATGTTATTTAGTAGAAATGAGAAGGAAGCTACATATATGAGAAATTTGTTGGCTATCTGTAAACTGCATCTCAATGTACCCGTCTTCAATGAGCATAGGGGTGGCCAAAGGTGCCAGGTCTTCAGCAGCCACCAGCTGCAGCACCAGTGGGTGGGACTGTGGGTAGATGCTGCGGGGCTGGGGGGCCAGCAGGCCAGATTGGGCAGCATAGGTGAACAGGTGAGGCAGGAGCTGGTAGTGTGTGGACATCGAGGTGTTGATGTACTGGTCCCTGAGAGCAGCTGTGTAGCCGTTCATTTCCACAGAGCGACTGGAAGCACACAGAGAGATGACATGTCAGAGGTTAGTGTGACCTCTGTTCCCAGAAGAAAGAAGGTGCTGGAAAAGAAAATCTCATTATTTGAACAAAAGACATGATAAATGCAATGTGATACCATACTAAATATTTATCACTTTGGTCAGTGAAGTTCATTTTTATTCTGAAAACATTGTTTTTAATACTGTTCCCATATATCCTGATTATGTCATAGGCCTTATGTCATAGGCGTATTACTATGAATGACAATTGCAGAAAGTGTGTTCATTAAATGTTTGCAATTATTGGAGGCCAAAGACTTTTTGACAGTAATGCAGTACGTCTGTATAGTGTAGATTATATATATATTTTTTTACATTAATACCAGAGCCTCATTACAAGCATTTCAATGCATTTTCAGACAATTTTAACTTCAATTGAAGGCTTAACATGTATCTTGCGTAAGAGTAATGACAGCTTTATTCTCTTTTTATATTAAAAATCTATAACTTTGTGAAGTTTTCTTTTTTTTGAAGCCTGTAGACAAAGCTGTAGCTCATTTTGTACCTGATGCTGCATACCAGAGCCTCTGTTATTGTTGTTCATTTCTGTTGAGATTTAATATGATAAAACAACTATTTCTCTGAATAGCTATCAGGCTGTGTAGCTGCTGAGATAAACCATGTGTTTACACAAATTGAGACTAAAATAAATGCCGTCATGCGAGTACCTAGACAATATTTGTCCTTCATGAGTGCAGATAGACAATGAGCTTGTCTCCATAGCAAGAACAGAAGATAATGCAGCAAGATCTTTGTATTTGCTATCATTGCTGAGCCTGAAAAGCAGCATATTCAAGCATTCATGAATGCCTAATGAATACCTTAACTAAAGTCTGGGTTAGATGGGAACGAGGACTTAGACTGTCAGGGCCGGCTCATTATCTCAATGATGGGGTGAGTGCAAGCACTGTGCTGCTGAGCGGATGAGATGAACAACTCACTTGGATGACAGAGTGGAGGCGGGTGATGGCTGGTTGCCCTCTGAAGCTCCATTGCTGGGAGAGCTGTGGTCACTGTCACCGTTGTTGCCCCAGGTATGGTCTGGGACATCCTCCTTGAACTCTTGCCCTGACATGATTCGCTCAATCTCTTCCTCTGTGATCTAAAAGGCACACAGAGTATTACAGGTCTGCCTTTTCTTCAGAGTTTGCAGGCCCCCCCCTCTGACTGAACACTGCACCTCCATTGAATTGATTAGCAAAGGCTAACATAGTGATGCTTTTACACTAAATGACGAGGAGCAAGGACAGTCATATAATGAAACGGTCATGGATAAAGAAAGAAAGAAAGAAAGCAAACCAGTTTATGTGTGTATTTAATTGGCTGATACACAATTTTAGAATCCTTACAGGTCCAAGCAGAGAAAAAACACAGACAAAAGCATTTTTAAAGGCATTAGCCATGCCAGAAAATCTGGCGTCTTGTATCTGTGGCTGAGGTCAATTTATTTTCACTCCCATCAATTCATCACATGTACTGAAACACCCATTCATTCCATATTAATGACAAAAAGGTCCTTCTTTTATTAGGGTTTAGAAATAGAACAGCCTATAATTGAAGCAGAGGCCTTTGTGTTTTTTGACTTGCAGAATTGAGCTGGAATGAATTGACCACATCCCTCCCCTGAATAGCAGCCCAGTGGTACTTAGCCTCATGTCACATATTTTTCTAACCATTTGTTCTACAGGCAGTGTTAAAAATGAAGCCGGTGCTGAATAGGGAATAATGATTGGCTACTGATTATACTGGTGATATAACAAGGTCAGGGCTCACTCTCATTACATGTTTCGCACGCATCTCTACATAGAAATCATTAGCATTACAGCTGTCAGCTCCCTGTTATAAGTCAATGGCTTGTGCTCTGAATACAGTCACTGTAAGTAAGCCAACTCTGGACTGAAACTGAGCCAAAACACTGAGTAGAGAATGACTCTGTGTTAGGAGAAGGTCAAAGAATGTCATAAAAACAACATTTCTGGTGGTTATTGAATAAAAATTCTGTGATTTACCTGAACAGGCCCGATGCTTTTGTTCCTACCTCCCGGCATGCCATCTTCCCTGATTGCTGAATGACAAAACCAGAGCAATTTCAGAAAAAAAAAGAAAAAAAAATCTTACCTTTTCAATTAAGCATGTAAGACAATAACAAAACATGATCCGTGTTACATCAGTATTGTAGCGCTACCTAGTGGCTGAAAAACTGGGAATATTTCTAATCAAGGGGTGAGATTGCTTCATCTCGAACTTTTCCTGTTATTGTTGGCAGTCACATGCACACATTTTTGTCAATGGTCTGAAGTGAAACTCCGGAGAAAGACTTATTACATTTTGGGAGTTGAGTAAATTTATTTTCCAAGTCAAGACAGGCTTGTTGTATTTGGAAAATAAATCACATAAAATGAGACAATCAGAGTGGAGGGAGTGCTCAAAGATCACTTATAGTGTTTATCCACTAGGGGGCAGTGAAAACCTTTGGACAACATTGACTTTCAAACTGCCTTACTCTGCTCAACTTACTGTGTGTATGGCACTCAATACTTCACAGATGTTGACAGTACATATTTGTATTAGTACACAGACTGATGATACTATATTATTTTACTTTTCTTCAGGATTAAAAGGTGCAGATCAAAGCAGCTACAAGTGACTCTACCTTTGCGGTTCATTCCCATTTGTAGACACTTGAGTAGGCGGCAGTACTGGCAGCGGTTGCGTTGCTTGCGAGACATCTCACAGTTCTTGTCCCGGCTGCAACGATACACTCGCTTGTTGCAAATGCTGCGCTTAAAGAAGCCTTTGCAGCCCTCACAGGAGATGATGCCATAGTGCAGGCCTGTGGCTCGATCTCCACAGATAAGGCAAGTACGTTGGTCAGTTGGATCATCTGCATAGGAAAAAAAAACAAAAAACAAAACAGAAAGCAAAGAAAAGAGACAAGGATTTAGAATGAATTTCACCCACTTCTTCATCCACACCGTGACAACAAAAAAATAAAATTATAAATAGTGGGAGCAAAAACCTTGCTGAAGGCACAAGTTTTTAATTGAGATCATGGGGGCGGTTAGGGCTTAAGCGCTAGCCAGGCTCTGGCTAATCCAAGAGATTCTTAAGCTCCAACTTCCATTTTGTGAAAGTGGAGGTGTAACAGGCAGTAGGATGGAGACAAGAGACGTCTTGTGTATGTTTTATTCAGTAGCACTGATGGGAGGAGGCAGCAAGCCGAAATTATTTGTTTACAGTCTCACCTTTCAGTCGGATCACATGAAGAGACCAGAAACAAAATGACCCATTACCTAACTAACGTTGTCAAAACTCTGCCATCAAATGTCATGTTATTAAAGCTGTCAAATGCATTCTATGAACAGACTTCAATATGATGGATGTGACATTATCCATTGCTCTGAATTCGAGGCTCAGTCTCTAGCTCTTTGGCTCATTAACCTTCACCTTATTTCCAAAAAACCTCTTTTTGTGCTGATCACTCCAAATTGTGAAACACCATTAAGTAATTAATAAGTGAGGATAGTAATTTGGAACATATTTCAAGGGTCTAGGGAAAAAAGGAGGGGGTCTCAGGAAGGAAGTAGTGCAGTACAGGATGTCGTGAACATTACAAAGTGTGGTTGAAGTTAAAGTGATGTAGGTTTATAAAGCAGGCTGCACTGGAAATGCTCTGACAATAAGAACATTTAAAACTGTGAAAAACTGACCCGAGCGTTGGACTGGAAATGACAGATGGGTGTGTCATTAGACGATCAAAGACAGATGAATCCTACTGGGGGACCTTACTTGTGAAGCTACTTTACTTATCATGAAGGTGCTCTCAAACTGTTAAGACAGCAATCTGAGAAAGCTGTTGAAAATCTTCTCTTAATCCCCCATCTACCTCCGGGCCACATAATGCACATAATCAAACTGAGCCAGGAAGCTGAGAATTAATTCGGTGCACATATTCTTTACTGTCCACACTTTAGCACACACACACATGCACTCACACTCTTTACCCCCCCACCTAATGCCCCAGTCCTACCCATAACTCCCACCACTGTCCCTGCAGCCAGATGAGGTGGACTCCATGCAAAGACCAGCTCCAGCAGGAATGTGGCCTGTTGCTGATCTGTATCAAGGTTTGACTGGGATCAAAAGTATTAGAACCACAGCAGGGTTACACTGATGCAACCTATTGATGTGTCCTGAATGACAGACACCACCTTTGATCAGTGGAGATCATGGCAAAGGTGCAGAGAACAAAAAAAAACTTTTATGCCAGTATTCAATTAAAATACAGGTGTAATGATATTGCATATGTGAAATAAGATCTTAAAATGGGGGCCAAGACAAAGTAGATAATGATATATATGTCTAGTAACATGTAACCAAGTTTCAACTAATGTACTCCAAGCAACATTCAACACATACACCAATGTAAACTAAATTATTAAATGGTCCCAAGACATTTATTCCATCAGTTTATGCAATACCACAAATAGAGAGGCATGGTGAGAGGAAATAAAAATATAAGAAGTCTTGAGCCATTTAGAAAATTTAAGTCGCCACACATTGTATTGCAACTGCTGCCTTAACCTCTTTTCATTACCTATGAGCCTTGTGAGATTGCAAGGTAAATTATTTAACACAAGTGGAAAGCAGAAAAGTCAAACTTCTTTTACACAAATATCTTTTTTATGCTTTTCACTTTTTATTTGGTATAATTTTTTTAACCTTGTCTGGGCTTTAATATTGCAGAAATAAATCAATAATCCAGCAGTTGTAATGCGGTGACTCCTTTTCAAGGGTCAGTGCTACCTTTTACCTATCCATGACACATTGTCAAAAATCTCTTTTCAAGCCAACAGCGATGCAGCTTGTAAAATGTGAGGATTTCAAAAGCTAATATCTTGAGATGTCAGAATTAATTGTGCCTTTACTAACAGGGAGGACACTGTGTATAATAGTACTCCTTATCCTGCTTGTCGACCATCTTCTCCGTTTTTCAACATTACCCTCTTTGTTGTTTCAGGTGAGTTAGCCAATGCTCACTACAGAGCTTAAATGATCAAACTTCCTGTTGCATAGCAACAAGCATTACATAAGCCTCCCTGTGCAGTTTCAGCCCTTCATTCTTGTGTTGTTGAGTGCACTCAGGATGGATCTTCACATTTTCCTAAGCAGGCAGGAGATAAAACACCACCTGTAGGTGTTTGAAAGATCAAGCTGGACCACCAGCTGATGTAAAGGCCTCAAATGTTCTATTAAAGTGAATTGTGCTAATATATGCACCTACTTCAGCAAACGACATGTGTGTGGACACCAAGAGTGTATGAAACTAACATTAGGAGTGTGAATGTCCAGCAGGTTAATGCTGTCTACAGAGCCAGGAGATTAACCTGGACATCTGATTAATGTAAGACTCTTGTATAATGCAACAAACAGCTCTACACACATGCAGGACCTTTTGGCCTCCCATGGGATTCTGTGGTGGGGAAGCCAATAACAGAAACAGACAAGTGAGTCCAACTCTATCTAGCGTTCACTCTTTTGTCTGTTTTTATTTCGTTTATTTTTTTTACTTGTTCTATAATAGGCTTTAAAGTCATGCCATATTGACTGGAGTTAGGAACGCTCTGGTTACATTGTGGAACATTTATACCACGCTCATATTTGCAACTGTGTCTTTTTTGTATGTACACAACTTTACATGACATTTCTCGCTCCATTAAGAAATGCAACCACCAATCAGTATTAATTTACTTTACTGAGCCATCACACATAATCCATTAAGGACAGAGTATAAACTGTATTAAGTCAATGATTTTTGTACTAAGTAGAGACTGAACCGATTCAAGTCTGAAGTCTTTTCGATCACGTGATTTCAGACTCGGTCAGTCATTATGGCCCAATCACTGAACAGCTGCCAGTGAGGTCTATAGATGACAATCATGTTTTTATTTAAATTTTTTTAATGACAGGGGATGATGTGGTGGAGCTCATCAGTGAAAAATTAGGCTTGTAATGATAAAATTATGTGTACTGGTGAACAATATACACCAGGAAGTGATATATAACATAACATTATAATGGATAAATAACAGTAACATTAGGTAGAAGTGGTAGAATGAGAGAAGATGGAGAAAAAATATTAATGAAACTAGGAAAGTTGAGGCAGCTCAGGCTAAAACAGAGTATGTGTCAGTGTGGAAAAGTGTTGGAGGAGTGAAAAAGAGAAAGAAAGCAATCAAAGGATGAGCTTTATAAAATCAGAATCAAAGCGGGCGAGTGCTGAGTGCCACAGCAGGTAACAGAGGCACACAGCTGAAGTGGGCTCACCACTCAGATCGGATAAATAAAAATTAGGTCAATAAAACAAAGAGACATAGGATGGTTTAGTTACTCTGAATTTTTAAAATGTATTATATAAGAATCTGACTGGGATTGACCAATCACTCAAAATCACAGGACTGAGGCAAAAAAGCCTGATCATGTCATCTGTACTTATAACCCTGAAAAAGTGATGGCAAAGTACACAAAAATCTAAACACATGCCGTTTAGTAACTTAACCGTAATAGCAGACCTACATGTCCTATTTATTGAATGATAAACTTACAAATCTCATATCTCAGAGCATGTTAGTATTGAACAACACGTTTGTAAGACTAGCAGGAAATAACCAGAGGTGGTAAAAGAACTCCCATTCTGTACTTAAGTAGAAGTACAACTACTTATGTGGAAAAAATTATCTGGTAAAAGTAGAAGTACTGATTCAACTCCTTTACTTAAGTCAAAGTTAAAAAAGTACAACTTTTCAATTGTAATAATGTTAAAAAGTAAAACTGCATTTTTTGCCCTGGATGAAATAATACTTATTTAACCAAGAATAAACAAAAGTTTCAAAATTATCCTAAAATAAAGCCTTTAAAAGTGAGTTGCAATGTAGATAAAGTGTTTGAGGAGGTCACAGTACTCAGTTTTGTGGGTTAGGGCAGGAAATTTAGAAAACATTATGATATAAAAAATATTACATGACAAATTCATAAATATGAGATAAAAAAAAAAATCACAATTCTGTGATAAAAATAATTAGAATATATAAAATCACAATTTCTCTCAACTGTTTCTTCATAAAGTCATATCTATTCAGTTTGAAAAAGTAACGTCTGTTCTGAAAATGTAAGGAGTGTAAAGTACAGATAATAGAGAGAGAAAGAGAGACAGTAAAAGTAAAAGAGTTGGCAGAAAATTAACTACTCAAGTACAGATATCTAAAAATCTACTTAAAGTACTTTTACTTTGTTAATTCCCACCTCTGGAAGTGACACCATATTTGAGCAGCTTTCAGGTTGGAACAGTTTATTAAAAGGTCTCATTCAGCTGAAAACCACTTTTGAAATCTGATGGGTCATCCCGAGTTACCAACAAATGCTGCATTTTAAAGTGTGTGTCACCTCCACTGGCTGTATTTACCATTCATAGAAAACAACACAGAAAGGACCAACTCACTAACACATTACGTAATGTGGACATGGGGTTAAGCCCGCCCACGTAATGCAGATGACACTCCCCACAGCCCGTTCCCCATTGCAGCGAATCTGAAGTAGCATTAGCATTAGCATCTACAAAGGAAGAATGGGCTACAGTAGCTGCTGCACAAGCTTGAAAAAATAAAAAATAAAAATAGCAGTGCAACTCGTTCATGTGGAAATAAAGCGTGGGTTTTTTTTTCCTACAAGTTTCCAAACAAGCGACGGCACGAAACCTAGCTGGATGCTACTCTCGGATGGTAAACATACACAGAACCAGAGCGGTAGGGGAGTGTTCCTTCATGCATTCATTTGATATGTATGAGGAAGTACCGGAAAACTCTGTTTGACCTCAAGTCATTTTTCTACCCTCCAAAAGCAGCTTGAAATAAAGCAACCTGGATGTTTTTTTTTTTTTTTTAAACAGAACCAACACACAATGTATTCACTAACAATGGAGAACAAAGCAATATTAATGAAATGACGTTTGAATGAGACCTTTAAAATCAAAACTCCAACTAAGACATCACACTTCCTAACACAACTAGGTGCAATTGCCGGTCAGTTATTTGGAAGCTCTACCTTCTTGACCTAACAGTTTATTATGGGCATGGCTACAGCGGTCAGATGGTCCAAAGAGTTGAACCTGTTGAAGCAGCTGAATGAGTCCATTTGCCTCATGGGACACGGCTGCAGGAAACCCGAGACTGCGACTGTTGTCAGTGGTTGACCTAGTCACCCATTGCTGATTAAAAGGCATGATGTTTTGACAATAAACACCCCATAGTAACATAATCTTTAATATTCAAATAAGCAGGATTAGGCTTTTGTATGTGTATATAGTTTAAAGGGCCAGCTCATCAGAGGCATGTGAGTGAGCCGAGAGTTAAGCCTCCCATAGAGAGGGGGGTTTTCATGGCAGGCTGCAGGGTTCATGTACTAAAGGTAATTAGAAGGGAGGGGGATGCACATGGCATAAAGCCTCTCCCAGATAATGAATGGTGAATAGAGGACTCCTAAAGCCCAAAGACAGATTACCATTTAAATGGTGTGAGGTTTAAGTTTGCTGCAGGGGCAGCCATACTGTACAGAGACAATGGGCCGTCACACGGTGAGCCCAGCTCGGGATTAGAATTTAACTATTTTTGTGATTAACTCTGTATGGCACAGAGGTTAAATCGACTCCACCAGCCAAGGAAATATCCATGCTCCTGCTGACTCCTTTCAAAGATAGGCCAACTGTTTTCATCTGCGGTTAGTGTGCAGATTGTAGATACATCACTAAAATTACACAAAATGCTAGAAACACCATTCACAGTTTTCCAAAGCAATCACTGATAAATGTTATATCTTCACTTTATGATTACATTTAATGAACAAATGAGGAAGAAAAATACTTTGAGAAGCTGAATTACACCATATTTTGTATTTTTCTTACCGAAAATTTTGATCTTAGCAGATAACACCCTCTATATGACAGGAAATATTTTAAACTCCATTAACCATAAATCAATTATGATAAAATATTAAATTTTGTTGGTCATTGCAGAAAGCTGTGGGCTGTAACCATTAAATTAAGTCACAGTACAATACATACAGAACTCAAGCTGTGCCCAATAGATGCAGAACAAGTGTATTATTTATTTGTATTTTATTTGACCTTTACGTCATCGGGCAGTCCCTTAAGATAGAATCTGTTTGTTTTTTTCCATGGGAGAGGAATAGTAGTACAATAGAAAGGTTACATATCAATACACATGTAGTCTAAGAGTATGGAGATGTAGTGCACAAGCAACATATTTAGGGAAATAAATTCACCGAGGTTTGGAATTAATTTCAGAATGGGTAATGCCACAAAATGTCAGAAATTTTACTTAGCTACTTTTGAGATTTTCTTAACAGAGTATTTTCTATATCTATGTTTTTGCACATGCTAGCTCTTACTGAACTGGGTGACACACAGTACTCAGTTGTAAGTTGAGGGGCAGTGCAGCACAGACTGATCTCAAGTCTGAATAAAGAGCTTTTCGTCTGCTAAGCTCTGGTATAAAGCACAGTGATGCTTCCGTGAAGTCTAAGCAGAAAACCTCAACAAACCCTGCACCCCCCCCCCCACAGAAAAGTACAATCTCAGGTTAAAACTGTGCTGCTCATAGTAGCTGACGAAGTGATGAGACAGCAAACTGAGCTTAACACAGAGAACCCTGGGAGCATAAAGCACATGGAGGATCAAATAAATGACAGTATGGACCCTCACCTTCACAGCAGGCCATTTGTCAGCCCATGTGCCCTTTCAGAAACAACATTAAAACCATATATTTCTCTGACCACCCTATGTGAAACGCCTGACTTCCTTCAGTGAGGACAAAAAAACAATAGCCATTAGTTGCCCTCACTGAGGTTGATTTGCCAAATCTATCACCCTGTCTTTCAAGTGCATGGCCACCATATAAACAGACCGATTCACACCTTCACACACTTGATCTCAGCATGTCACATACCCATCACTCCTCCTCTTCCCTATAGATGACAGTTAAATATTCATGACATTTACCACAGGATTTTACTTGGCAAAGGTACAATTTAACATGTCTGTATCATGTCTGATGCTCCATCTGTGTGGGCTCTGCAACATTTCTAACATAAAATGACAAGTGTGACATACAGTAAATGTATACAGACAGACACTGGTTGCTTTAAATGATTTCTACAGTTACAACACATATTAAACTCAATGAGGTCAAGGAAACAATATATTTATAATCTCTTTCATAGAAACAAACACTGACAAATGAAAAACAGCATACGTATGATAGCATTTACAGAACTTGCTAACTGCAATGCCCGTCCTCTATACCTACCCCCAGATTTTGTAAGACAAATGAATTAATATAGGGAATTAAGAGGGAAAAACAAAACTGCAAAATATAGTAAAATAAGTCATACCTGGCACAACAAACCTTGCACCTTACCTGTATAGTAACTTATTTTGGCATCGATCCAGCCAATGTCATATCTATGCATGTGCTGATGTTAGCGCGTATATAGAGGTAATTGTTACGCTAAGTTTGAAGAATATTCAAACACAACATATGTTCTAGATATTTTAAATTTTATCCATTAAGTAAAAATGCTAGGAAAAAAGAAAAAAAAAATTATACAAAATTTGAACCAAATTGTAAACACACCTATTCTGAGTCGCTGGTAATCCATAAACCAAATATGGCATGAATTCAACCAATGGTGTTTCCACTGTAGACTAATGGTACAACAGTTCAATTCAGCAGTCAATTCCTTGGGTTTTGAGCATGTTAGTAAAGAAGCACATCCACTCGCTGTGAGGTGCAACAGAGGAAAACACAGAACACCTGGGCGGAGGCTTCAAATGCCAGGATAGATTTTTAAAGATAGGGTTACATTACCTTCTTGGCAACTACATCAGATCTGTTTGGTTAAAACATAGTGTAGTGTAACACAAGTTGAATATGAATTTAAAAAATGGTTAAAATCCCACAGATGGGGCCATCGTGGAAACTGAACATAAACCTAGCTTAAGATAGCCCACATGCTGCAATTTAGAAGTTTGCGTGGGACACAATTTCCAGTCATGCTTATGCAAA
Source organism: Siphamia tubifer (assembly GCA_020466265.1). Taxonomy (NCBI): domain Eukaryota; kingdom Metazoa; phylum Chordata; class Actinopteri; order Kurtiformes; family Apogonidae; genus Siphamia; species Siphamia tubifer. Next base: position 16,767,646 of record CM035791.1, read on the forward strand.
GAATTATGATTTTCAGTCCCGCTCCCATCCAACCAAACTAAAAATATAATTTTGCATATACAAGGATACATCAAAATGTAATGATACTCTGTTTGGCCCCTCGTGGCCAGCCAGGTCTTGCTACAGTACCTTAATGTTACCTACCAGAGATTTTTGCAGACTATAGTTTGCTAATCTCTACCCATGACAAGTTTAGGTAGAAGACTAATCTTCGTCAATTATACCCGAGTCATTGCGGGGATATTGCTTTGGGTTGAATAATGATCTTTGAGAATTGAGTCTTTTGTGTTAATCTGATGAATCTAATAATAATTTACAGAATAATCATTATGATTGTTAGTTGCAGCCCTACTACAGACATTTGAAAATTCAGCCAGTATAAGTAAATGAGAGAAAGCGAAAAAAAAAAAAAAAAAATCGTAAAAATTCATTAAAAAAAATTTGAACTTTTTTTTCATTATTTGGTCAAAATTGACAAACTGTAAAACCTGTGATTGCGCAGTCCGTTATGTAAAATTTACTTGATTCTCTTTAAGTTAGTGTAAACACATACTGTACACTTTAGTGTGTTATCTTGATAAAGAAGCAGAGCAAGTCCTCTCCTGCACAAGTGTTCTATATCATACTAAAAAACTTTATTTCTCTTTCATTCACATTTGAGATTTGTACGTTGAATTGTGTCCTACAGAGAAGTTTGGCCACTAGAATGTTAACAAACAAACCAAAAACAATACCCCTTGTGTTCCCCTCGGGAGACAGGGTAATTAAATGAATTGAAGTGCAACAGAACACAAAAACATGTGCACTATATATAAAAACTAGACATACGGACAATTACTAGCAAACTTAACCAGTATTTGTTGGTTCTAAGCAGAAAATTACAAGAACTGTCAGTAATTTTACTATATACTTCAAATACAATTATAGAAATATACATGTTAGAGCTATATCAACACCAGTCTTGTCATTTTTATATAGGTTTTCTATTACAGAGGAAGGGAAACACAAATTAATTATCTTATCCAGAGATAAATCTGGGAGCATAAAGGAGTTTCAAAAAGCAATAAAAAAAAAACATTGCTTTGCCAAACGTTTATTTTTTCAAGATACCAGGATGTAATATAGTAGAAAATTAAATGCAGAGCTCAAAAGATATACAATTGCACTATAGGTAGTGTAGGTACCATTTTAGAATTGGTCTCTTAACGCTTTATGAAAGAAGCCTAAACATTTCATTTCATTATTGCTTCCACTAATGAGGTTATGCTTTCACCTCTGTCTGTTTGCTTGAACTGTGCAGACTGTTTTATAGAGTAAAAGTGCTAAATTTAGACGCTAGGTACCAGGAAGGTGGGATTTCCACTTAAGTGTCCCTAAAATACCCTATGAATTTTCAAATAAAAAGGACAAATGTGAAGGCCAAGCAATAGATGGAGCTTCAGGATGACTGTCATATGATGATAGTGCCTCCCCCGCTCAAAGGTGATGAGGAAAAGTTGTTAAAGCACTTCTTCATCTTGAACTCCACCCTCCCTTTCTCTGGTTTGGTTTGCAGGAACCCCCGATGTTGAGTGCGTCACCCTGAACACACTGACACCCCCCCCCCCCAACCCCCCCCCCCCCTCTCAAGACCCATTAAAGGCTGCATTGTTTCCCAGGGGTCAGCCTGGGTTTCATTCCAAACTTTTAACACAAACCAGGAAATGCAAGTCGAGCATTTTAAGCCTCAGTCAATGGCAAAGACAAACAGCGCTCTGGTTTCCCACTGTTCTCAATATGCCTCCCAAATGTTCAGTGTAACTCAGCTGACTGAGGAAGATGCGCTTCAATTATTGCGTGAAACAGCAGGGAAAGAGGAAAAATTAGTTTGTACGAGCAGCATGATGTTTAAAAGTTGAAAGCCGGCAAAAGAGCGCTCTATAGAAACCCCATACATGCTACTACTTAAATTTTATTTTCTCTTTTTCAGAAGTCAGTATGTATTTAAAGACTGCCCAGGTTCCATTATCTCTTTGACCCTCTCTGAGCTGCATCACGCTGAGAACAGAGATGTATCGTGGCCAAATCTCCCCATTGTCCACACCTCAGGCACACAAAGGCTAATGTATAGTGTAAAGCAGCCTTTTGAGTGGTTGACAGAGCAACAAGGCCTGCTGCTGAAGGGTTTTCTCTTCAGGTTTTGTCTCGGGCTTTCCATCACAGCTGAGCTCAGCCAGCAGAGTCAGTGAGCGGGGGTTGGCGCAATCTGCTGTACTTTTCCGCTGCTCGCAACCTCTGGCCCTCCTTCCTCCTCTGTTTTTTTCTTCCCTTTCCCCCTGTCCCATCACTGCTTTTCTCAATCTTATCTCTTCTACCTGGGGCTGAACAGCAGGGGCATTTTAAACCACAACTATGACTGGTATGTACATTGAAATACACTTTACAGGCATGAAGACCCTCAGGATCTGTAATCCAGCACTCACAGTAGCCCACAGTGTGATGCTAATCTGAAGAGTTGCCTTCATGCAGTTGCAGATTGGGTCTGTGCATAAAACAATGGTGACCTGTTGACATTGTTGTCTTGATAATATACACCCAGGCTAAATCATTAGCATTGAGTAAAACCATACCGAGGATAGGCTACATAATAATGTTATGGTAATGTGAGCTACATGTGATGCTATATTGTTAGATAATGAAGAAAAAGGCTTTAAAAAAAAACTGCCATACTGTTTTAGCATTTCATTTAAAGGTTTTTTTTTTTGCATATATTCTAAAATTTTATGGATATACTGTAAGTATGTTCTTTGGCATAATAGAACTGCTTAAACAATCCAACCTAAACCATCTTTCAGTTATTTTATAAGACTACTTATCAAATAAAATATTTTATATACGATAGAAATATGACAAAGAGGATTTGTCATTGTATTGTATTAAACTGATGTTCATTTTCAAAGGTTTTTTAGCAACAAAATATTACTGTATAGTGAGACTTCATTTGTGCTTTCTTTATGAATAATTATTTTATCAATACAGTTCAAATGATCGCAGCTTGATTAATATCTAATAGATAATAAAAAGAATCAAATACACTCAGTTTCTCCCTTTATATATATATATATATATATATATATATATATATATATATAAAATCACAAAATACACTAAAATGCAGATTTTTATTTTGATTCAAGGCAAGTATAGCAATATAATTTTAGCTCATTAAAATATTAAAAATGTTAAAGGTGTCATTCCATGGTTATTTCATTAATATTACTGTGTTCTCCATTGTTATTGACTACATTTTGTGTTGGTTCTATTTTTTTTTTTAATATCTGGATTGCTTTGTTTCAAACCGCTTTTGCACAGTAGAAAAATGACCTGACGTTGAACAACAGAGTTTATCGGTACTTCCTCATACATGTCCATGACGCGGTGACTAGGCGTCTCTGATTGACTCAGAATGCGTGATGAACACTCCCCCCTCCCCTTTCGCTCTCTGTGTACGTTTGGTATCATCCAGTTAGGTTTCGTGCAGTTGCTTGTTATAAAAACGTGCAGAGAAAAAAAAAACAAGGCTTTATTTCCACAGAGAGCACATGAACCACTTTGTGCCGCCATTTTTTTTCAGGTTTGTGCAGCAGCTACTGTGGCGCCGTCTTCTCTTGTAGATGCTAATGCTAATGCTACTTCAGATTCGCTGCATTGGAGGATTGGTTTAACCCCACGTGGGTGACGCTAAAGCCCATCCGACGTCACATGGACAGGCTTTTTCTGGGTCCCTCGTTTCTCTTGTTGTTTTCTGTGAATGCGGTATGCAGCCAGTGGAGGTGACAAAGTACTTTCAAAGGCAGCATGTGTTGGTGACTCAGGGTGACTCATCAGATTCCAAAAGGAGCGTGGAACAGTAGTTTTCAGCAGAATGACACCTTTAAATCAAAAGCTAACAGTAAATTAATTTAAATAAATTATTTTATTTAATCTCTTGTGTAATTTCTACAAAGATTACATTTGCCTTAAACAGATAAACTATCACAAAAACTTTTGATAATACTGTGTTTCCCTTGTTTGACATATGAAAGTTTGTACAAAGTTCCTGTTATTTTGTGCATGTGGTGTGACAATTGTGCCAAAAGAAGCTGAAGGAAGAAGCTATGTGGAAATGAGATGCGTTAAGACATCCTTGTTAAAAGCTTGTATTCTATCCCAACTTTCATTTCATATACAGACCATGAAACCCCTGCTTAAAAAGCCAGCTGAAGCTAGTTTTGGCCCTAAGCCTCTTTTTTTTTTTTTTAATGTTGCAGCTAAATAGGCAGCTGATGTGAGCCATGTGGTGAGTGTTACAGCCCACTCTTTGTGATACATGCTCATATAAAAAGTGCTGTTAATGAACGTCGAGTTTCCCCTGTATTAACAGTAGGGGGAACTTCCCAAAGGCTGCAAAGCCAGGAGGAAAAACTCCCACTGATATTTCCCATGTGTGAATACGCCCTTGAAAATACAGTACATCACCCACTGAAAAATGCAGAATCCCTTGTTGAGCCAACAGTAATTCCTTGCATGTCTCCTCTAAAAAGACACAAAAATGTTTACAATGCATCTGATAAGTTCACCCTGTGTGTGTGTGTGTGTTGGGGGAGGGGTGCAGGGCAGTTGAAATAACACACCCTTGAAAGGCAAATATCTGCAACATGATGGACTTGATCGTTCAGTTTGACAAGGTAGAGGCTGTAGAGATGGATATGTTTCAGTGAAATTAGGAAAAGTGAGCATGTGTGGTTGAAATGATCCTCTTCTGTCATTGGTTATTTATACCCAAGCATTACAGAGTCATTGGAGTCCCTGACCTCCCCCCACTGTTACTATTGATCTTCACACAGCCTCTGCTCCCTGCATCTACTTCCACATAAACAACCTCTTGACGCTACTTCTCCCTCTGCATTTGTCTGTTTTTGCACCAAAAAAATACCTTTTTTTTCATTACCTAAATGTAGGAAATTATACCAAATGGAAGGACTTCCTGTTGATTTAAGGTGATGTAGTTGAGGTTACACCAGCAGAAGTGAGGAGTTAACCCTCTCTCAGCTGGAGCACAACCAACATGGCTGCTTAGGGATTAACATGAGGGGGGATGGGATGCATACAGTAACATGGTTCCTCCGCATGCTACACTTTTAAGTCCTTGAAGGAAATATCAAATGAAGGACAGACTTGCAAAAAATAAAGGATTGTTGCATTGTTTCTAAAGTCCCCCTGTGACAATTTTGTGCTGGGGATTAGCAAGTTATTCTAGGCAATCAATAAACACGCACAGATAAACATTCATCAGAGACATACAGCAAATAATGAGCAGGCCAGGACACTTTCACTTTATCCACTGCTTTTGCCCTTTGTACTATATCTTAGCAGAAAAAGGAGCACATTCCAAATTCTTACAATACAAGGAGAGGGAGGAGATGGGGGTGGGGAGGGAGAGGGAGAGGGCTCTGGGTGGGATGTAGTGTGAAAACTGCCAGAAGAAGGTTATGTTATTCTAGCACTTCAGATAATTCACATCAACATCCAAATGAAGGTACAAAAATGAATAGGAATTTGGAGGAGTATCTTAAAAGACAATTTATCTTTGTGTGAAACTACAGTGTAAATTAACAAACATGAGTTAGGGTTTAGGGGGGAAAAAAATATCACAATATGTGGAAGATTTCAGCTGTACCAATCCCCAGTAGCTGCCCTCATACCAACACTGCTGACTGTGTACAAACCAGCACACCAAAGATCAATACATATGGAGGCGCACTGTGCAATTCACTACCGCACTGAGCTACATCATAACACACAGATAAACAAGACACTTGAGGGCATCTATCACAGGGAACGCTGTGGAAAAAAAAAAAAAAAGCTAGAATATCTTTGCGCTCATTAGCTCTAGCAGCAAAGATCATTAACAACATACAGAGCTAATCCCATCAAATGTGACTAAAAAAAAAAAAAAGAGTAAAAAAGCATCTGTATTTGCTCAAACTGCAATGATGATTCTTTGGAGTAGGGTGGAGCTAATTGAACTTCTTTTGAGCATTTATTTCTGTCGTAGCAATCTCAAGGCAATATGTGCTACTAGCAAATAAGCAACAAACAATGGGTGAGTAAAACATGAAATCAGGATATACAACAATCAGACTGCAAGAGAATCACAATCCCTGTCCTTATTATTTCACAGGAAAAAAATATATATATAGACCATTAAAAGGAAGCAAACACCATCATGCCTGCCCTTCTTACCTTCCCATGTATCCATTTCATGCTTATCCCAGTCTTCCCGGCCCCCATTCATGCATGGACTCAGTTAAAGAAAAGCCAGCAGGCCTGGTCGCCTCATGACTCTTTTCTTTCTGTGCCTCTGTAGTGTTGTCTCTCTCCCACTCTCTCTCCCCCGACAACCTCTTTCCTCGACACCCTGCCCCTCTCTGACCAGCCTGAGCCAAGCAACGCCACTGGTCACTTTACTGCCTAGTCACATGACTGCAGAGTTCAAGCCCTGAGGTCACGGCTTGGCTTGAGCTCCAATGACAGCTAGGGGTTATCTGAGTGGAACTGATAGTCCTATTTTCACTGGTGTTCAACAATACTGACCCCACCCCACAGTCCCACACCACTAGGCTCTGGCCAAATTAGCCTCTCCCCCTTTCTCAGCACTATGCCTCTGGCACTCCTGAAGGGGACCAAAGTGCATGTCCAAGCATAAACACAGGTTCAGGCTGACAAAACACATGAACATTAACTAATTGAACTACTTAGTGCAACAGGGAAGAAGGTTAGGTTTCACTGCTCGCTTGGTTACAAACTGAAGACAGTAAAGCTAACAAATCTAGGGGTCATTAAGTTGAGTTGGGTCATACTGAATTTGGAAACACTGTTCCATCGTCATGAGATTTGACTAAAGCCAGAGTCACAAAGTCTACACTGAAAGACGTCCATCATGTACAAGCTTGTCCACGACTTCCTGAATAGTAGCCAACTACCTAGAGTTACATTCCACTGTTTATTATGGTTGTTAAATTAGAGGATCAACAATCATGAGTAACCAGATGTATGCCTGTCTTTGATTTTTCACATTTTATGTAGATAAGAAGTTAAACAATAGACTGTTGTGTGGAAAAGGGGCGGGATTAAATAAATTATACCACCTTCCACTCATTTTCGAATATGTAAATGAAGTCATATTTTAATGTATATGTTCTTCCTATAATTTGTTTCATTCACGACAAAGTACAATTATCTTGTTTTGTTGGATATTGAAAATAAACAAAACTAAACTGCTTCTATTATAAAACTGTCAAATAAAAAGGTAAAACCTACCAAAATGAAACACTTTATCCAATTTAATAATTTGCGGTTTGTGTTCTTTGGGTGTTGGGCTGAAGGCAAAAACCCATTTTCCGGCAGCAAAATGAAAATGAAGATTATCTATTCATTTACTCTAGAATGTTTTTTTCCCCACTTTAATTCAGATTAATGTATCTCTTTTCTTGTGCCTCAATCAATTAATTCATGCCCTGCAAACTAATGAGGAAGTTTTTTTCCTCATTAATTTAATCTTGTTTTTTTTTTTATTAATGCCTGAAATCAATAGCAAACTCTTTTCTGAAAGTCTATATGAAATATTTTAGATACATTTTTTTGGGTTATTTCATCACTTTCAGTTAAGGAAACTTTACTAGAATGACAAAGCTTGTTCTCCACCTTAGCTTTAAGAAAAATTATTCAACTGTGAACCATCAATAAAATAAACATAATGCTACCGACAATAAAAGTAATTGAACTAGATGTAATTGTTTTTGTGTCTTATTTTTTGGTGGGTGGGTGGGGGGGTGTTCTAACAGAATTAGAGTTATTATGTAATTGTATTTTTTTTGTATTTTTTACATAACTGGGTGTCACTGCTTAATCATTTTAATTGTAAATGTGTATTTAGTGAATGCAAAAATAATCACACGTGGTGCAACAACCACTAAAATGTCAAAACCATATTATATTGTCATGATTGCAGAGAAGAGCACTTCCTTGTTTCCCGCTTCAACCTTTCACTTCAATTCCCACTTTAATGTAAATGACCTCACACTTTCAGTTCATGATTTAGCGCATATGAATGAAGTGACATATCTAATCCCGTGGGAGGTGCAGAGATAGTCTTACCATCCAGTTGGTTGGCTTCCTTCATCCCCTCCTGCAGCCTGGTAAGAGGGCCAGAGAACCATCCGGTGTCTCACCAAATTGCCACACCAAACTATCCCACGGCCCAAACCGCCCGATGCCCTGCACCTTTTTCTCTGCTTTACACTGTAACAAACAATCCACGTCCTGGACCCTCTCCACAGCTCCACCCAGCTAATACCACTTGGTCACTCTTACATGCAACACATGACCCCACCCCACCTCCTGAAGACCCAACCCCCACACCAACACCACCATACACACACACACACACACATACACACACCTTGTGAATGCTAATAGCCAGGGTCACTCTTAAGTCACATATAAGAGGCTTTTCACATTCAAACACAACACACACAGACATACATGTGAATACATGAGGCATAAAAAGTGAGATGCGACACACAAGCACGGGAGGATTCTGAAAAACACCAGTTAAGCTGTCAGACCGTGCAGGTTGGGAAGCGGGTAGGAATATGAGTGCATGTGTAACCTGTTGGTGTGATCAAAGCCAGTCTCGCCGTCTCCTAGTTTACTTTACACTAATACCATAAGAGTCTACTACCATATGTCACTGTGTCAAAGGCACGGCTTAAGAAGCAGCTCGCCAAGGTGTTGTAACTGGATACACCTTTACATGCAGATTTGAGTATTAATATTATTTTACAGTCCAGTACGAATTAACAGGAGAGCAGTGGAGTAAGCCACATGCATAATCAGTCAGTACAGCTGTGAAACATTGTAGTTTAATTTCATTTTTTACTTTACAACTACATTTCACAGGTCATTTCAGACTTTATTTTGTGTGTAGAACAATCAACTAGTTGTAAATTAGCCTTATATTTTCAAGCACTGATATTTCAAATATTCCTATTGATTGATTTGTGGATTTATTGCTTTCTAGAAGCTGAAAAATGTGCAATGTAAGAATGCATAACACAAAGTATGACACACAAAACCAAGCCTCAGGTCATGTTACTCTTCTACTTACTACCACGAAGATTAACATTTCTCAGTTTGTCATGTTAAGTGCAATTTAGTCTAAAAGCAGCATTTTATGAAGGTATTTTTGTTCTTACTTCCACTTATTCTTTTTTTTTTTTTTTTTTTTTTTAAACATACGCATTTGACATAAATCCAGATTTTACATTCCTGGTAAACAGACATTTTACAAAAGGTTATTTTAGACAGGAAACCCAGCAGGAACACTAGGTCTCTGACATTTATTTACATGCAAACAAATAAAGAGACCTCTTTTTTTTTTTTCTAAATAAATTACCTTATTGTTGTCTCCATACCAGCAGAGTCTAAAGCTTTGTTGACATGTTTTCAGTCTGAATGACATAACCTTGCTTGTCAATACTAATAGCAAATCAAACCTGAGCCACTCGGGGGAAGGAGGCGGGGGGCACCATATGTCACCCTTGACCTTAGCACCTTTCCTCCCATGTGGCAAAGATGAACAGCATAATGGGCCATGTTGCCTTTAACCTTGAAGTCACTGGGAGTCAGGATGGTGTGGAGGATGAATGGCGAGAGGTCCCTGGCATCCAGTTGCCACAATGGCGATGGGATGTGCCTTTATATCACCCATAATAACTACTGGATGTCCATATCTGACTCACTCATATTAAATCCCATTGGATAAAAAATATATTAAAGAGAGGCGTATGATCTATTCATCACTAATTTGTTTAAATGTGAAATAAACAAGTGGTAAAAATCTGAATTTTTGTTGTTTTTCAATGTAATTTCAATCAAATTCCATAAATAGCACCACACTTTTCAAACCACAATAAAAAAAACACTGTAAATATCTTGCAGAATATACCGAAGAAACTTCAGCAGTTATTAAAATCCAAAGCTGGGCTCAGACGTCTAAATGAAAGATGTTGGATCTTTTTAGAAATGGAACACAAAGTAGTTGGTTTTAGGAAATAATGTAAAAGTTAAAAAACAATCTGCAGTAGCATATTCATTTTTTCTACCTATATTTTGGTTTGGTATGATGGAAAATGTGGTCATGTTCAAGTATTTAGTCGACTGTTACCTACATCAATATCCTTATCTACCGAGTCAGACTACTTTCCTTTCCTTTATAAAAGCTCAAACACTGTGCATGTATTGCTGCAAATACTGATTATGATCAAGTATTAATTAATCTGCCAATTATTTAAATAACCAATACTGCAAAATAATCAAAATACAGTTGCGTACTTTTTTTTTTTTTACTGCTGTAATTCTGTGGTTACATATGGACCTATAGCTGTGATTCTGAACCAAAGGCCACATCCAAACCATCCAGGACCCAACTTCTACAAACATTTTCTTGTTTTCCCTAAACCTTAAAGTACAACTAAAGTGAATGTGTCATGTTAAAGCCGCCTCAGGCACCATACATTCCATATAGAGCTTGCTACACTCTTAAGTTTCTTCACAATCAAAAAAATGTATTTTAAAACAAGGAAAAGTCATCACCTAAAATGTTAATTTGATTAAAGGTCAGCTCAAATGACCTATTGTGTGGCATGTTTTCTTCATTTCCTTATGAACATTTGTGTAACAAAGGGTAATTCTTTTGTTGCGGCACCCCTCCCCCCCCTCGGTATACTGTCAAGTATGGCCGAACCTCTCCACAAAGAGCTTCAAGAAAAACCAGAATGGGATAAACAAGCCTTGTTCACCTTCAAATGCACATATATCATAAGTACATTGTGATTTCCCAAAACAAAACCGCAGCATGGATCCATTTTCTGACTATCAAAGAGTAACAATCAATGTTTCTTGTTAAAACTCATGAGTCTTCTCCAAAGCAGTTCCAGACCTTCACTAAACCCTCACCAGAGAAGAACCTCTGCTCTGTTTATGTTAACAACTATTACCATATACTACTGTACACCATATTACTATATTTAACTGTAGGTAGGAGGTAATGACATCCACCTCAGATGCTAATAGAGTTCCTTTCCTTCTACATTCCAATCTGAATATGTTAAAGTGCTGCAAACACACCTTTATCAGGTGATGACTGATGACTACATGACTACAGTGAAATCTGAGTTATGATGTTGTAAGGAAATACAGCTGTGTATTTGTTTGGAGTTAATGAGCGTTTGGATGTTTATTGCTAAAGTTTTTTTTTGTAAGTTAATATTAAATATTACATTAAATCATACAAAAGAATAAGTGAAAACTGTACAAAAAAAAATTTAAGTTTTAATCGGATTAGGCACAGGGTCAATATGAATTTAGATTGATATTAATCACCATTCATTTTTCAAGAAAGAAGGGGATATATGTGCATTTAATGTGTTTGTTGCAAGTTGAGCATCACATTGGCAGAAATGCTAACAGAATCCCTAACTGATGTATGCTACTGTGGTATTATAAAGTGGAAGTACTTCAGTGAAAATAAAACCTGAAGTGTTGGTTCATTTTTCCATCTTCTTATGGGTTTATTCTGCTGGCCATTTGTTCATGCACAACATTAACTCTACTTAGACAAACTGTCTGAAATGACATGAGATGTTCAGAGTCATTCTGCTGCAGTTAATTGTGTTAAAATATTTAATCACATTAATCATGATGGATTCATCAGTGTTAATGTATTAAATCTGACAACCCTAGTAAAAAGGCAATAAATATAACCTGCAACTGTTGTCATCAAGTATATATTTAAAGACTTGTATTATATAATATGCAAATATACTGGGCCTACTTATGTTACAACAGAGTAAACCAGAACAAAATGCGATCACTTTTTAAGCTAGAAAAGTACTCAGAGTGCAGACCTCTACCAAGGCAGAACCCCCCCCCACACACACACACACACAGACCAACACCACCAAAATCTAATCATTTGTTGATCTCCCCATTACCACCATACCCTGAACATTTCATCAAAATCCATCCATATGTTATGTTGTACACAAACAGGCCGACAGAAAAACACCGGCAAAAACATAACCTCCTTGTGGGAGGTAAAAAAAATATATATAGTAACAACAATATCTGTTGGAAAGTTCTAAAAAAAAAAAATCCATGAATGTGACCTCATAACCTTATATTACACAACTAATTTAAGAATATTTCTTTCTTAATTGAGCTGTACAACTTTGCTATTAAATATTCTATTCAGTTTTCAAAAACTTAAAACATATCCAATTCCAAATGTCAATAAACTAAGACAAAATTAAGTGTAAATGAAAACCATCTTAAATGGTGACTTAAAAAAACTATTAAATAACTTTATATACATTGTCAACATCCACATGATTACATTACAAGCTTTTTGTGATACTAAAATTGCTTAAATTAATAATTAAATTCTGGTGAAACGGTTTTTAATTTTGCTTTTTCAAAAAGTTAAACTGACCACTTTTTTGCAGGTGTATAATTTCTGCCAATAGGAGCCTGACTCAATTAAAGCAATACAAAAAATAATAATAATATGCCTGCAGTTGAAAACCCTCAGGCTTACACGACCCTCAGACCAAAATTTTGCATACAGACAGATAGAGATGGACAGAACAGACCATGAACTGATGACAATACTCTGTGGTGAAGGCTAAGGGAAAAACATACCAAGGTTGTGAACTTTTAATACCCCTTCAGCCAAATATAGTGATTATGTTGTTGAAAAGACATGTTGCCATTTGACCTTGATAAAGAACCACTTTCCTTTTCTTTTCTTTTTCCTTTCATTTTCATTTTCCATGCCATGATGCATCCACAGTATAAATTTGACAATGCAACCATTTTTTTTTTTTAATGGGTAGGAAGACGGGTGAACCTCCATGTGTGGGGGTAAAATGGAACCTGCTGCCTTATTAGAACATCTGCTCAGCTGCCCAAAGGCCCTGTGGCTGATGGTCACCATCGCTGGCACCATGACCAAGTACTCAATCCGTAGTCTCAACCATCAACACCAGAAAACACCACTGTTCTCCAAAGCAGGCCGTCCCTTTCATCAAGGCTGGATAAAGACCCTGGGCAGTCGGACAAACAACAGGCCCCCTCTACAGAGCTAATGACTGGCAACTACACGTGGATCTGGAAAGGCAACTGACGTTCTCCCAGCACGTCGCAACATCTCAGAGACTTCAAAACACCTGATCATGCTGGAACTAACAGTGCCCTGGGAAGAGCGGATAGAGGAAGCCAATGAAAGGAAACATTCTAAGTACCAGGAACTGGTGGAGGAGTGCAGAGGCAGGAGCTGGAGAACATTTTATGAGCCCATAGAAGTTGGCTACAGATGCTTCTTTACAGGTCGCTCCCTCTGTAAAGTCCTTGGTCAACTGGGTGTGACAGGGGCAACCGAGACAAGGGTCATAAAATCTGAAAGTGAAGCTGTAGATTTGCAAAGCCACAAGGTAAGCTGTGACTGAAAAGGCCAGATCCATGGGCTGCTACTGGGACGCAAGCCGGGACTTGATCACCCCGGCTGGGTCACCTGGGTGAGGGCGTCTGATGTTGCAAGACCCAAAACACCCAATGAATCCAGGATACATCACTGATGATGTGTTCCAGTGCATCCATGACATGCTTTAGATGACAAAATTACAACAACCTTCTGTTCAGAGTTAGCTAAAGGGTAACAATAGTAGATGATAGCACAGTATTATGGGAGTTGTTTTTAAAAGTGGTAAAAATCTCAATCTATCTCATGTTCACTGATGAGTTAAACATCATTTACTTACCTTTAATAATGCACATTATAACGTCATGAAAAAGCTACAGGTCAGTTTTATTTAAAAAAAAAAAAAAAAAAAGGTCAAATTAACGGTCAAATGAAACACATTGAATAAACATGGATTTCTTTAAATATGAAACCTGTGGGAAATTTAGAACTTCACAATAAGCAAAACAATTGTCTGATTATAGTTAAATACTATATACCAAAATCCTCCAGAATTGCTTACAAACCTGTCCACAATGTAGAGGTCAGAGGTCAGTTTAGTTTGGAACTATAATATTTGTTTGGATTCCTATTCTGTTCATTGTTCCAACACATGACTTTTGTTCCACCTCACCGTCTTTCTGTTTGACAACTCACCTCAATAGGCTGGATAGGAGCTGACCTCAGTGTTTGGCCTCAGTTCCACTCTTGCAGATTAGATTTACAATGATCTGCATTATATTCCCAGATGCATTTGCTTTTTGGAGCCTTGATGACCAGTGGATCAATGCAACTGTTCTCTCTCTGAACTTCCAAAGGGCATATATAACTAAGGTGACCTAGCCACTGTCTCTGAGTTAATGACCAGTAAAACAGTCAATCACAAGAGCCACACTCAATAACCATTCATCATTCTTTTAATTGTTGTATATATTGTCTTCTATTCCAAAACAAGTCAATTTTGTTGAGAGGATGCATCTCTATTTTGAAGAAAAAATGCTTTTCTTTCCTGCAATGTTTTTTTTTTTTTTCTTCTCACTTCCCATTGGTATAGTAAACAGGTTCAACATGTCCCTATGAACCTGTTCAGCCACTTTGTGGTGAAACTTGAAACCTCTCATTGACTAATCACCCACTTCCACCTCAAACTGAGTCACATATATGCAACCTGTCACCTCCAATTTTCCATTTAACGCAAACTTTCAGCTTCTCAAACTGTATCAGGTTTTTTTAATAGAAAGAAATTGCATGAAGGTATGAGGGGGCACCACATGGTGAGTAAGCGGAGTGGGGGTGGGGGTATTGTACAGTGAAGGTACAATACAGCACTCTAAAGCTGCATTACCACTAGTATCAATTCTACTTTCTTTGGGATATTTCCACTATGAAAAAGGATCCGGTCCCATAGTACCTGACCCTAGATTTTTAGTATCTACTACAATGAGGTTCCAAGCGATACTAGAAAGTGACGTGATTGGCTGAGTCGTTTCTGTGTCATTGTGTTATCAACTTGCAAACTGCCATTTAAAAAAAAAAAAAATTGATTCAGAGTTACAGTAAACAGAGTGGTAAGTTAAATTCAGTCCACAATGCAATGACTACACCATGGTCGGTTGTGTGTGTTTGTCTTTCTTGGCTTATTGTTTGCTTATTGTGAGCAGTTTTCATGGATCTGATCTTTTATTCAATGGTGTTAAAGTAAATTCTAGTTTCCATGACTAATCTGACAACAGAAAAAACATCCACCACAATTGAAAATGACCTCATCTGACAGTGTTTATATAGCACAGCTTCTCTTCATGCAACATTTTAAACATTTTTAATATGGCACAAGGGAACACCATATATAGACAAATTGTGTGTTTTATTAATCAATCAGTATAGATTCTCAATGACTGATTGTTATTTAAAGAGCAGCGTAAGAGATGGATAATCATGCAAATATATAACAGGACAATTTCACTGATCAGAGCTCAAGGAAATATTCAACTATTGTCTACATTTGCTTCAGTAAATCAATGCAGCACTTAATCTTGTCCATATCATCTTCAATATAAACATGTAAATCAAACACTGCAGTTATCAGCAGAGCATTGCATCAATGCATTAGTGAAAAAAAAATGCAGTTGTAACTCAACATAACATGCAAATTATCTCAAAGTGGCATTTCAGTTTGTTCATCACCAATGTTATGAGGATTTTTACAGAGCAAGTCATTTCCTGATCCTGTGTCTGAAGTACCATATATAGTGTCAATAATGTAGTACATGGTGCATTATATTATAGGCTCAGCTTGTTTTGTTCTACTGTGGAATTTATGTAGTGAGAATAATTTCAGATCCGACATACTTCCAAAGCCATGACTAAAAAAAAAAAAAATAAATAAAAAATGACCAATCTTATTTGGAGTTTGTACCAACTTGAAGCCGACCTAAAAAAAAAAAAAGACATCCCATGTAATGAAGTGCATTACAGATGTGTGTGTTCAGAAACACTTTGGTGGAGTAAAGTCACCGAGGGCCTGTTTGGACACATGCAACTTTAATGTTAAAATAGATGTAAAAGGAGATGACTTTTCATCCTCTCACTCAAGCTGCTTTTCCACAAAAATTAGTAAGTTGACCCACGTTTTAAAAACCCACATCGATCCGGGAACAATTAGCATTTGGCCTTTCTCCATTGACCAAAAAAAGCTGAGTCAGACCCTCACTGGCAAGCTGTGTGTTGATGGGGATTATCATAAGTGCAAGAGAATTCAATGCAGAATAACATGGAGGCCAGTCAGGTGTTGGTCAGTGTCCTTATTATATATACACTTTAGTCCATTCTTAAAATGGTTGAAAGGCAGTGGAAGATGAACAATGCAAACAGGGCTTTGTTGTTGTGTCTAAATAAAAAAAAAAAAAAAGCTTTGTTATGTAATCTCTGTCATTATATTAACAAGTTGACCCAGGTCTGGTGTCCCCACTAGCCTCGTCTACATGGGTCTTTTTGTTCCTGTAAACACCAAATTCCAGTTGAAAATGATCATTTTGAATCAAGCTTAATTCTGAATTAACTCACTGGTTTATTCTGATATTAATTCTGAATATGATAATTCCTCTGCTATGTAAACAGTTCATTCCACTTTAAAATTATTCCTGTCGTTCTGCGTATGCTCCTGGTCTCATCGTGATGCAGGAAATTCCACGCAGCCGGTCCACCATTAGTGTGTCGATTCCTATGGTTGATGCAGTCGAGCTGCTGCTTTGTAATTATCACAAAAATAATACTTAGCATCTGGTCTTCCATGTTGCGAGTTGAAAAAAAAAAAAACCCAAAACCGGAAGTGGACACAATCATTTTCTTCTAGTAGACATCCAGATGTTAGCTGCTGTTCTGTCCAATCAGAACCCTCTGTACCTCCAGCTCTTAAAACCAAATTAACTAGAGCAGAATACACCCCTTTACCACGGAAACGTTAATTATTACCTCCACCAAGGAGGTATTAAATTCTAGTCTGTTTATTTGTCTGCAGGATTATGCAAAAAGTTTTAGATGGAATTTGATTAAACTTTCAGGAATGATAGAGAATGGGTCAAGATTTTGAGCAATGAAGGTCAAGGTCACAGTAAAGGTCAACAGCTAAAACACATCAGTGGTAATATCTCAGGATTCAGACAAGATAGAATCTTGCATTTTATACCCGCATTCACATCGTCATCAGATGAGTCAACAACTATGGCTCCACCATGTCAAGTTTTGACGTCATACGACATCAAGCCAATGGTGGATTTGCAAACTTTGTGACCTTCACCTTAAATCAGGGTCATTGACACATTTTATCAAACCCTGTGCTTCATATTAGATATCAGATCAAAAATATGCAATATGGTTGCTATGCAACATCGCATGACATCAGAGTGATGTCATAAGTAATCGAATATCGAAATGGCCACGAGGATGTTTTTTTTTTTTTTTTTTACAAAATTTGTTCTCATACACTAAGGTCCTCCCATTGATCCATAAAATAAAATCGCGAGTGAACGCAGAAATTACGTATCGAAAAATAATATCCTGTCTTTATGGGAAGTCCCATTTGAACAATGTTTTAGCAGTTTTCTCAGCAACCAAGCATTGTAGAATGTCTTTTTTGTTTTTTTTGTTTTTTAAATAATATTAAGTTTAATTAAAAATGACTGAAAAATCAAGCCTTGGCGGAGGTCTGCTGTCTCAGACTACCTTGTTTGGATTCAACATGTAAACACGAAGGAAATAGCTTTAATTCCGAATTATTTTATTCTAAATACATAATTTGGAATAAAAAATATCATGTAAACGTAGCAACTTTAAGCCAATTGGAGCAAAACCAATTTAAGGCGAGTCATTTGACGTGGGTTGATGTACCTTTCCCACTGCCACCAAAAGCTGATCGTTAGCAGGTTTAAATTGATTTTGTGACCAGTGGGAAAAGAGCATCAGTCTATAAGCATCTCTGCTCTAAGGATAAAGCCTAAAGTCATGTAGTTTTTCAGAGCCACTATGGCCCATTGCCTTCTGTGACTGATCTCCCAGAATTCATCTCACTCCTTCGTGAAAATCCAGCTGTACTGATTCTATTGTTATTTTATTTTCATTTGGTGCGACTGCGACTACGACCACGACACGGTGACCGATGTCTTCCTTAGCCCCTCAACCTTTCAAACTTTGTGCTGCTGTGTTTGTTCTTGACATGTTGTGAGTCACAAAAGACATTCACTCTGGATGAGTTGTATTTTAAAAGATAGTCCATAATTATGCAGCAGAGCAGAAAAGGTTTTTTTTTTTTTTTTTACATGAATACTGGTTTATCCCGGACATTATTTATGAATGTGGTTTCAGCTGCTAACTTTACATTTTAAAAAATAATAAATGATCAGTTCTTTATAAAGTTTGTTTATATGGAGGCTTTTAATGGCACGCTGGTAACATTTTATTTTGTATTATATACAGAGATGCAGAAAGTGAAGATTGAAGTTATGCAGCGCACAAAGAAAAGAGGACATACTTTGAAGAGTTTGAAGCATTTATCAAATGTGACTTAAGTGGTTTTTAAGTGTTGTTTAGAGTTTTAATAGAGAATTAAAGAAGCAACACCTTGTCTGGAAATGTATTAAAATGTCAAAAGTACTGTCAAGCTTTAAAATCACAACTTGTTAAAACATAAAACTTGGATGGAAGTTGATTAAGAATAATGTTCAAAAGATAAACTCCACAAAACCTCATTTTACCTCCATAATCTCAGCAAAAAGTTTGTCTATAGATATTTATTTCATCCTTAATTAACCACATAAGTCTAACAGAGCTTTACATTCTCTGTTATCATATCCAGCACTGATATATTAACTCACTCACTGCCATTGACGTATATATACGTCAATTGAAATACTTACGCTCACTGCCATCGACGCATATATACGTCAATCACGGGCGAGGGGCGGGGAGCGGTCTCGCGCAGCCTGTCACTGAAAATCAGACTGGTTTCCAAGTGCTCCGCTATTTTAGATCCTCCTGAGCAGATTGGACCCCTAAAATGTCCCGGAACCATGATGTAAAGCCCAGGTAAATTAAACCGCTCATAATGCTCTTTTTATGGGGCAGAATAACAGAGCATGCGCCCCCTCTAAACGGACCGGGGATCAGCGGTCTGAAGCCGCGCGTTTAATCCGCTCATAATGCTCTGTTTATGGGCAGAATAACAGAGCATGCGCCCCTTCTAAACGGACCGGGGATCAGCGGTCTGAAGCCGCGCGTTTAATCCGCTCATAATGCTCTGTTTATGGGCAGAATAACAGAGCATGCGCCCCCTCTAAACGGACCGTGGATCAGCGGTCTGAAGCCGCGCGTTTAATCCGCTCATAATGCTCTGTTTATGGGCAGAATAACAGAGCATGCGCCCCCTCTAAACGGACCGTGGATCAGCGGTCTGAAGCCGCGCGTTTAATCCGCTCATAATGCTCTGTTTATGGGCAGAATAACAGAGCATGCGCCCCCTCTAAACGGACCGTGGATCAGCGGTCTGAAGCCGCGCGTTTAATCCGCCCATAACGCTCTGGTCTGGGGCTGCATATGAAGGCATAATCATATTTATATAATATAAAGGTATAAGTCCAGTCTGGTTTTGTAGTACCATGCCTCCATAAAAATATTTCTAAGTCCACACTGGAGCGCCACCAGTTAAAACTCTCGTTCCTTGTAACGTGGATGTACTTGAAAAAATACCTCCCAGAAAAGCGCTAAATGCACTATGCAGGCGGTGTCCCCGTTGACTTTGAATGGGGATGCCCTAGCAACTACCAAAGAGCAAAATCCGTTTACGTGTGGCAAAGTGTGGACTTAGAAATATTTTTATAGAGGCATGGTACTACCCGGGTGAAGCTGTGGACTTAGAAATATTTTTATAGAGGCATGGTACTACCCGGGTGAAGCTGAAATATTTCTAAGTCCACACTTTGCCACACGTAAACGGATTTTGCTCTTTGGTAGTTGCTAGGGCATCCCTATTCAAAGTCAATGGAGACACCTTCTGCATAGTGCATTTAGCACTTTTCTGGGAGGTATTTTTTCAAGTACATCCACGTTATAAGGAACGAGAGTTTTAACTGGTGGTGCTCCAGTGTAATAAGAGGCCAGCTTCGGAGGGTGCGTTACCCGTGCAAAGATAGAGGGACATCGGATCCCTTTATTGGATTTATGCCCTCCGAACCTCCAGATCGAAAGGCATTTATGAAGCCCCGCCTCTGAAGGGCCTATGCTCTCCGTTTGTCGGTTCAGCGGTAGGTTCCTTCAACATTGCGGGCTGGTACACGTTAGGTATTCGGGAGGGGAGGACAGGGCTCCGGCCTCCAGGAGAGGATGCGGGACAGAGATGCGCTGTCTCCCTCAGTGGCTCTCCAACGGTATCCGCGAGTGCCAGGCGGTGCCTGGGGTCCGTCTAACCCGGCGGCGGGTTGCGGTCCCGGTCACGGCGGCCAGAGCTGACGCGGGTCCGTTATAAATAACTATGTTTCTCTTATCCTTGTTCACACACGGCAGTGGGCGCGGTTACAGCTCCGGCGGCGGAGCGCTGGCCCCAGCGGCTGTGTATAACCCCGGGGTGCGCGCTGCTCGCGCGGTGCGCTCTGAGGGGGCGGTGTGTTCCTTTTCCCTGGCCCCCGCCCAGGTCTGTCGCCCTAACCGAGGAGGCCCCTTTCCCGTCCCGCCCTACTAAAGGGCTCACAGGGGGGGGGGGGTTGGGGATGCCCTCCTCGGGACCGGCGACTCTCCTGGGGGCCTTGGATCGCCTCCTCCGCCCCCTCGGATCACCGCACTGCCGCGGGTGGGCTCCACCTTCGGGGCTATCCTAGTTGATCCTCCAGTATAGCAGCATATGCTTGTCCCACATATTAAACCGCTGGAAGGTCGGTACAGTGAAACTACGAATGGCTCATTAAATCAGTTATGGTTCCTTTGGTCGGTGAGGTGAGTCCCGAGCAGGCGGGGCTCTCTCTTCATGCGTCCGGCTCTGCCGGTTCTGACCCCACATTGGCAGGTGGGGAGTTTGACTGGGGCGGTACGAAGGGAACGTGAGCTGGGGTCTCAGACCATCGTGAGAGGCTCAGGGAGAACAGACACTCCCGTAGAGCAGAAGGGAACGTGAGCTGGGGTCTCAGACCATCGTGAGAGGCTCAGGGAGAACAGACACTCCCGTAGAGCAGAAGGGAACGTGAGCTGGGGTCTCAGACCATCGTGAGAGACTCAGGGAGAACAGACACTCCCGTGGAGCAGAAGGGAACGTGAGCGGCTCAGGGAGAACAGGCACTCCCGTAGAGCAGAAGGGAACGTGAGCTGGGGTCTCAGACCATCGTGAGAGGCTCAGGGAGAACAGACACTCCCGTGGAGCAGAAGGGAACGTGAGCGGCTCAGGGAGAACAGGCACTCCCGTAGAGCAGAAGGGAACGTGAGCTGGGGTCTCAGACCATCGTGAGAGGCTCAGGGAGAACAGGCACTCCCGTAGAGCAGAAGGGAACGTGAGCTTGGGGTCTCAGACCATCGTGAGAGGCTCAGGGAGAAAAGACACTCACATAAAGTAAGAGGGAACGTGAGCAGGGTAAACGGCCTCCTCCTAATCCCAAGAGGGTTTTTTTTAACCTTTTTGGAATATTTCTAAGTCCAGTGTGGACTTAGAAAATTTTATCTTTCCATTTGTAGTACCAAGGGTTTTTTTAACCTTTTTTGGAATATTTCTAAGTCCACTTTGGACTTAGAAAAATTCCAAAAAATAAAAAAAACCCTTGGTACTACAAATGGAAAGATAGAAAATTTTCTAAGTCCACGTTGGACTTACAAAAATTTTAAAAAATAAAAAAAAACCCTTGGTACTACAAATGGAAAGATAGAAAATTTTCTAAGTCCACGTTGGACTTAGAAAAATTTTAAAAAATAAAAAAAAACCCTTGGTACTACAAATGGAAAGATAGAAAATTTTCTAAGTCCACGTTGGACTTAGAAAAATTCCAAAAAATAAAAAAAA
Source organism: Siphamia tubifer (assembly GCA_020466265.1). Lineage (NCBI taxonomy): Eukaryota > Metazoa > Chordata > Actinopteri > Kurtiformes > Apogonidae > Siphamia > Siphamia tubifer. The sequence goes on from CM035791.1 coordinate 16,789,776, forward strand.
ACCCTTGGTACTACAAATGGAAAGATAGAAAATTTTCTAAGTCCACGTTGGACTTAGAAAAATTTTAAGAAATAAAAAAAAACCCTTGGTACTACAAATGGAAAGATAGAAAATTTTCTAAGTCCACGTTGGACTTAGAAAAATTCCAAAAAATAAAAAAAACCCTTGGTACTACAAATGGAAAGATAGAAAATTTTCTAAGTCCACGTTGGACTTAGAAAAATTCCAAAAAATAAAAAAAACCCTTGGTACTACAAATGGAAAGATAGAAAATTTTCTAAGTCCACGTTGGACTTAGAAAAATTCCAAAAAATAAAAAAAACCCTTGGTACTACAAATGGAAAGATAGAAAATTTTCTAAGTCCACGTTGGACTTAGAAAAATTCCAAAAAATAAAATAAACCCTTGGTACTACAAATGGAAAGATAGAAATTTTTCTAAGTCCACGTTGGACTTAGAAAAATTTCTGATATTTTTTCGTTTTGTAGTACCAAGGCTCTGGTTGACTTACGGCGCCGGTTGAAGGGGTTTAGCCCGAGGAGGGGGCTTAAGTTTGGGGTACCAGGGACCGACTGGGGCGGTCGGTCCCTGGAGGTCCAGTAGGGGCCGGGTGTGTCTAGATTGTGGCCGGGGATAGGGAGCCTTTTTTCGGGTATAGGTCCCAGGGTTAGACCCCTGGTTCTATGGGGCTCCAGGGGTCCACGTGACCGGCTACTCTGCCCCAGAATGGGGCCTTGAGGCTGGGTATAAAGCCTGGCCTCCTGAGCCCTGGTTCTATGGGGCTCCAGGGGTCCACGTGACCGGCTACTCTGCCCCAGAATGGGGCCTTCAGGCTGGGTCAAGGCCCAGCCTTTTTACCCCTGGTTCTTTGGGGCTCCAGGGGTCCACGTGCCCGGCTACTGTCCCCCAGAATGGGGCCTTGAGGCTGGGTATAAAGCCTGGCCTCCTGAGCCCTGGTTCTATGGGGCTCCAGGGGTCCACGTGCCCGGCTACTCTGCCCCAGAATGGGGCCTTGAGGCTGGGTATAAAGCCTGGCCTCCTGAGCCCTGGTTCTATGGGGCTCCAGGGGTCCACGTGCCCTGCTCCTCTGCCCCCGAATGGGGCCTTGAGGCTGGGTATAAAGCCTGGCCTCCTGAGCCCTGGTTCTATGGGGCTCCAGGGGTCCACGTGCCCGGCTACTCTGCCCCAGAATGGGGCCTTGAGGCTGGGTATAAAGCCTGGCCTCCTGAGCCCTGGTTCTATGGGGCTCCAGGGGTCCACGTGCCCTGCTCCTCTGCCCCCGAATGGGGCCTTGAGGCTGGGTATAAAGCCTGGCCTCCTGAGCCCTGGTTCTATGGGGCTCCAGGGGTCCACGTGCCCTGCTCCTCTGCCCCCGAATGGGGCCTTCAGGCTGGGTCAAGGCCCAGCCCTATTACCCCTGGTTCTATGGGGCTCCAGGGGTCCACGTGCCCGGCTACTGTGCCCCAGAATGGGGCCTTCAGGCTGGGTCAAGGCCCGGCCTTTTTACCCCTGGTTCTATGGGGCTCCAGGTCCCCAGCAACCACCAAGAGGCAAAACTCGCTACGTGTGAAAGTGGGACTTTGTCATTTTTCTAAACTGGAGGCATGGTACTACCGGGGTGAAGCAAGTCCCAATGGAGGTTTGCTGTTAGCTTCCGGAGGATGGCAGGGGAAAAAGCAACAAAAGGGAACAGATGTCCCTTCATTTTGGTCCGGGGAAGGTACCCTGCGAATCCTGCCTGCCTGCGCCTGGAGGAACACCACTTAAAATCGTGGTTTCTGAAATGGGGGAAGCACGTGAAAAAATACCTCCCAAAAAAGTGTTAAATGCACTATGCAGAAGGTGTCTCCATTGACCTTGAATGGGGAGGCCCCAGCAACTACCAAGAAGCAAAACTCAATCACGTGTGGCAAAATAGACAGGTCCCCAGCAACTACCAAGAGGCAAAACTCGCTACGTCTGAAAGTTGGACTTTGTCATTTTTCTGAACTGGAGGCATGGTACTACCAGAGTGAAGCTGAAATTATTCTAAGTCCCACCAGAGGCATGGTACTACCAGAGTGAAGCTGAAATTTTGTTGGACTTTGTCATTTTTCACAGGGGTCCATATGTTGCTCTACTCTGCCCCAGAATGGGGCCTCGAGGCTGGGTCTAAAGCCGGGCCTTTTTACCCCTGGTTCTATGGGGCTCCAGGGGTCCACGTGCCCGGCTACACTGCCCCGGAATGGGGCCTTCAGGCTGGGTCAAGGCCCAGCCTTTTTACCCCTGGTTCTATGGGGCTCCAGGCGTCCACGTGCCCGGCTATTGTGCCCCAGAATGAGGCCTTCAGGCTGGGTATAAAGGCTGGCCATTTTACCCCTGGTTCTATGTGGTTCCACGTGCCCAGGAACTACATATGAGAGTGGGACTTTGTACTGTGTGGACTTAGAAAAATTTCTACCTATGGTTTTGTAGTACCAAGGCTATGTAAAAATATTTCTAAGTCCACATGGGACTTAGAAAAATTCCAAAAAGTAAAAAAAAAAACCCTTGGTACTACAAATGGAAAGATAGAAAATTTTCTAAGTCCACATGGGACTCTGAAAAAAAATTTCCTTGTGGAAATTTTTCAAAGTATTGTGTGGACTTAGAAAAATTTCTGATATTTTTTCGTTTTGTAGTACCAAGGCTCTGGTTGTCTTACGGCGCCGGTTGAAGGGGTTTAGCCCGAGGAGGGGGCTTAAGTTTGGGGTACCAGGGACCGACTGGGGCGGTCGGTCCCTGGAGGTCCTGTAGGGGCCGGGTGTGTCTAGATTGTGGCCGGGGATAGGGAGCCTTTTTTCGGGTATAGGTCCCAGGGTTAGACCCCTGGTTCTACGGGGATCCAGGGGTCCACGTGCCCGGCTACTGTGCCCCAGAATGGGGCCTTCAGGCTGGGTTAAGGCCTGGCCTTTTTACCCCTGGTTCTATGGGGCTCCAGGGGTCCACGTGCCCGGCTACTGTGCCCCAGAATGGGGTCTTCAGGCTGGGTCAAGGCCTGGTCTTTTTACCCCTGGTTCTACGGGGCTCCAGGGGTCCACGTGCCCGGCTACTGTGCCCCAGAATGGGGCCTTAAGGCTGGGTCTAAAGCCTGGCCTTTTTACCCCTGGTTCTATGGGGCTCCAGGGGTCCACGTGCCCTTCTCCTCTGCCCCAGAATGGGGCCTTCAGGCTGGGTCAAGGCCTGGTCTTTTTACCCCTGGTTCTACGGGGCTCCAGGGGTCCACGTGCCCAGCTACTGTGCCCCAGAATGGGGCCTTCAGGCTGGGTCAAGGCCTGGTCTTTTTACCCCTGGTTCTACGGGGCTCCAGGGGTCCACGTACCCGGCTCCTCTGCCCCAGAATGGGGCCTTCAGGCTGGGTTAAGGCCTGGTCTTTTTACCCCTGGTTCTATGGGGCTCCAGGGGTCCACGTACCTGGCTCCTCTGCCCCAGAATGGGGCCTTCAGGCTGGGTTAAGGCCTGGCCTTTTTACCCCTGGTTCTATGGGGCTCCAGGGGTCCACGTGCCCGGCTACTGTGCCCCAGAATGGGGTCTTCAGGCTGGGTCAAGGCCTGGTCTTTTTACCCCTGGTTCTACGGGGCTCCAGGGGTCCACGTGCCCGGCTACTGTGCCCCAGAATGGGGCCTTAAGGCTGGGTCTAAAGCCTGGCCTTTTTACCCCTGGTTCTATGGGGCTCCAGGGGTCCACGTGCCCTTCTCCTCTGCCCCAGAATGGGGCCTTCAGGCTGGGTCAAGGCCTGGTCTTTTTACCCCTGGTTCTACGGGGCTCCAGGGGTCCACGTGCCCAGCTACTGTGCCCCAGAATGGGGCCTTCAGGCTGGGTCAAGGCCTGGTCTTTTTACCCCTGGTTCTACGGGGCTCCAGGGGTCCACGTACCCGGCTCCTCTGCCCCAGAATGGGGCCTTCAGGCTGGGTTAAGGCCTGGTCTTTTTACCCCTGGTTCTATGGGGCTCCAGGGGTCCACGTACCTGGCTCCTCTGCCCCAGAATGGGGCCTTAAGGCTGGGTCTAAAGCCTGGCCTTTTTACCCCTGGTTCTATGGGGCTCCAGGGGTCCACGTGCCCGGCTACTGTGCCCCAGAATGGGGTCTTCAGGCTGGGTCAAGGCCTGGTCTTTTTACCCCTGGTTCTACGGGGCTCCAGGGGTCCACGTGCCCGGCTACTGTGCCCCAGAATGGGGCCTTAAGGCTGGGTCTAAAGCCTGGCCTTTTTACCCCTGGTTCTATGGGGCTCCAGGGGTCCACGTGCCCTTCTCCTCTGCCCCAGAATGGGGCCTTCAGGCTGGGTCAAGGCCTGGTCTTTTTACCCCTGGTTCTACGGGGCTCCAGGGGTCCACGTGCCCAGCTACTGTGCCCCAGAATGGGGCCTTCAGGCTGGGTCAAGGCCTGGTCTTTTTACCCCTGGTTCTACGGGGCTCCAGGGGTCCACGTACCCGGCTCCTCTGCCCCAGAATGGGGCCTTCAGGCTGGGTTAAGGCCTGGTCTTTTTACCCCTGGTTCTATGGGGCTCCAGGGGTCCACGTACCTGGCTCCTCTGCCCCAGAATGGGGCCTTCAGGCTGGGTTAAGGCCTGGCCTTTTTACCCCTGGTTCTATGGGGCTCCAGGGGTCCACGTGCCCGGCTACTGTGCCCCAGAATGGGGTCTTCAGGCTGGGTCAAGGCCTGGTCTTTTTACCCCTGGTTCTACGGGGCTCCAGGGGTCCACGTGCCCGGCTACTGTGCCCCAGAATGGGGCCTTAAGGCTGGGTCTAAAGCCTGGCCTTTTTACCCCTGGTTCTATGGGGCTCCAGGGGTCCACGTGCCCTTCTCCTCTGCCCCAGAATGGGCCTTCAGGCTGGGTCAAGGCCTGGTCTTTTTACCCCTGGTTCTACGGGGCTCCAGGGGTCCACGTGCCCAGCTACTGTGCCCCAGAATGGGGCCTTCAGGCTGGGTCAAGGCCTGGTCTTTTTACCCCTGGTTCTACGGGGCTCCAGGGGTCCACGTACCCGGCTCCTCTGCCCCAGAATGGGGCCTTCAGGCTGGGTTAAGGCCTGGTCTTTTTACCCCTGGTTCTATGGGGCTCCAGGGGTCCACGTACCTGGCTCCTCTGCCCCAGAATGGGGCCTTCAGGCTGGGTTAAGGCCTGGCCTTTTTACCCCTGGTTCTATGGGGCTCCAGGGGTCCACGTGCCCGGCTACTGTGCCCCAGAATGGGGTCTTCAGGCTGGGTCAAGGCCTGGTCTTTTTACCCCTGGTTCTACGGGGCTCCAGGGGTCCACGTGCCCGGCTACTGTGCCCCAGAATGGGGCCTTAAGGCTGGGTCTAAAGCCTGGCCTTTTTACCCCTGGTTCTATGGGGCTCCAGGGGTCCACGTGCCCTTCTCCTCTGCCCCAGAATGGGGCCTTCAGGCTGGGTCAAGGCCTGGTCTTTTTACCCCTGGTTCTACGGGGCTCCAGGGGTCCACGTGCCCAGCTACTGTGCCCCAGAATGGGGCCTTCAGGCTGGGTCAAGGCCTGGTCTTTTTACCCCTGGTTCTACGGGGCTCCAGGGGTCCACGTGCCCAGCTACTGTGCCCCAGATGGGGCCTTCAGGCTGGGTCAAGGCCTGGTCTTTTTACCCCTGGTTCTACGGGGCTCCAGGGGTCCACGTACCCGGCTCCTCTGCCCCAGAATGGGGCCTTCAGGCTGGGTTAAGGCCTGGTCTTTTTACCCCTGGTTCTACGGGGCTCCAGGGTCCACGTGCCCAGCTACTGTGCCCAGAATGGGGCCTTCAGGCTGGGTCAAGGCCTGGTCTTTTTACCCCTGGTTCTACGGGGCTCCAGGGGTCCACGTGCCCGGCTACTGTACCCCAGAATGGGGCCTTGAGGCTGGGTATAAAGGCTGGCCATTTTACCCCTGGTTCTATGTGGTTCCACGTGCCCAGGAACTCCCGCTAGGCAAAACACGCTACGTATGAGAGTGGGACTTTGTAATGTGTGGACTTAGAAAAATGTCTACCTATGGTTTTGTAGTACCAAGGCTATGTAAAAATATTTCTAAGTCCACACTGGACTTAGAAAAATTCCAAAAAATAAAAAAAAAACCCTTGGTACTACAAAGATAAAGATAGAGGAAATTTTTCAAAGTATTGTTTGGACTTAGAAAATATCAGATATTTTTCGTTTTGTAGTACCAAGGCTCTGGTTGTCTTACAGCGCCGTTGAAGGGGTTTAGCCCGAGGAGGGGGCTTAAGTTTGGGGGTACCAGGGACCGACTGGGGCGGTCGGTCCCTGGAGGTCCTGTAGGGGCCGGGTGTCTAGATTGTGGCCGGGCATAAGGAACCTTTTTCGGGTATAGGTCCCAGGTTTGGACCCCTGGTTCTATGGGGCTCCAGGGGTCCACCGTGCCCGGCTACTGTGCCCCAGAATGGGGCCTTCAGGCTGGGTCAAGGCCCAGCCTTATTACCCCTGGTTCCAAGGGGCTCCAGGGGTCCACGTGCCCGGCTACTGTGCCCCAGAATGGGGCCTTAAGGTTGGGTCTAAAGCCTGGCCTTATTACCCCTGGTTCTACGGGGCTCCAGGGGTCCACGTGCCCGGCTACTGTGCCCCAGAATGGGGCCTTAAGGCTGGGTCTAAAGCCTGGCCTTTTTACCCCTGGTTCTATGGGGCTCCAGGGGTCCACGTGCCCTTCTCCTCTTCCCCAGAATGGGGCCTTCAGGCTGGGTCAAGGCCCAGCCCTATTACCCCTGGTTCTACGGGGCTCCAGGGGTCCACGTGCCCGGCTACTGTGCCCCAGAATGGGGCCTTAAGGCTGGGTCTAAAGCCTGGCCTTTTTACCCCTGGTTCTATGGGGCTCCAGGGGTCCACGTGCCCTTCTCCTCTTCCCCAGAATGGGGCCTTCAGGCTGGGTCAAGGCCCAGCCCTATTACCCCTGGTTCTACGGGGCTCCAGGGGTCCACGTGCCCGGCTACTGTGCCCCAGAATGGGGCCTTAAGGCTGGGTCTAAAGCCTGGCCTTTTTACCCCTGGTTCTATGGGGCTCCAGGGGTCCACGTGCCCGGCTACTGTGCCCCAGAATGGGGCCTTCAGGCTGGGTCAAGGCCCAGCCTTATTACCCCTGGTTCTACGGGGCTCCAGGGGTCCACGTGCCCGGCTACTGTGCCCCAGAATGGGGCCTTCAGGCTGGGTCAAGGCCCAGCCTTATTACCCCTGGTTCTACGGGGCTCCAGGGGTCCACGTGCCCGGCTACTGTGCCCCAGAATGGGGCCTTCAGGCTGGGTCAAGGCCCAGCCTTATTACCCCTGGTTCTACGGGGCTCCAGGGGTCCACGTGCCCGGCTACTGTGCCCCAGAATGGGGCCTTAAGGCTGGGTCTAAAGCCTGGCCTTTTTACCCCTGGTTCTATGGGGCTCCAGGGGTCCACGTGCCCGGCTACTGTGCCCCAGAATGGGGTCTTCAGGCTGGGTCAAGGCCTGGTCTTTTTACCCCTGGTTCTATGGGGCTCCAGGGGTCCACGTGCCCGGCTACTGTGCCCCAGAATGGGGTCTTCAGGCTGGGTCAAGGCCTGGTCTTTTTACCCCTGGTTCTACGGGGCTCCAGGGGTCCACGTGCCCGGCTACTGTGCCCCAGAATGGGGCCTTAAGGCTGGGTCTAAAGCCTGGCCTTTTTACCCCTGGTTCTATGGGGCTCCAGGGGTCCACGTGCCCTTCTCCTCTGCCCCAGAATGGGGCCTTCAGGCTGGGTCAAGGCCTGGTCTTTTTACCCCTGGTTCTACGGGGCTCCAGGGGTCCACGTGCCCAGCTACTGTGCCCCAGAATGGGGCCTTCAGGCTGGGTCAAGGCCTGGTCTTTTTACCCCTGGTTCTACGGGGCTCCAGGGGTCCACGTACCCGGCTCCTCTGCCCCAGAATGGGGCCTTCAGGCTGGGTTAAGGCCTGGTCTTTTTACCCCTGGTTCTATGGGGCTCCAGGGGTCCACGTACCTGGCTCCTCTGCCCCAGAATGGGGCCTTAAGGCTGGGTCTAAAGCCTGGCCTTTTTACCCCTGGTTCTATGGGGCTCCAGGGGTCCACGTGCCCGGCTACTGTGCCCCAGAATGGGGTCTTCAGGCTGGGTCAAGGCCTGGTCTTTTTACCCCTGGTTCTACGGGGCTCCAGGGGTCCACGTGCCCGGCTACTGTGCCCCAGAATGGGGCCTTAAGGCTGGGTCTAAAGCCTGGCCTTTTTACCCCTGGTTCTATGGGGCTCCAGGGGTCCACGTGCCCTTCTCCTCTGCCCCAGAATGGGGCCTTCAGGCTGGGTCAAGGCCTGGTCTTTTTACCCCTGGTTCTACGGGGCTCCAGGGGTCCACGTGCCCAGCTACTGTGCCCCAGAATGGGGCCTTCAGGCTGGGTCAAGGCCTGGTCTTTTTACCCCTGGTTCTACGGGGCTCCAGGGGTCCACGTACCCGGCTCCTCTGCCCCAGAATGGGGCCTTCAGGCTGGGTTAAGGCCTGGTCTTTTTACCCCTGGTTCTATGGGGCTCCAGGGGTCCACGTACCTGGCTCCTCTGCCCCAGAATGGGGCCTTCAGGCTGGGTTAAGGCCTGGCCTTTTTACCCCTGGTTCTATGGGGCTCCAGGGGTCCACGTGCCCGGCTACTGTGCCCCAGAATGGGGTCTTCAGGCTGGGTCAAGGCCTGGTCTTTTTACCCCTGGTTCTACGGGGCTCCAGGGGTCCACGTGCCCGGCTACTGTGCCCCAGAATGGGGCCTTAAGGCTGGGTCTAAAGCCTGGCCTTTTTACCCCTGGTTCTATGGGGCTCCAGGGGTCCACGTGCCCTTCTCCTCTGCCCCAGAATGGGGCCTTCAGGCTGGGTCAAGGCCTGGTCTTTTTACCCCTGGTTCTACGGGGCTCCAGGGGTCCACGTGCCCAGCTACTGTGCCCCAGAATGGGGCCTTCAGGCTGGGTCAAGGCCTGGTCTTTTTACCCCTGGTTCTACGGGGCTCCAGGGGTCCACGTACCCGGCTCCTCTGCCCCAGAATGGGGCCTTCAGGCTGGGTTAAGGCCTGGTCTTTTTACCCCTGGTTCTATGGGGCTCCAGGGGTCCACGTACCTGGCTCCTCTGCCCCAGAATGGGGCCTTCAGGCTGGGTTAAGGCCTGGCCTTTTTACCCCTGGTTCTATGGGGCTCCAGGGGTCCACGTGCCCGGCTACTGTGCCCCAGAATGGGGTCTTCAGGCTGGGTCAAGGCCTGGTCTTTTTACCCCTGGTTCTACGGGGCTCCAGGGGTCCACGTGCCCGGCTACTGTGCCCCAGAATGGGGCCTTAAGGCTGGGTCTAAAGCCTGGCCTTTTTACCCCTGGTTCTATGGGGCTCCAGGGGTCCACGTGCCCTTCTCCTCTGCCCCAGAATGGGGCCTTCAGGCTGGGTCAAGGCCTGGTCTTTTTACCCCTGGTTCTACGGGGCTCCAGGGGTCCACGTGCCCAGCTACTGTGCCCCAGAATGGGGCCTTCAGGCTGGGTCAAGGCCTGGTCTTTTTACCCCTGGTTCTACGGGGCTCCAGGGGTCCACGTGCCCAGCTACTGTGCCCCAGAATGGGGCCTTCAGGCTGGGTCAAGGCCTGGTCTTTTTACCCCTGGTTCTACGGGGCTCCAGGGGTCCACGTACCCGGCTCCTCTGCCCCAGAATGGGGCCTTCAGGCTGGGTTAAGGCCTGGTCTTTTTACCCCTGGTTCTACGGGGCTCCAGGGGTCCACGTGCCCAGCTACTGTGCCCCAGAATGGGGCCTTCAGGCTGGGTCAAGGCCTGGTCTTTTTACCCCTGGTTCTACGGGGCTCCAGGGGTCCACGTGCCCGGCTACTGTACCCCAGAATGGGGCCTTGAGGCTGGGTATAAAGGCTGGCCATTTTACCCCTGGTTCTATGTGGTTCCACGTGCCCAGGAACTCCCGCTAGGCAAAACACGCTACGTATGAGAGTGGGACTTTGTAATGTGTGGACTTAGAAAAATGTCTACCTATGGTTTTGTAGTACCAAGGCTATGTAAAAATATTTCTAAGTCCACACTGGACTTAGAAAAATTCCAAAAAATAAAAAAAAAACCCTTGGTACTACAAAGATAAAGATAGAGGAAATTTTTCAAAGTATTGTTTGGACTTAGAAAAATTTCTGATATTTTTTCGTTTTGTAGTACCAAGGCTCTGGTTGTCTTACGGCGCCGGTTGAAGGGGTTTAGCCCGAGGAGGGGGCTTAAGTTTGGGGTACCAGGGACCGACTGGGGCGGTCGGTCCCTGGAGGTCCTGTAGGGGCCGGGTGTCTAGATTGTGGCCGGGCATAAGGAACCTTTTTCGGGTATAGGTCCCAGGTTTGGACCCCTGGTTCTATGGGGCTCCAGGGGTCCACGTGCCCGGCTACTGTGCCCCAGAATGGGGCCTTCAGGCTGGGTCAAGGCCCAGCCTTATTACCCCTGGTTCCAAGGGGCTCCAGGGGTCCACGTGCCCGGCTACTGTGCCCCAGAATGGGGCCTTAAGGTTGGGTCTAAAGCCTGGCCTTATTACCCCTGGTTCTACGGGGCTCCAGGGGTCCACGTGCCCGGCTACTGTGCCCCAGAATGGGGCCTTAAGGCTGGGTCTAAAGCCTGGCCTTTTTACCCCTGGTTCTATGGGGCTCCAGGGGTCCACGTGCCCTTCTCCTCTTCCCCAGAATGGGGCCTTCAGGCTGGGTCAAGGCCCAGCCCTATTACCCCTGGTTCTACGGGGCTCCAGGGGTCCACGTGCCCGGCTACTGTGCCCCAGAATGGGGCCTTAAGGCTGGGTCTAAAGCCTGGCCTTTTTACCCCTGGTTCTATGGGGCTCCAGGGGTCCACGTGCCCTTCTCCTCTTCCCCAGAATGGGGCCTTCAGGCTGGGTCAAGGCCCAGCCCTATTACCCCTGGTTCTACGGGGCTCCAGGGGTCCACGTGCCCGGCTACTGTGCCCCAGAATGGGGCCTTAAGGCTGGGTCTAAAGCCTGGCCTTTTTACCCCTGGTTCTATGGGGCTCCAGGGGTCCACGTGCCCGGCTACTGTGCCCCAGAATGGGGCCTTCAGGCTGGGTCAAGGCCCAGCCTTATTACCCCTGGTTCTACGGGGCTCCAGGGGTCCACGTGCCCGGCTACTGTGCCCCAGAATGGGGCCTTCAGGCTGGGTCAAGGCCCAGCCTTATTACCCCTGGTTCTACGGGGCTCCAGGGGTCCACGTGCCCGGCTACTGTGCCCCAGAATGGGGCCTTCAGGCTGGGTCAAGGCCCAGCCTTATTACCCCTGGTTCTACGGGGCTCCAGGGGTCCACGTGCCCGGCTACTGTGCCCCAGAATGGGGCCTTAAGGCTGGGTCTAAAGCCTGGCCTTTTTACCCCTGGTTCTATGGGGCTCCAGGGGTCCACGTGCCCGGCTACTGTGCCCCAGAATGGGGTCTTCAGGCTGGGTCAAGGCCTGGTCTTTTTACCCCTGGTTCTACGGGGCTCCAGGGGTCCACGTGCCCGGCTACTGTGCCCCAGAATGGGGCCTTAAGGCTGGGTCTAAAGCCTGGCCTTTTTACCCCTGGTTCTATGGGGCTCCAGGGGTCCACGTGCCCGGCTACTGTGCCCCAGAATGGGGTCTTCAGGCTGGGTCAAGGCCCGGCCTTTTTACCCCTGGTTCTATGGGGCTCCAGGGGTCCACGTGCCCGGCTACTGTGCCCCAGAATGGGGCCTTCAGGCTGGGTCAAGGCCCAGCCTTATTACCCCTGGTTCTATGGGGCTCCAGGTCCCCAGCAACCACCAAGAGGCAAAACTCGCTACGTGTGAAAGTGGGACTTTGTCATTTTTCTAAACTGGAGGCATGGTACTACCGGGGTGAAGCAAGTCCCATTGGAGGCTTGCTGTTAGCTTCCGGAGGATGGCAGGGGAAAAAGCAACAAAAGGGAACAGATGTCCCTTCATTTTGGTCCGGGGAAGGTACCCTGCGAATCCTGCCTGCCTGCGCCTGGAGGAACACCACTTAAAATCGTGGTTTCTGAAATGGGGGAAGCACGTGAAAAAATACCTCCCAAGAAAGTGCTAAATGCACTATGCAGAAGGTGTCTCCATTGACTTTGAATGGGGAGGCCCCAGCAACTACCAAGAGGCAAAACTCGCTACGTCTGAAAGTTGGACTTTGTCATTTTTCTGAACTGGAGGCATGGTACTACCAGAGTGAAGCTGAAATTTTTCTAAGTCCCACCAGAGGCATGGTACTACCAGGAGTGAATCTGAAATTATTCTATGTCCCACCAGAGGCATGGTACTACCAGGAGTGAATCTGAAATTTTTCTAAGTCCCACCAGAGGCATGGTACTACCAGGAGTGAATCTGAAATATTTCTAAGTCCCACCAGAGGCATGGTACTACCAGGAGTGAATCTGAAATTTTTCTAAGTCCCACCAGAGGCATGGTACTACCAGGAGTGAATCTGAAATTTTTCTAAGTCCCGCCAGAGGCATGGTACTACCAGAGTGAATCTGAAATTTTTCTAAGTCCCACCAGAGGCATGGTACTACCAGGAGTGAAGCTTACATTTTTCTAAGTCCCACCAGAGGCATGGTACTACCAGAGTGAATCTGAAATTTTTCTAAGTCCCACCAGAGCCTTATTGGTGGGTCTAACGCCCGGCCTTTTGACCCCTGGTTCTATGTGGTTCCAGGGGTCCAGATGCCCTGCCTTTTTACCCCCAGAACCGGGCCTTCTGGGCGGGTTACATCCTGGCCATTAGACCCCTGGTTCCTGGAGGTCCTGTCGCCTGTCACTGAAAATGAGGCGTGTACTCATTGAATTTTGAATCCTGTAGGCGGGGACCATGGGAATCGGTTTGTGGGTGGGGTACAACTGGTGTTGGCAGAGGAAGAAGGACGAGGTTGAGTGAAGATGGCGAAAAAGCGGAGATGTAGCGAACTGAGGCAGCTGGCGGTGGAAGAAAGCAGGTTTAGGAGTATGTCAGGAGATACTGCGGCAGGTGAGGGGGAAAGAGAAGGGAGAGTAGGTCGGAGATACCCAGCAAAGAAGAAGGGCAGAGGGAGCGGGTGTGGTGCGCACCATGTGCCTTCGAAGGACCGAGGGCACCAGCATGGCCCAGGTGAATCCGGTTCAGAGGGTCCCAGTGAACCAGACCCGGATACGTCAGACGAATGGCTGCCGTCTCGTTCGTCTGACACCGACACAGCCTCATCGCCGGAGCGGGAGCCAGATCGCTCCGATAATGGACGTGACAGAGGTAAGAATTAACCCCCATTCAGTCCTTGTTACATGAACACCATTTTCCTTCAGTTGTATTATGGGCACCTGTTGCTAATCATTATGGTAATTATGTGTTACAGGTGGTGGGTCCAGCAGGGCCCCCATCCCTCCTCGTGGTGGAGGACAAAGAAAGAAAGGTGTATCAGCTAGGGGCTGGGACCACGACCAGGACCAGGGCTGGTGTCAAGCCGGCTGGGAACCCCTGGGGTTGGCGTTTACTGCAACACCGGGCCCTCAGAACGCTGCGGCGGACTTAGACTCCAATGAGCCGGCCGATTACCTAGACCTGTTTGTGACAGATGAGCTGCTGCAGCATATTCGCGCTCAGACCAACTTGTATGCTCGTCAGTACTTTGAAGCCAACCCTGAGGCGCTACCACACAGCAGAGGTAATGCCTGGAAGCCAGTGTCAGTCCCAGAACTGAAAACATTCTTTGCACTGAGTTTCCTCACTGGCTACATCAAAAAGCCAAGCCTTGACTTATACTGGAGTGTAGAGGAAATAGATGCAACACCATATTTCAGCCAGACAATGTCCAGGAACAGATTTCAAATTATATGGCGGTTCCTCCATTTCAATAACAATGCCACACAAAATACTGCTGATAAAATGTACAAAGTCCGCCCAGTGTTAGATTATCTTGTTGGGAAATGCAAAGAACTGTACCAGCCAGGAGAAAACATTTGCATTGATGAGGGCATGATGCAGTGGCGGGGGCGCCTATCGTTCCGAGTGTATAACCCACAAAAGCCGGTGAAGTATGGTATAAAATCGTACATTCTGTGTGACTCTGCGACAGGGTACTGCTTCAACTTGCGGCCTTATGTGGGTGAAGGTAGTACTCTGCCAGAGATAGTGTTCTCTCTGCTTGATCGTCTCCAGGGTCATGGTTATACTGTCTACATGGACAATTTCTATAATTCTGTGTCCCTGTGCGAACGCTTACTGAGAGCACAGACAAACGTCTGTGGAACCCTCAGGAAAAACAGGGGAGAGCCATTGATCATCCGGGATATCAAAAAGTCTGACCTGGGGGCAGGGGAACGAATTGTGCGGCACAATGGGCGCATGATGGTGGTAGCTTGGCAGGACAAACGCATCGTGAAGATGGTGACAACCTGCCACCAAGACAGAATGGAAGGGGTTGATGTGTGGCAGAGGGGGCAGAGACATAAAGTGACCCAGTTTAAACCAGTGTGTGTGATCGCCTACAACTCCAACATGAATGGCGTGGATAAACTGGACCAGAATGTGGCCTACTACCCCTTCATAAGGAGGTCCCTAAACTGGTCAAAGAAGTTTGTGGCTTACATGTTCCAAATTGCCATGTTTAACGCATATGTTCTTTATAGGGCCAGAAATCCACAACAATGTAAGTCACTTTTGGAGTTCACACGCAGGGTCGTGAGGATGTGGTCAGGGAAGCAGCATGGGGTGCTGGAGGCGGAGACGGCCCAGGCAGACGAAGCACACAATCCCAGAGCACCGTACAACATGGACCCTGAAAGTAGGCTGGATGGCAACATGGCGAGGCACAGGCTGGAAAAGCTGATGCCCACCCCCAACAAGACCAGGCCAACACGGAGGTGTCGTGTCTGTGCGCGCAGCGGCCGCCGCAGTGAGACCAGGATGTGGTGTGTTTCCTGCCGTGTGGCGTTACATGCAGGACATTGTTTTACAGCATATCACACACAGAGAAATAGTACACTGACTAGGGCATGTTTATGAATAAATGACTGTTTTTCTATCAAACACCTTGTTTTATGTGTTGTTTTTGTTGTTTCATAGAAGTCTACACTTTCTGTGTTCATAAAGTCATAAAACTCAATATTCTTTGGTTCTAAAAAAATCACTCAAGATTCTCCAAAACTGCTGGCACTGTGAGGCTGGCTGTTCAGAAAATAGCTGGCAGTGAATGAGTTAACAGAACATTGATATCGGTTGGTATGTGTTGATATTGGTATTGCTATACAAGATATATTTTCACAGAGCAGAGATTGATACCTGTCACGGTATAAATTTTTTTTTTTCCCCCGTGCATTTTTTTCAGAAATTTGCATTTGTTTAAATTAATGAACGAGCAATGAAGGGCAGGAGGACAATAAAATAGTAATTACTTTAAAGCTAAAACTTATTTATTGAGGATGGAACAAATCAAACACACACACACACACACACACACACACTGTAAACCAAACTTGCATACAATAATACACAAACATCACATGAGGTGACAAACATCAAAATATGAAGGAGTTGTTAAACTATGCAATATGGTAAAAAAAATCTACAAATAGAAAACCAAGCACTACATTACATGTTACAGCTTAAAACAAATAAAGATCATTGACACTACGTAGGAGTCATTTGAGTGTTTTTGTTCAATATTTTTCAGAAACAGTACATGAATGACAATTTTGGCAACTATTATTTTTGGATTGGTCTAAGCCTGCTTGGATTTTGACGTTCCCATATGTTTGGAATCATCATAATAGCTTCACTTTCAGCTTCAGAATATGGTTCTTCATTTTAAATTAATCCTGGATACTTCTTAAACCACTATGCATTAAATAAAATCCACTTTTCACATGAGTAAAGGTACAAAGCTTCACCACCAGAGGGCAGTATCACACAAACGTGGATCCCCTGTGATCACTCCATCAGCAGACAAAGAGTCAGAACTCAGTAGCATGTGTCAACTTGTTTGCTCACAAATACCAACAGGCTGATCAAAGCGTTGGAGTGTGTGACCTGAGAGGCATTCTAATCTATAGATGTGGGCCAACAGCTTTAATGAAGGCGTGCCGCTGAGGGGGCTCGGACTTTTAATCGTTTTATCTTGAGCCAAACAACCAGCAGCACCTTTGATATTATCTGGATTGTGTTGACAGAAGTGGTTTCTCCTATAGTGATGACTGACTAGTATGGATCAAAGTACAGATTTTGATCCAGTTCTCAAAAACAGATGGGATTTGTTATACATTGTACATTTGTAAACAAGAAAAAAAAAATGGCCATTTAATATAAGACTGTTAATTCCCTGTTAAATGTTAAAAAAAAGAAAAAAAAAGAGAAGCTGTACAATTACTGTTGTCCAAAAAGATGCCAATATCTTTTTATAGATCAAACAAATGCAAGTGAGGCCATACAAAATCTGTACAATCGAGGACATTTTTATTAATCAGATTTTATAAGGAAGTTCACGGCAGAGAACCCACCCTAAAACCTCATATAGCAAAATCACATGAGGTCTCAATACAGTCTGAGGCAGGGTCTTCGACAGACATTTAACAGTTATAGTGTTATACTAAGACCCCCAGTGATAAACCCATCCATCATGTTACACAATAAATATACCTGACAGGAGACAGTTGCAGCTAAAAACACTGGAGTATCTGAAATATGCATTATTGCACAACTTAGAAAAAAAAAAACTATTAGTGGAAAGTGATGTACTTATGCAAAATTTAGAGGTACGTTACCTGAACTGCACTTATCTGAAAGCTTCAGTCACGGGTTAACTTTGAGTATAACCAATCGCTTAGATGATGGATAAAAATACATTACAGGGTAATTCTGGTTATCCGAAAATTATTCACACTGCTCTTAGTCATAAACCTGATCTTTTACAGTGCTTACATATTGCTCAAAACAGATGACACATGTGATGAAGACATTAGGAAATTCAATAACTGCCTGGTATTTTGAAACAATATGAGGAAATAATCAGCAGATGTAACAGATTGAACTGTAGCTCCTTTCTGAAATTGCACAATTTGCATTTATGGATGATGAATGGGAACCAAATAGTGTTATCAGTATCTAAATTATTTACAAAAAGCTAATGTTAAAACAGCATTACTTTGTGCAGATAATCCATTATGGTCCTGCACAAAAATGACACTTCCAAAGCACACTATTTTTAGTTTAGTTCATCTACTTCTATAATGTAGCATTAGTATTTTTTATCTAACCAATGGATCCGAGCCCAATTTTATAGAATAATTTAGCAAACGTAAATTGCACTATTTCTCAGGCCAATGTAGAATATAAAACAGAGGATGAGATCATTTCTATTGCATTGGAGTTATGTTAGACACACTTTGTGTAAGAACCCTTCCATCAAGTATACATGTGTAATTTCTGGGGACATTTTCCTCCATAAATGGATCTGCATCTCCCACTGTGTGGTAATGCAGGATGAGACATCAAGATGTAGCATCTCTATGTCTTTCTGTCTTGTTGGTAATGACAGGTTAGGCTGGCAGCAGGGTGTCTGCAGCGCCTTCTTCAAAAGACGCTGCTGAAGCCTGTGTGCGACTGGAGCCTGTCAAATTACAGTGGGATCCCACCTCACTTCCACTCCCTCTTCCCTCCATCCGTCTGCCATCATGCCTTCAACGCTGCTCCTCCTGTTTTTTTTTTTTTTTTTTTTACCATCATCGTGACAGTGGTACGGGAACTTCACTTCATTATACTGAGAGGAGCATGAATGGGGTAATAGGGCATGTTGTGTCACCTGAGTGTTGGGAAATGCATTGGTCAGAAATCCATCTGTGATGCTTGGAGAGCATTTTTGGAATTCCCTCAAATGCAGACTTTCAAAATGGCAGCCGTGCAAACACACAGGGGAGTCTGGATGTGGTGCACTCTGATAAGTATTTGATGGAATATCTAAGACTAAGACCGGGCTGATCTTCACCTCCCACTTTGACGTTCACACTTTATCTGCGTCTTTTAAGAAAATGTTTCAATTCTTTGACTTTGAACATGTCACCGCGATAAAACGCAATGGCTCTCAGAGGCCATTTTCTGTCACGGGTAACAATAGAGGTCCCTACAGTATCGCCTCTTTAGCCCTTCCCCTCCCTGTATCCTTCATCCCTGCTTTGTCCATATCTAGCTCATCCCCTATTTCTCTCTCATCCACCCCCCCCACCCCCTCCATATACTCCCATCTCCACCCCTTTTCCATCCCACTCTATCTCTTAACACCCCCCACTCTCTTCGCTCTCTCCTCCTTTTCTGTCCAGCCCTCCTCTTCTTGCTCCAGAACTGTCAGATGGCATTAGCTCCTTTCACGCTCATGGCCTGTAGGAATAACAGCCGTGAACCTCGCCGAACAGCGCCATTCTCCTGCTCCAGTTAGCTCTCCACTCAGCACAGGCTGTTGCGCAAATACCAATGTTATTCACGTTGTGCCCCTTTACTTACACAACATGCCCCACTAAAGGGCAAAGTTAGGCAGACACAAATCTCAGCAGAGAAGGTCATGGCGCTGACTAAAGATGTGCATGTATTGTATAACGCGGTCACACTCGCTCATAATTATCAGCTTGTCCCCCTGACTCAAGGATCGACCCACAGCTTTGCTAAGATCTGGCTCACGTGGATCAAAAACGGATCCACTTCTTATCTACTTATAGAGCCACAGGCCTGAAAATTTGTTAAATATATCGTGCTCAGCTTATTTCCCATGAAGTTTCAGCTGCAGGGCAAGTTGTGGTTGGTATTAAAAGCCCACTGTGACCAATAAGCTGGAAAATGTGCAGAAGTTTTTATTGTGTGAAGAAACAGGGTAAAATGATTCCGATATGGCGTGCATACATGTAACAGATGCTCCATACAGGCGGCTGATTTTGTCTGGTTTTTAACGCATTCAGCTTGACTTTTTAATAGGCCTACATTTTCAATCAACATATGTAATGTGATTGTAAACAGTGGTATTTAAAATTTAACAATGCGCAAGGTTGTGGATGTTCAGTAGGTAGACAAAAGCGTCAAACATTTCCAGCCAGACTAGCATCCCTCAGGGTACACTAGTGAAAAACTGAACACCTGAAAGTAATACAGCCCCGATTGAGGACAGATTTTTATTTGTAGCCGTTGACACATTGTCAAATCTGATTACATGTAAAAAAAAATATAAGTGCTTTAACCTCATGTGAAGGTTAGATTTTTTTTTTTGCAGTAGTAGCTAGTGTTTATAGAAGATGATATTTGAAATGAGGTTGGAAGAAAAAAAAAAAAGTTTGATTAATAACACGGTTAAACACTGAGTGAAAACATGTTTGTGTGTGTGAGGCTAGAGTAACAGGGATGATACATTTCTGAAGGGGCGATATGAACTATGGGCGACGCAATTATCAGTTTGACAAGTAAGCACTGATAGATTAATACAAATATGATGAGTGTAATTTCTCCTCACTCTGTACTTGACAAGCCCAGCATGGAAGGAAGGCTTAGAGGCTAATAATCAAAGCAGATTAGTCCGAGCTCTGATAGATGCTAGGCAAGCCCGCTAATCATCCGAGTGATAACCATGCATCATCCAATCACAGTCAAAAATGAACAGTGTGTTTCAAATTACGATTTTGATGGAATGATCTCAGTATCAGTTCCTCTCTTTGACTTCCATTTGCCTCCTCCAGCCCGTGTCACAGTTATTCCTCCGTGTTAATACAGTACTGTATGTGTAAGTCCATGCATATTAAGTGCAGCGTGGAAGAGTGGGTGGAAACACTGGAGCTTCAGAGCACCGGTGTGACTGATCTCCGGCCTGCCTGCCCTGTGATTTAGCCTTGAAATGACAGACTTGCCCCTCATTGGGCTACGGGTGGAGAGCTAATGACATGCTGCGTGGGCTAACGTGACTATTAGCCCACTCTGAGCAGCAGGAACTGACAGGAACACAATTCTGTCATTACGCCCAGAGGAGACCTCTAATCAGGGAGGCAAGGATACTAGGAGAGGCCGGTCGCACTGGTTTCGGTGTGTGGCGCGAAGGTAACGGATTGGCTCTGTCAGAGCCTGCAGGCTGATGTGGAAGTTTTACACAAACCGAAAGAAAACAGTTAGTGACATAATAGGAAATATGTTAATATTGGCCCTTGACTTTTAAGCTTTGACTGCTAACTGATAATACTTGTGCTGCCTTATATATAATTAGTCAGGTTTATGACTCCTGCCATGCATTTATCTCCCTGTTACTTTAGAATTTCATGTAATGAGAAAAGTGAGGACTTACTGAATAGGTGATTTATACAGTTTACTGAACATTTCAATCAATTTCATTGAGAAGGTGCAACATCAAACTATATTGAGATCAATACATTACACTGGTTTGATTGATGGTACAAACTCTAGGTCCATTTATTATTGGAATATGAATGCATTTGCATTATTTTCAGACATACTTTTTTTTGCTGAATCTTGTAATACATGGATTACATTTTGACATATATTTCAATCTATACAGTAATCAAAGGCTTGATTACAATTGTAGGAAAACAAAAGAAAACGCTCTTATAGTATAAAAAAATATATTGTGGCATAAAACAATGTGCATAAAATGTTAGTACAAGAGCAGTGGCTTATGCAACTACAATTTTTACTATCTAAGGAAAAAGCTTAACATCTGCTTATATTGGTTAAACCTGTAGTGATAATCTTTTAACTATGAATAATCATTATAGTTGTTTTTGAGAACATGTCACAATACTGAAATGCATCAATATTTTTACACATAGTATTCCCTGGTTAAATGGCGCTCCTTGCACACTCATCACATCCTACTCTTATGTAGGTCAGTTATTGCAGCCAAGTACACTATAGCGTGCTCTTTACATCTGAATAAAAGCTTCCAAATCATACACCTCCTTTAGCCTGTTATCACTACAGTCTGCTGCAGCATGTATTTGATTTTTTAACACAAAAATCTGATTTATTGCCTTTAAAAAAAAGGTGCTACTTGTGGATATCCTTTTCATTTCCATTTGATTTACATTCATCCATTTCATCTATTGTTTTTTCCTCTAATTTTTACAGGTGTTTTTATTTGTCAGGTTGTCATTAGAAATAAAAAAAAAATTGCTGTTAATTTCTTGTCTGGTAAAATCAAGGTTGAGAAGAAAAAAAAAAACAGGAACTTGGGATTTTTTTGGTTATTGTACTTTGATACCTGGTATTTGCCAAAAACACGGATTCATATATATATTTTCACCCCCATTTCATGCACATGTTGATTCAGTAGTCCCCCTCTGTAAGCAAACTGCTTCCTTGCACAAAATATCCTCAATTAT
This sequence comes from Siphamia tubifer, assembly GCA_020466265.1. NCBI lineage: Eukaryota > Metazoa > Chordata > Actinopteri > Kurtiformes > Apogonidae > Siphamia > Siphamia tubifer. The sequence continues at coordinate 16,811,081 of CM035791.1, forward strand.
TCACCTTCTCTGACATAGACATAATGCAAAACTCCTGTTTTCCTACATCTGCCATTCCATATGTTATAAATACAGGATTTACAGAAAACACTCTTTGGCCATTCTTAGGTCTTCAAACATTCCTGGCTTTACTAACTCCAGTATCCTATACACTTAATTACTGCTAGGATTGCTCGGATCATATTCATGGTAATTCCCATGATGTGGATGTGGTATTAAAACCGTAAATGTAAAATCCTTCACAAGCATGTTACACACTTTACAGCTCAGTGTTCATAGCAGAGACACAGTGAGAGATGAAAAATAACATTTTTCTCCAAATAATGGGGCACATTCTTTCATAACAACATATATGCATATATTATATTTTCCCATTTCGTATGTATGTCAATATCATGTCACCACATACCTGACATTTTGTGAAATTTCCTAATGCAGTAAACCCCACTCATCTTACACTTCAAGCGGATGACAGTAAACACAGATTTATTAGAAAACAGCACTGAGGCAGGTTTGCCCAGAAACATTCCTCTCTGCTGAAGGTGTAACACAGGAATGTGACAAGTCTCCATGCTGTAGCTCACAGCCTGAACCACCGTCGTGTTAATCACACATTATAATCTGCAAAGGCACATACCTACCTGTCTGTGCAGTGGATTGCACCATACACAAATACACAAAAATCCAAGAAATTTAATTTTTATGGTCTTCCCTGAGAAGAAGAGATGCTTGAGTGCAAGAATTATACTGAAACTAAAACAAAATGCAATAGAATTTGACCACTTCGTGTCTCCGGGACATGAGGCTGCCAACAAATGTTAAAGCTCTGCAAGAGCAGGTGGATGAGTCAGCACCCTGCACCAAGCTAATGTCACAAAGTGTCAGCAGGACCAACTTTAAAGAAGAGGGAGTCCAACCTGGTAAATGTGTCACTGAGGAGATAACAATGCCACAGGGTAGAACACAGCTTGAACTACATGTTTTTAGACAAGTGTCTTAGAGAAATGTTACTCATGGCACCTGAAGGTTCACCAACATGCATTCAATTACAATTTTAAAATATGAACATTAGATAATCAACATCTAGAACATTTACAAAACTAACCTTGTATAAGAAACTGTGACACATTTATACAAGATTAAATGTTATAGTGCTGCACTTAACTAAATTGCTTTCATTGATTAAATCAGTAAATGATAGAATGCATATTTTAGCAGTGAGACCCCAGTCTTTTTTTTTTTTTTTTTTTTTTTTTACTGCCAGTGTTGTGTCTATGTGTTCTGTCGGGACACATGGATGAGCATGCCGAGTCCTGTCCTGATGGAAGGAGCAGGAATGCAAACTGAAACCAGGGCAAGGACACACACTACACTGTCAGAACTTCAACAAATCACATCACTACAGCATCTGCAACTGGATTATATGCGACTCTCCTTCCAGACATTATGTGTTCAGCTTAATAAAACGTACTTGTACTATTATAATATACATTTTACTTTTCCTTCTATGGTTTATTTAATTTAAAATTTGCACCTAACATCAACTAGATTCATGCACATTTTCATGATGAACATTTTTACACTTAATAGATTTGTGAAATGTTCTACTTTGAGTGTGTGCCATGTTTTATTTTATATGTACTATAAAACCACAAATAACTGTCTTGTTAGGTTGTTTTTTGTCTATTTGATCAATAAGTCAGATAGAGCTCATTTTATCATGTAACATGAAACTACAAATTTGTTTTTGTCTTATGTCTTTTTCTCTATTTTTGTCATATTGCAACTTATCTAACAATGTATAAACACTAACATCCATTATGATTCTTTAACCTTCAGTTAAGTCCAAAAATCAACATCTAAACTGGAAAGAAATCACAAGCCTGAATCTAATGTTCCAGTTTCCATGTAATAATTTGCATGTGCAATGTAGAAATTTGTGTGTGGGATCGAACCCCAGTTTGTGGCCGATTTATTAAGATTGCTTGTGCAAATGTCAACATGTGGAAAATCAAAGAGACCATCCTATTTAAATGAGGATTATTTGTGCATGACACTACTCTGGGATATGTCAGCACTAATAGTAACAGTGACTGAATGAGCCACATGCACAGAAATGTAATGTTGGAGTAGTTTTGTTATAAAAAGGTATTAACTCATTCATACATTTACTTTTCAACTTAAGAGGTGGGGGGCCATGGGGATTGTTATATTGAATGACTGTCAAGTGCAGATAGTTTTGTCACGTTGTAGCCCAATGTCAATTCATTATTTTAATCACAATCATCAGATCTCATACATCTCAATTATGTTTTACCTCTGTCATATCAAAATTATTCATATGAGGATACGATTATTATAATTTTTTTAAACATCATTTTGATGTCTTCTTTTTGGACAATAACCACAGTCATGTGTGCACAATTACACATCCAAACCATTGGTTTCTTTTCATGTGCTGTGTTAAGTATAGACAGTTTGTATCTGAAAATTTGCTTTTGGGTTTGATAAATCACTTTGTGTGCAGTAAATTAATTTATTTATATTTTCCCCATATTACATATTCTTTGTGTCAAAAGTACTAAATGGATGCAGACAAACTATTTAGCACCTTTGAAAGACAAAGCTTGGTGCACACAGTTAATTAATTAGTTTGTAATTTTTGTGTGTGTGTGTGCAATGAGTATGCACATGTTTTCATACACGCTAAAATTTAATAGATCCAGTCCATATTTTTTTTTTGATAATCACCGATAATGTAATGTAAAACATTAAATATCAACATGCCCTCACAGAAAGAACTAGACAATGATTCAAATCTAGACAAATGTTTTCACATTGGTTTTACAGACCCTTCCAAATAAGCACCACAGCATTATGTATATGCAAAGAAACAACAATGGTAATGAGACACAGCAGCACTGCCCCAGAGCCATTAAAAAACATTATCATACAATGTCAGTGTTATCCATTATATAAATAAAGAGGTCATATTAAATATAACAGCAGGCCAAGAGCGAATATTTAACACTGTTTAATAGAAGTCTTAAAAAAACCCCACTCATAACAACATTGCTTGACTTATCAGATTAATCTAAAGGCTACAGCACCCCTGCCCTCCTCATCAGCAGCTTAGCAAAATGCTCCTGACATCCTCACACCGAACGCCGAGAGCGAGGCAGCCTTACGAGGCAGAAACAGTGACATCACCCGAACAACAGCTAAACAAAATAGGCCACAGCTGTTTGGTTCTTTAGGCTATAAATTAGACTCAATATGTCACACAGCATCAAATCACCAGGATGGCTGCAGAAATAAGCACTGAGTTTGCACCGTAGGATTGAGCCGTTACCATCTCTTTGCTACTTGCTTACTTTCACTGTTGTGTTTTTCCAGACATACAGATACACGACCCATGCTAATTTGCACTAGATGAAGAATGAGCAGCGGAGGGTGTATTGAGGCGAATGGATGAATTATGGAGGGATTTAAATAATAAATGGGCCCTCCTCAACCAGACGACTCAGTCTTAAAAGAGGGGGGTACTTGGGGAGGTAGTGGGACACTTTGTGGAAGCCATAGTCTCTCGGCAGAGATCTGGGGCATATGAATTATACCTTACTGGGTCCATTATCGCTTATCAAAGCATCAAATGAATAATTCTGCAGGAGCCCTTGCAAATGTAGTTCCACTTCAACAAGAAAACAGAAGGATGGCGAGGTCCCTTCCATATGCACACATATGGAAGCAGAAATGGAAACACCTGGGAGGAATCAGTTAACTGTCAGCTTGGAGACATTGAGCGTTCATATATAAAACAGTTCATGAAGTCTTTAATGATGCAGACACTATATATATGGCAGGACCAGGAAACAAAACATTACACTTACATTTATCCTCTGACAAACCAATTCAGAGTTAGCTTAGCAAAAAAGGAGAATAGTTGAGTAAAGGGTAGGGGAATCAGCAGGAAAAAAAAAAAGGAATGCCCCCCCCCAGACTTTTATTTAGTGACTGTAATCTAAAAATACCCAAACCAAGATTAGTGGGAAGGGTTCCCCAAAACCATCTCAGTAGCAACAGACTGATGAACCAATGACAGCCTCCTTTCCTTCCAGTCTTGCATTCCTGCCACAAAGGAAAACCAACCAGTTTTTGACTTCTTTTGATGAAGGTCTGCTCTGTATGCCAGTCACAGTACATAGAATACAAGGGCTTTCAAGGAAATACACCAACTGGAAGTTAAGATTATTGAGCCCTGGTCATCCTTCTGGGGATTTACCTTGATCTGTAAAATAAAATAAAACTAAAAAAAGAAATGGAGCAGTTCCAGTTTTTCCAACACTTGATCAAACACTCCACAAAAATATGTTTATATCTAGTGGAGAGCAAATGAAACGTCAGTATAAAGCCATGTTTTCTGTTATCTTACTAAAGTTACTGGATTCAAGTAGCAGAATAAAAGTCTGTAAGCATACTCTCAGAATAAATAACACTTACCTCAAATCTTTACAAATGCATTAAATTGTTGCAGGTTCACAGAAAAGTAAACATGGAAGTAAAAGCGGAGGATATACTTGTGTTGGTTAAAACACAGTAATTGAATGTGTTTTTGTTTGTTGTTTTTTTTTTTTAAGCATGAGCATGGAAATATTTCTACCACCATTTTAAATGTCTAAGCTTGGTCTGATGTCATTAGATCCAGAATATGGAGAGGAAATTCAGACATGCTGAGAAAAATTTCTTAAAAACTAAAGCAATAAAAATGCTTCTGATTCCTGACAGGATTCAGAGAAAAGCTCGAAAACTATTTCCAGGTTCAAAATGGATGAATAATAGTAGTAAAAAAAACTAAACCAAAAAAAAAAAAAAAACACTTACTTTAGAAAAAATAAACCCCAGATACAATAGAATTGAAGTCTTATGAAACATATTCGCAGTAAGATGACAAGAGGGGACATTAATTAACTGATTATTATTCCAAGTTTTTTTTTCTTCCTTTTTTAGTTTCTTTGTATCATTTCAGTACATTATTGAAGTAGCCTTGTGCGAGTCGGGCTATTGATTATCTATTGTAAAATCTGATGTGGAGGTTTCATATTTTGTTAGACAATGTAGTGATACATTTAGGCAAATAAAATACATAGTGATTGTTTTACATGTATTATCATATATAAATAAATAATGTAAAATTCATGAATTCTGGTCCGACTGTTCAGACTGTGGTCATACTAAAAAAGGTTACATCCATGTCTGATTAAGTGCGATATATGTATGTATATATATGTTTCTATAACCTAAAGTAAAATGTTGATTATTGTTAATGAAGTGGAGACTCATTGTGATACCTTAAAAATTAAACTTGTGATATTGACTCATACATATCTGACTTTAGCTTTAACATCAGTGGAGATGGCAATTGTATATTAAAGCACGTATACACATACCTGAGTATTTATAGAGATAGATACTATACTTCTCCACATTCCATTTTGATTTATGACATTCACACTTTTTTAGAAAACAAGAACCTGCATAAACACATTGTAGAGCACTATCATGGGGTTGGGATAAATAAAAGTCAAACACATAATGTTGATGCATTTTTTAAAATGACATACTGTGAAATTCAGGAACCTACAACTCCCTTTCCCCCTGAACACAAACAAGCATGAAAATTGTTTTTTTTTGGAGTTGGAGTTATCATGTGTATGAAAGACAGATACCTTGTTACATATGTACATGGCATCACTCTTTCTGCAAAACATACAAAAATGATGGAGTAAAACACTTTTACTCTTTCATCTTAAGTTTATGATTCATAGGTCGATGTATCTGTTCAATGATGCAATGCTTCATGCATAAAAGTATGCTATAGAATACCTATTTTAAAACCTGCAGCTCCAGCACTTTGGATATTGCACTTGGCTATATTGCACTTTCCATAACACATAATGTAATTGTTCACATTTTTGGCCTTGTGCATGTTGCGTTTTTTGATCTCAAAGAGAAACCAGACAAAGCAGATTGGCTGTAGGAACAGTATGTCTACAAACATGTTCAGACACCTCCAGTGGCTCTGGACTATTTCTGTTCAGTCTGAAGCTGCAACAGGATCCGAGGCTCAAGGGATGTCACTTCGCCAGGGATGCATCTCCTCAGCTAGGTCTCCCTGGGGAGTGTGGGTCCTGAGAAGCCCTACAAAGCATGGTTACGGGGGGTTGGTTCATGACGTTCATGCTCACCCTAGCATTACAGCCGCTGGCCTCGACTCAGTACTCAACCCCTACGAAGCCACAGTGTTCAAAGTGAAGGTCAAAGAGCTGAGGAGGACGTAGCAAGACCGCTTGATCAAAGTCCAGTAGCACCTCAGAGTCTGGAAATCTGAAACCTTTTCAAGTTGTTTTGAACTCTTTTCTCAAAGAAAAAAAAAAAAAAACACTTTTGGACAATCAATCAGATTTTCCTTCCAGTACAAGTAGAAGTTTTTATCACTTTCTTCAGATGAGAATGTAAATCAAAAGACAAGATTAAACAAAGGGTAGAAAAATACATAGGAGTACCTTATTCAACGAGCCGTTCTTTAGTATTTACAGAAGGTATAATCCTTACTCTACGTATGACATATTTATCCGTGACATCCAACGCACCTTTTTATTTTAGTATCTATGGCTTTTTCACAACACAACTGTGAATGACACTGCTGAAATGAGGGGAAATATTTTTCATTTAGCAGGAGTTTGTGAGTGTTTCATCTTATTGCTCAAATGACGGCTTTTAATGCCACAGCATTCATAACCCGTGCCTCTTATCGCAGCTCCCTCCAACACTTGATGGAATTTGCCATCGCACAATGGTCGGAAAATACACTTCAAAGGCAAGACGCATCTAATCTCCTCCACTCTGCACATTGCAAATTTGCTGTGATAATAAGATCCTGCCTTCCCAAGCGTTCTTAGGGATCTGAACCAAGGATGAGAATTTCATCTCCCTCTCTCCTTTTCTCACTATGTGTCTTTCTATATCACTCTTCCCCAGTGTGGCATCGTAGGGAGGGGAAATGGAGCAAGTGATGATGGGGGGTGTACTGCAGTTTTTGAGAGAATATCTGCAACAGCAATACTGCATATCTGTGGAACCCATCCCATCCTTATGTAAAAGCCCTATTTTACAGTTTACACACACACACACACACACACACACACACCAAAAGAGAGCCACAACTGACAGCACAGCACAGTGACCTAGTTTCCTTGTGGCCCAGAAAGATCAAGCATGACTCCCTCAGAACTGCTACAGGCACAAAAACCTGGTTCAGTGCATTCAGTCAGGCCAGTGTACATTGGCGAGTAGCCAACGTAGCAATCACACTGCAACAGGGAGCCATCGCTGCTTTAACTACAGCTTTCAATGCAGAGACTCACAATGCAGATCCCTTTAAACAGCACCCAATCTCACCAAAGTCACAAGGCAAGTGGAGGTGCAACTGGGATGCAGGCAGGAAGCCCTGCAGGTAGAGCTGTGTGTTGTGTTTAGTCTGGCAGAGGGCAGGTTGAGGACAGGGTTGTCATCGTAGGCACAGCTGCAGGACATGCTGTAACAACAACCCCCCACCCGACCCCCACTACCCAACTCCCAGCGCCCTACATACACCACTCCACCCCCTCCAGGTTATCTGTATACATGGAGAAGGTTATGGATGGAGATGCTATCACAGACAGCACATTAGCACAACAAAGATGTGTTTTAGAAAGAAGCCCGCCAGGATAATTAGCTGCTCCTGTACCAAGATGCCATGTTCGATACAGAACATGCTAATGTGAGGACAGTGTTGAGGGAGGAGATGCAATTTAAGACCACAAGGCCATAAAAATAAATAAATCACTGTGAAATTGCGCGCTTTCATCAACAAACTCATAACTAGTGTGTTAAAACTTATCTCTTAAAGAAACAGTCCAACACTATGGTGTACTCTTTGATATCCTCTTCTACAGGATTATGCAAAAAGTACTGCACCAATTTTCAAAGACCTTTGCAGAAGGGCAGGACACAGGCCAAAGATGAAAGCCTTAAATTTTACATAAAGTGTTTCCAGGCACAACAAATCCAACCTCTCACAAATGTTTTAGCTCTTTATCGACATCTCCCTCTAAAAACTCGAGACTATTTGTGTAACCTTTTCAAGGTTGCTCAAGGTCAAAGGTCATGATGTTTTAGCGCATATGTATATTTTCCTATCTGTCAACAACAGTAACTTATCACCATTCTTTTTGGAGGCTGATAACCGGCCCAGCTGATAATCAGACAATCTTAAAGCACTGCTCAGGTCCAGGAAGAGGACCAGAACAGAGCTCCCAGGTGACTCCAGGTGAGACAGGGCTTGATGGAGGAAAAAAGACGATGGCCTAGTCCACTCTGATGGAAGCTGACGACGTGGTTTGTAAACCTGCACTTTTTACTATAGAAACTGCATTAAAAACGACCATATATGGTATTTCCTTAAACAGTAACATACATATCCAACAGTACATCGCAAAATACCTTGCGCAGGTGCCTCTTAAAGTGACAGAATCTTTTTCGGTTTTCCATTACAAATAAATAAAAACAAACATTATAAATTTATGTTTCAGGAAGGGAGAAACGATTTTGGAAACAAAGTCTTAACTTTTTCACCAGAGTACATGAGGCATGTGTTCTGATGCCTGCTCAATCAGATCCATAGGCATGAGAACATTACCCCTAGTTAAGCGTCCCTACATTGGCTTCCCCTGTGAATTACAGAATATATTTTAAGCTTTTGTCATTTGTTTTTAAATGTTTGAATGATCTTGCTTCACCATATTTATCAGATCTTATTCAGCCTCACATACTGCTCAAGCTGAGCTCTCAAATCAGCTGATCAGTCCCTAAAACAAGGCGGAAGCTTCTAGGTGACAGAGTGTTCGTGACCCAAGCTCTGGTACGAGTTACCATTAAAGGGGACATATTATGACAAATGCACTTTTTAATGTTTTTACAACACAAATACATGTTGTCTGTGTGTGAGGAGACCTTTCACTTATGAAAACAAACATCCATTCTCCTTTTCTCCTGATCCATTTCTTGTTGGACAAGGATGGAAACACTGCATTTTGGATTTTCTATGCCTTGTATGTCACATACATAGATTCACTTGAATACCCCACCCCATCCCACCAGCTCAGCTATCCCCACCTAGTGGTCACAGTGACCTCTGCTCAGACTTGGAGATCCGCCATTATTCTCTGTCAGTAGTCCTGGTGTGCGTCCGGTGTGACCCATGGCTGCTGTATATCTGGGTCCGCAGTTGGACTGGGTTGATCAGACAGGCTGGTCCATGGGTGGCACCGTGACTGTGGTACTGTGGCTGGTCTGGCCGGCCCTGCTCCAGATAAACTGGACCCAAATGCTCGCCAGTGCTATTAACAGACCAGGACCCAAAGGCACCAAGGCTGGAAAACTCAGCACTTGGTCCACTTTGATTCTTGCCATCTGATTTTATTTCATTGGTGTCTGTCTGGTTTTTTCCTCTACCTCAACTTTTTCAGGTTCCATTTCTTTCTCCTTTTCTTCCTCTCGGTAGGAACCAACGAGAGGGGCGGAGTCACTGTGGTTCATTTGCATGAAAGCATAAGGCACTAAAACTGAGTGTTTTCTCCAGGTTGAAGAAGCTGGAGTATCTCTGCATCAATGTGGTATTTTGACCAAAGCATGTCTCAGACAGAGCACTGAGACACCAGGGAACTGTGGAAAATGTGCATGATATGTCCTCTTTAACTGTTAGACAGGCCTCCTCTCTCCCAGTTTTTCAAATGTGTTTGATAACGCATTACTTTTCTCTGGCCTTTAATACATTGTAACTCATCTTGTATGGCATCTACAAACAACAAACTGACATGAACCCATTTCCAAGGAGGTTATGTTTTTCCAGCATTCGTGGGTTGGCTTGGATGTTTGTGTACTAGATAACTCAAAAACGTATAGATTGAATTTTGATGAAATTTCCAGGGTAGGTTCGTAATGGGGGAATCGAGAAAAGATTAGATTTTGGTTGTTATTCAGGGCGTGCACGGGGGGGGGGGTGGGGGGGGGGGTAGAGGTATGTGCTATACAAGTACATTTGATTGGTTGATTGAAATTGTACAAAAGCCAGTTTGTGATAAATCCTGGTTTTATTTGACAAATAAATAATCAAGCTCATTGATTTGTACTTTTTTTTTTTTTTTTTTTTTTACCAGAATGAATGTGTTGAATCTGAATGAGCTTAATTGTGATTTGGCTGTGAATAGTATCATAATCGCATTGTGTAGTGCCACACACATATGTTTAATATATTGAATCATAGATGCTGTAACTACATATCATACTTAAAACTAGGATTCCCAACCCTAATCTACGGGCATGTCTTAGCCAAACAGAAAGATTCCAATTAACTTAGTTTCACTTTTGATGGAAACTAGCTGGCTAACCTAAAGTTAATTAAACTTGTGCTTCAGTCACATACAGTACAGTATATGTATGTGTAGTGAGATTGGCTGGAAGAAAGTTACAAAAATACATGGGTGTTTGGTCCACGGTTTGACTACATGCTGCTATAAATGGCTGCTTGTTTTACAAAACAATCAATTTCTTAACACTATTTCTTATCAGGTGACACTGCAAGTTCTCAGACTACAGATAAGATGTTAAAGGTCATCACAGAGGCCATCTGGTTATTATGGAAGCAAGAGTTTTTACTAAATAGTTGCTTATTTAGTGAAATGAGCCACTTCTTCTATAGGACTCTATTCAGACTGATCAGACTCTGGTGACTCTAGTTTGCTACAATAGCAGCTGATACACATTTAGAAGACGTGAAAGCAGAAATTATCGGTTGTGTTCCAGAAGTATGAAAATCAAAAACCCTACTGGCCAATGAGTAACTAACCACTGTAACATTACCTTAGATAAAAATGTGGCAAGATGCTTCCTATTCATCTTCACTGTAATATACTTCACAATCTTTCACATCTTGAAATAAACTTACATAGAGGCTTAAGGGGAAAAAGTTGTAAGAGCTTAAGCTTTTAAAAATTATTTTTGACATCTTTTTATGGTGCTGTAATGGGTGGCACTCGAAAATGTTAAATGTAAACTCCACTCATACTTTTCATGAAGACTAAATTAATTATTGCAGAAAATTCTGAGAAGGGGGGTGGGGGTGGGGTTCTTGGGACATTCTGTCAGAAGACACGGCATCATTTCACAGCCAAAATGTATTTATTTATCACAAATCGAATCTGGCTGATTATTGCAGAAAATTCCAATGTCTTTGCAAGCTAGCTTTAACTACTTACAGTTAGCATACACCAGCATGTTTCTCTAGTGCGCCTATTCATTCTAAGGTAGTGTTTTTCCACATGTACATATTACTGTACTGAACAAACACATGACATGACATAACATCAGTCTCACTCAACAGATAAATGAGTGTTCCTTTATGAATTAAGGCATTATCAATCAATTCAAGCCTATATGAAAAGGGCAAAAAAAAAAAAAAAATCACACTTCAAAACTTCCTCATGAGCTTGACAGTGGGGTAGAAGATGGAGAAAACCATGTGTTTCAGAGAATATAGAGGAAGAACCAAAATAACAACAAAACAGACAGCCAATAACAATGACTAAATATGTAAATCCAGCTCAAGTTTGACTGAGATCTGCAGAAAATGCATCTCCAAGATGACAACAGAATCGCTATTTATAATTCTGCATCAAGTCAGAAAGCATGGAGGAAAAGCTGGGGTACGAGTCTGTATTCTGGTTTGCTTTAATACCAAGTTAATCAATTCCAATGCGAGAACAGATCTGTTTGGGTTAACAACAACAAAGGGTGGATGTTTGGATCAAGTGGCAAAGGGAGCAGAAACGTGGTGAAACTTTGCCCATGTTAATATCATTTTGTTCTAACTGGGAGGCAATTGGTGCCGGAGCTGCTCTCTGTTAGGGCCAAACAAAAGGCTTGTGTGGCAGCGTGCTGCTGAGCATGGAGCGCTGCATGTTATCCAGGTCAGAGTGATCTAATCAGGTGTGAATGAAAGCACTTGGCAGCGCTCCAGGCCTCGCTCTACCATCATCACTCAGGGGGAAGAAAAACACACATAGACACATGTGTTTGTATTACGAAACGTGTAAGGACATTTCTGCACCAAATATATTCATGTTAATTTGGCTGCAAGATATAGATTTTTGGGAAAACATACAAGATATTCAAATACATCAATATGAATAAATGCATGATATTCACTACAGCTGTTGTACTGTTGTAGTGTATCTGTTATTAGAATGAGTTTTTATGCTTGCTCAAAAGCGAGTAAACTGATAATCTACCAAAGAAATTGCATTCTAACATGGTTTTGTGCTCAGTGAGTAGCTACAAGACTGAATAATGCAAGCACTTTCAACTCTGAAAGGCTAAAAGAAAACTTGAAAAAGTAACAAAACACTCAGAACTTAGCTGCATTTGCAGTACTTGACCACATTTTCTGCAAAGACTAATTGAGCAATACAAGACACATGTCAGTAGATGATGGACCTCACATTTTAACCCTAATGGTTGGCCATTACTGCAGAGCACATCAAGTTTAAGTTTGCCATTGGCAAAAGATCAAGAGAGGGAAACTGTTCCTACATGATATCATGAAAAAAGAAGAATTCATATTTAGAGGAAAAGACCGTTTCAAATTTTTGCAAACAGATATCTTACCTCCATTTTTCCTCCACATGACCAAAAAAAAAGATTACTAACTGGTCCAAACACACATGGGCATTGTGGATAACACTGAATGTGGCAGATACAGTAGATTTCATCTGTCATGAAGCAACATATTACAAACAGTTGTTACCTTATATTTTTGGTTGTAGAAGTGTATTATTTATAGGTAGAGGTGGCAAAAGTACTCACATTCTATATTTAATAAGAAGTACAGCTACTTGTGTGAATGATTACCTTCATAAAACCAGAGGTACTGATCCAAGTCATTTACTTAAGTACAAGTAAAAAAGTATAAGTTTGCAATTTTAATAAAGTAAAAAAAGTAAAAGTATATTTTTTGTCAGAAATTAAATATTCACTGAACCAAACAAAATTCTAAAAGTTTCAAAAGTATCCAAAAATATAGCCCTTCAAAGTAAGCTACTGTGTAGATGACGTGTTTGTTACTCAGCTTTTTGAGTATGGCCAAGAAACTTTGGAAAAAAGTGACCCGTGTAGGACTGGTTCTGACCCTGGTCACAGATTGTGCTCCTTCTCTTCCACTGAATTTCTCTGTGAAGCGACATATTTTCCATACTGTCATATCCATTTAGTTTAAAAACATAATAATAACGAGTCTATTCTGAGGAGTGATTGACCAAAATGGATTCAGATGTTTTTAGACATGAAGCAGTGTTTCCTGTGGAACTGACCTGGTGGTGTGTGTGTGTGTGTGTGTGTGTGTGTGGTTGTGATGGGAGGAGCAGATGAGTGTGCATTTCGATCAGGGTCACAAACGCACAGTTCAGCTGGGGGTACACGTTCATGTGTGTGTCAGTTTCCTTCTTTAAATAAAATATTGATCTAAATATAGGATGAGGTATTTTATTGAAAATAATGTCATACTGTGGGGTGGTCTTATAATCAGTGGTCCTGTATTCAGGTCAGAATGGTACTGTTGTGCACATACACACAGAACACAGGCGCACATTAGAGATAGACGATTTAAAGTAGATTCATGTCCGAAAACAGCTGTCAATCATTACGACACAGACGTTATGATGATGACTGGGGCCGATTGGTTATTGGGAGTACCAGTACTTTTCCTTGTGGACTGCCAGGTTACAGGGCCAGTGTTCATTGGGTAAGAGAAAAGAAAAGAAAACTGCTGTTACTGGTGCCTCAACACCCTATAAGGTTGTGTCCAATGACCCACCCGAGGGTGAGTATTGGCATAGATGGGCCAGTGGGTGATCTTTAATCAGATTCCCAGTGCTTTACAGTCTGGTGTAACGCAGTCTACCTGTTATTTTTTCCATTTCCACTTTAATATATCCATGGTCAAAAATTCCCAGTACCTCCACGACTTCTCATGAGAAAGTCACCTGGGCTTCTCAGGCTAATCAGTACTCGCCTTTAGGTAACGTCACATAGCCACAACACACGGAACACCTAATCGTGTTCATCACTCGCAGTAGTTCAATCTTCCAGATGAAACAGTGATGTAGAAGTGATGCTGGAGTAGAAGCAGCCGCAGGTCTGCTTACAAGGAACTTCAGCTCCTTTACATCATTCTGTGAGTTGATTATTTATTCTTTGTTGTTTAGGAACCATTTCCCATGACCTGTGCCTTTTCACAGGCAATGTTAAAGGAAATGTGTGCAGGTAGGGTTAATGGAAGTGATAAAATAGGATGAAACCATGGATTCGTTATTGATCAACAGCTGGCTTCTTTTATTTTGTATAGGATGTAACCTACTGTCTAGGACCATTGTCAATTTCACTGAACTGTAACAAATAAGAGTTTACTACAACACAGTCACACGTTTTGAGGGGATGACATTTACTTATCTGTCATCCCTTCATGCTTAACACTTTATTTGACAGCTAGCTGCTGAGGGCTAATTCGTCGAAAGTTTCCTCAGAGACATTTTCACGCACGCATGCCTACACACAGGCACACAGTGAATGATGGTGTATGTGTGTCTGTTAGTTACTGAAGACAAGGATGTAGTCTGATTAAGTTTACAAAAACATCTGCTTATTTATTTATTTGTTTAAGTAATAAGATCTTAACCCTCCCAATGTTGAGCATAAAGTTACGCCCTTGCATAATGACAAATCAATTAGATTTTGGCGAAGATCCAGAAGAGATCCAGGATTCTGGATCACTTTGAAATGTATTATCCGTTTATCGCAATGTAAAAATACAAAATGATCCAGAATCCAGGATATGTTCTGGAGCTTTACCCAAATTTAATCAATTGGTCCTTGTGTCATTCCCAAGCTATCCTGAAAGTTTCATTGAAATCCGTCCATAACTTTTTGAGTTATGTTGTACACAGTCAGACAGACACCAGAAAAAACATAACCTCCCTTCATTCGGAGGGGAGAGGTCTGCCTTGGCGGAGGTTTGCACTCTCAGAGTGCTTTTCTAGTTAACATTTTGGATTCCTTCATACATTGTACAAACCAATTCCAGTTTTAATTCCCAGCCTCAAACATTTTTCATCATTCTCAGTCTAGAGAAACTGAGGGTTTTCAAGTGTGAGAACATTAATGTTAATTTATTTGACTTTTAAATGTGACTATTGCATGACCCTTTTTTGCATTAAAACAGTTTGCCCTTAAGTTTGACTCTGTAGTTGGTAAAAGTATTGTTAATAAGTGTATTACAATAACAATAATAATTTCATAACTTTGTTGTTTTTTTTTTTTTTTTCACAAAAACATGGCGGGCTGCCGATGTGCTTCCCTAGCAGAATTACCACCAGGCTCAGCAACATTTCTGGGTGAAACCTTGTAAAATATGAGTACTTATGCAAAAATGCAGGGCGCAAAAGTAAAAAGTTGACATAAAAATAAATAATCAAGTACAGATGCCTAACAAATCTACTTTAGTGCAGTAATGAACCACTTATACCTAGTTACTTCCCACCTCTGTTTATATAATGTGGATTTGTTCATAACACTGATCCAATCAGTCTCCAATGATACCAGTGCTGACCTTGATCTACTGCAGGTCATATAATGGTTCATACTCCTGGATTTGATGTTTCAGGTGGAGCTTCACAACACAAAGACATACTAGACATGAGCAACACAATATCATAGTTTAACAATTTCTCCATGTTCCCTGAACACACAAGGAAGAGTTCAGAAATTTTGCTTTGGAAAGACTTTTTTGCTTTATCATTTTTGCAGACAGAGATGCAGAGAAAAACATGCATGTGCCAACCTGTCCACATCAATGTCAATAAAACAAAATGAACTTTTAAGATAAAAATGGCTATCCTGCTTATCAATTAGTCAACTAACAACAAAGTTATTTGTATCATTTTTCATCCGCATACACAAAAACTTCCAATTTCCATCATGTGAAGTTCAAATATAGCAGAAAACCTGAAAATTGAAACAGTAGAGATAATTGAAAATGGAAATCATTGTGTCGCTGTTTTGCAGATTTAATTGAAGATGTTGACATCGCTCCAAAGTAACAAACACTAAACAGTTAGACAGGTTACAAGCCAGCAGTACACACTTCCTGTTTCCTGTTTGACTTTGTCCTACAATAGTTTGTAGTTATGTTCTTTTCTGTTATAGATTTGGGATATGATTTAATGGTATTTTAGGTGCAATATATCCAAGTTTTATTTACATAGAAACTGAAACAGGTGATGGTTAGCCCTGCTATATTAAAAGGTGTCATTCCGCTGATAACCACTTTTCCATGCTCCGTTTGGAATCTGATGTTCCACCCCAAGTTACCAACATATGCTGTATTTAAAAGTGTTGCGTCACCTCCACTGGCTGTATTTCCCCATTCATAGAAAACAACACGGAGAGGAGCGACTCAGAAAAAGCCTGTCCTCAATACATCATGTAGACATTGGCATCACCAACGTGGGGTAAAGCCCATCCCCCATTGCAGTGATTCTGAAGTAGCACTACTATATACAAGAGAAGGCAGCAACACAGTTGTTGTACAAATGTGAAAAAATGGCGGCGCAAACTTGTTCATGTATTCTCTGTGGAAATAAAGCATTTTTCCCTGCACGTTTTCAAAACAAATGACGGCACAAAACCTAGCTGGATGCTACTCTGGGATGGTAAACACACACAGAGCAAGAGGGGAGGGAGGGGGGAGTGTTCCTTTACGCATTCTGAGCCAATCAGAGACAACTCATCACCGCGTCATGGACATGTATGAGGAAGTACCAGTAAACTGTTTGACCTCCGGTCTTTTTTCTACCATCCAAAAACAGCTGGAAACAAAGCAATCCGGATGGTTTTTTTTGTTGGTTTTTTTTTTTAATGGAACCAATGCACAATGCATTCAATAACGATGGAGAACACTATAACATAACACCATTTCATATTAATGAAATAATGATGGAAAGACACCATTAAAACCATTAGCATTCAACCCGGTATATAGATTTTTTTTTTCAATGAACAAAATAAATGTGATCTCAAATGTCAGACTTAAAAAAAATAAAAATAAAAAAAAAATGTCAGACTTGCAGAAAAAAAGCCTTTCACATCAAAATACAGTACAGTTATATATCCCATGATCCAGCGCCAAAACACATAATTTATAGTTGACTAATTAACATCATTACATTTACAATGTTAATCACAGAATCAGTTGTGATTAGTCACCAAACGAATTATTCAACTGTGGAAAGCTGGGAAGAGATGAGTTTCACATTTGGTCTACTTTAAAACATTAAAAATATTATTCAATTCCAGTCTACATTAATAGAAAGTGTCTCATTATCCTAATCTATATTGAGGCATTAGATTAAAAATATGGTTGGTTTTTCTATCCCTACATGCACGTCATCAATAACCGTAAAAAAATGTTCCACACTTGTGGTAAAACGTTTTAAAATATAAGGAATTTGCTGTCATTAAAGTTTCATTTCACATTTATATCTGGGTCACAATTCCATTCTCCCACGACTCTGCCAGCTTCAATCTGTCAAACCGTATTTCACATACGACAAGTGTTAGGCTTCTGGGGAACGGTCTTTGTTAGCGGCTGTCAGAAACATAAATAACATTAAAAAAATGAGCTGCTTTCAAAGGATATGACCGAGAAATGTGATGAAGCTTTAAATGTAAAGAAGATGCTCACAGGTTAATTTTGGGAAAAAAAGTATCTGGATTTTTAATGGATTTAGTCAATCCATCAAGTAACCAGTGAAATAACCAGAATTTGACAGATGACTGGGGAAATACATTTTACACATTCTTGACCCATGTAAGAAATGGAAAAAAAGAGTCATTCATGTAGGAGTATTTTATGTATTTTTGCCACTTCTAGTCATTTTTTTTCTCCCCACATCACAATGAACCACATTCACATTAATTTCAAGCCACGATATACATAAAACATCCCCATAGCTCCATCGACAGCAGTTAAAAGTCCAATAAAGACACAAAAACTCTCAACATGTTGATTTTTTTTTTTTTCCCTTTTCCTGAGCGGTGTCACCCAAACTCCACCCAGGGAGGCAGCCATTCAATAGAGAGGGCTTCTACTTTCAATGGTCTGAGCTCAGACCAATCACAGAGCCTCCTGCCCCCCCTCAACCCTCGGGCCTTCAACCAATCAGGCCCGTCCTGGCTACACACATGACTATGTGCTTCTGTCCATCAACTGCCTCATATATAGTGCATGCAAGAAAATGTGGAGCAGTTCAATAACTTGCACCGTAGCCGGGCTCTCCAGTGTATGCATGTGTGCGTGTGCGGAGGTAGGGGAGGTGCGTGCATTGTGGGAATGCGTGCACTTGTTTATCTGTAGGAGCACAGAAGGAGAGAGAGGGAGGGAGGGAGGAAGGGTGAGAGAGAGAGATTTGTAAGGCACTTGTATTTGCAAACTATTGGCTGAGTTCCCACTAGAGGCAGGGAGATCAGACAGAGTGTGCGTCAGGAGTGTGTATCCACAAGAGTGTGAGTGTGTGTGTGTGTGTGTGTGTGTGTGTGTGTGTGTGTTTGTGTGTGCGTCTGTCTACACGTCTGGGAGACAAGACCGAGACAGACAGACAGAGAGGAACCCGTTCAACCCATTTCAACAGCAACTTTTCAGCCTGTGTGCACGAGGTTTCTCCTCCTGAATATGGAAGCTTTGCCCTCTTTTGTGTTTGTTTTTTCCTTTTTGTGTTACCGCAGATCAACCCGCCGAACTTTTGGCTGGTAAGTATTTGAACACCTCGTCTTTTCAATTCCAACACTTTTCTCTTCATTTTCACCCTGTTTTATTCAACTGATGTCAAAAGCTTAGGGGCTCTGTCTTTTTTCTTTTTCTTTTTTTTTTTTTTCTTTTTTTAAATCACAGTGTACACAAGTTTTTATTTAATTTTATTTGGAGTTGAAGACATTTTGACTTGGTGTGTGTGAGAAAGTGTTCAGCAGTGTTTGTCTGGAACTGCGTGTGAAAAGCAGACTGAGGCTCTGTGTGGGAGTTTTAAAAAGGACGTATGTGACCGAGAGAGAGAAAAAAAAAAAGATTGTGTGTACCATACAAAGTGTGCCAAGTGCGAAAAGTGTGTCCTTTTTGTTTTGTTTTTTCATCTCAATCTTGCTCTGTGGGAATGTAGACTGCGGTAGCCGGTAGCGATGTTTGACTGGGAGGAACTAAGCCAGACAGTAGACAAAAGCGAGGAGGGCTGTCCAGACAGGGCAGGTCAGCCATTAGAGGCTGCAGCGCAGGGACAGGTCAGCCAGCTGCTGCTCTGCTCGGCAGCGGGAAGGGAAGGGGAGGGGAAGGGATACCCCGCCTTTAGCGTCGAGGTTATAGAGTTGCGTTTGGGGTTAGGGGTGACCATGCTTCACTTAGCAGCCATCTCTCAAAGCGCTCACCTTGCACCCTTTCTATTCTAACCCAGCCACTTGTGAGAAACCCCAGCATGCTTTGCAGGTAAAATGAGATGAGGCATCAGTTAGAATGAGCTAAAAATAATTATCTTGCATCACTGTAAAATCTTTCAGTGCTAATTTCTGTAGAAATCTAGTCGACTGGTTTCATAGATCAGAAATTTGGAGAGAAAAAAAACAAAAACAAACTGATGTCAGTGATTTGCAAAAGTAGGAAAAACTACAACATATGAGGAGAAAGATACAACATAGGAAGTGTAATTGGAGGAGGTAGTTAAATATAGACAGTGACAAAAGAGGAAGAATAGGAGTGACTGTAATTTTCACAGAGGTTGTTTTTTTCTATTCCCTTTTTCATTGGTTTTCCCCGGCAGCTTGAGTGGGGGCTGTTGGGTTTGGAATGTATTTAGTGACAGGAAATACTGGCCGTCCCTATATTTGTGTGTGTGTGTCTGTGTGTGTGTGTGTGTGTGTGTGTGTGTGTCCCGGTCTGCTTTTGTCCAAAGCTCTTAATCCACCGCAAAAAGCTGAGTGCGTGAGGGAGTAGCAACAACTGAGAAAAACAGCGGCCCGGATCACAGATGTAAACCACGGCTGCTGCTGCTGTTGTTGTTGCTGTAGTCCCCCCACCCCCAACCCCTTAAAAAAAAAAGGAAAAAAACAACAAAACAAAACAGAAAAACATGTTCACAGGCTTCACAAAGGCTTAACGATAACTCCAGAATGAAAAACATCACACAGACAAATAAGTCTGGATTGATATCTGAGAGCCGGTGATGACGAAGGAAGCGGTTCTTTGAAGAGATTGGAAAAAGGAAGTGAAAATAAGAGTCATCGTTTTAAGAATTCAGATTATAAGAAAAAAAAAAAAAACAAAAAAAAAAGGCAAAACAACCAGTCATCATCCAGTTTAGAAAATATTAATTCAGGAAAAAAAAAATTCAAGTGTTTTTGTACATCCAATTGTTTCAGACACTACAACTCGCGCTCTAAAATGCCTGTACATGTAGAGTCTTGTTCAGCAGATATACATCTCAACCCTCATCACCGGCAACTCAAGTCCTATAATCCTAGTGCGTGATCAACAGTCTATCACTGAGGCTGTCACTGAAACACAGGCCTCTGAACTCTGCCCTCCACACACAGTCCAATATAGGAATATTATTTCAAACTGACATCAACAACTGTGTAGATTCTTAAAAGGATTTACAGGTAGTCCAAGTCCTATGTTGACTAAATGATAAAATTCTGACTCGCTGGAACTTTAAGGATTACACGTTTTGCTGAAAGTTGGAAACGGTGACACGAGTGAAGTTCAGTGTCACACACTTGAGGTAAAACATCGGCTGTTTTGGAGGGAAAGAGGCAGTTCGGTTGTGTAAGCATCTGGGGTGACCCCTGCAGTCCAGGCCGGTCTGCCCTCAGCTCAGGTCTGGGTGGACTTTGGTTGCAGACTTGCAGATCTATAAGCCCCTCGGCCCCTTGCTCCCTCCCAGGCCTGTGTGTCTACCTGGATTTGAATAGAAACCAGACAGCGATGGCCCCCCTCCACCCTCCACCCCCCCTGCTCCTCTGTCACCACTCCCGCGTGGGACAATGAGGATTTGTTAGTGCTCAGTCGTGAGCCTGCTGACACAAAGCGTATAGCCTCCCAGTCCCCAGTGCTGAAGTGTAGCAAGCTAAAGCACAGGCGGGCAGGACACCAGCAGGGGGGCTCGGGTGGGGGCAGTTTGTAGGGGTGGGATTAGCAGACAAGAGCTCTGGGTTGGGGGATGGGGGCCTGAAATGAACAGGAAATTACTTCCTTTGATGAGGCAGAGGCAGATTCGCACAGGCTGAACTCCTCCAGGCCTCTTCCCCCGGCCGTAAAAAACCTGTTTGAGCAGAAAATGTCAAAACACTTCAAGGCCCCCATGTGTCACTTCCCTCTAGCTATGATGGAGTTGTTAAGTCAGTACACAGGTGCTAAGCAAACACTCGCAAAACTTTTTTTCCTTCTTCTTTCCACTGCCGTTTCCCCCTCCTCCCCCAGTCTCTCTCGTCCCTTTCCCCTCAGACGCCAACCCCTGACCATGTCATGGGAATCCTATTAAGTGCTGCGTCCATCCGACCCATTTTCACCCGCTGAAAAATCATACTTCAGTCTATACTGCACTGCGGTGAAACCACAGACATGGGTGTTTTATATTTAGCCATCTGAATAAATATTTCAAAACCCATAAGGGTGTGAAAAATATAGTAAATATACTAGTTTTTAGATCAAAGGGAGATGAGGAGAGATAAAGAGATAAACCAAGGTGTAAAATGTGGGTTTCTCATGCTTTTAGTGAATCAAAATTTGTCTTGGATAAGTCAAAAAAACATATTTGGTGTGCTAGTTCGCTCTGCTGGGACTTTTAGATGTAACTGAAGAGGGGTCTATTGTACAAGGTTATTCCTTAAACAGGTACATATTAAACATTGGTGATTAAATATGGTTTCTTGCAAATATATAGTTTTCAGGAAAGCTATGTATAAAATCTAACAATTGACCACGTAAAAACAAAATTGTTATATCATCGGGCGGTAAGGCCTTTGTGATGTTCAACTATTATTGTTTTATTGTGAAATCAGAAAAGGGCTTCAGTGGAGTTAAAACTGAGGTTTAAATGGTGTTTTTAATCATCCATAGCCCATTACTGTTCAAAAGTAACCCTCCCAACTTTGACAATGATTCAATGTACAATTACAGGTTACATCTTACAATTTGCATCTCTGAAACGCCTCAGAGAAAGATCTCCTGTCATGCCATGCGTGTTTTGTGCTCCTGAGTGTGAGTTGAAATGGTAATATGTGTTCAGTGAATATCAGGGTCGATTAGAGAGTCTCGTCTGGTCGAGCTACAGCAGATTAGACAGGCAGAGCAGATACAGGCCGCGGGCTGGTCGTCTGGCGCTCTGACCCACATTGCTCTGATGTGCACGTCACTTCCTATTACGCTGACAACTGGACGCAACATCAGCTGAGTGCTCCTTGATCTGCATACCCTCCCCGGCGGTCAGGCCTCGTCCCCATAACCTCATGCTGTCATACACCAACCTTCGCCCATCCCGCTGCCTAGCTACAGGAAGTATTTGATGAGTCACAGCAAGGCATCACCATCGCAGCTTCTGTGTGGGTGATAGGTTTGGCACGCTAGCGGAATGCTAACCTTTATGATAATACACCAATATCTGAGCTTTAGGATGTCAAGTTAACTACGTAGAGGCTTGTGACATTTATGCAGCAGGTACCTAAACTGAGTGCAGTCCAGGGGAAACAACTTTCTTTTGTTTTTTTTTTGTTGTTTTTTTTTTAATCGTTGCCATAAAAGCGTCAAATTGATTTTAATATGACCTCCTTGTTTGTCTTCATCACATCTGTAAGAAATGCTTGGATGAAAAGTAGCAATGATGGACTGCACCATTTTAAACCTTTTACTCTCCACACTTCCCTGTCCTCTCCAGGTGATGCCGAATAAGTTAAAGATTTTGATAGAATTGCAGAACATTTACAGAAGACTATCTGGAGTTTTATCTCTAAATCTGGAATTTCAACAAGTACTAGGACCAAAAATACGTGCACCCCAACGACCTCTCGTAGCATACATACATAGGTCTGTATATAATGCATAAGAGGCTTTGATGGTGGCTCTGCAGCTGGCTGACAGAGACAAGTCTGTTTGCGGGCTGCCTGAAAGATAATTGGCAGCTATGGAGTGAAAAGCAGGCTCAGCAACAGATAAGGGCCGTGTGGAAAGCTCCATAATCAGCGCGGATTAGCAAATGATAAATCATGGGTTCACACAAGTATGCTGTCACTGCGGGAAGAGCTAGAAAAGAGAGGTAGAAGGGAGATATGGAGAGAGTGGGATAGAGAGCATGAGAGAGGAGAGAAGAGAGTGAATAGTATGGAAGATGTGGATGTTTTTGCTGTAATTCAAAAGGAAAAAACACAATAATACCATATAGCAGGTCAGCAGGAGAGGCAGGCTGAGAGGGGGAAATGAAAAGAGAGGAGAAATTAAAAGCTCTGCCAACACTCCAGCTAATACAATCTTCTGCCTGTCAGATTACCTTCTTTAATCCAGAAAGGTTTAACGCCTCTTAGAAATCTGAAAGGAGACATGAATTCAGCAGCGATTTTCCTCTGCTAGAGAGGAGGAAGGTGCTAAGGAGGAGGGTTAAGTCTCTGAGCAACTCTCCAAAGCACTGGCCTCAACAACTCTGCTGCGCAGTCGTCAAACTGCTATGCAGAGGATCAGCCGATTTCAAACCACCGCAATGTTCCACTCGAACATCGCCGACTTTTGCCGCAGTCTTCATCTACCCTTCAGAGTCGTGAATTCATGCCTCTTTCCATGGGAAAAATACCAAAAAAAAAACCAAAAAAAACGCACGAGCTTAGATTTTTCTGCGGCGGAATAAGTCTTTAATAAATACAGTAGAACAAAAAGATGAGCTTAACTTTGGCTTAGACGGAGCTGATCAGGTCAACAGAGCACAAAGCATGGTGCAGCGCATTAAGGACACCGTGTCCCCGCTGGTGCGACGCAGTGACATGCTCCCCTAGTGGGACGGGTCGCCAATCTTTGTAACGTTTGTCACCCAAAAAAATACTGGGTAATGTGGCTTTATGGGAATTAAAATGACACCGAAGACTAAAACCAGAGGGAAGACAACAGTCCTTTTTAGTCTAGTAGATGTAGCAGGGTGCAATCAATTTATAGGCTTTAATCCCAGCTAAAAATGTGACAAAATGCTATAGGTAGACATTAACACACAAGAGGAGAAAGAAAACAAAGACAATGTAGTGCTATATACACATGTATTGTCTTTATTGTATATAGACTAAAGAAAAAAGAGGCTCTGCTGCAGTTATTGAGGCTCAGTTGTATCATCAAAATTACATTATTTTTTTAAATTCCTATACCAGACTAGTACTCCATCCCATTCTGCTCAATGATTTTTTTGCAACAACATGATTCAGATCATCTGCCTG
Source organism: Siphamia tubifer (assembly GCA_020466265.1). Taxonomy (NCBI): domain Eukaryota; kingdom Metazoa; phylum Chordata; class Actinopteri; order Kurtiformes; family Apogonidae; genus Siphamia; species Siphamia tubifer. The sequence continues at coordinate 16,835,735 of CM035791.1, forward strand.
GACCCTAAATAAAGGTCGATCTGTATCCAGGTCATTCACATGCTGGCTCACCCTGCTGGCTCCCAATGATAAGGGAAATATGAAATCAGAATTACCAACTGATTTTCACTCCTTTGCCTTCTTTCCTTGTGCTCTTTCTAAATTTGTCAGAGCGAAGACTCCCTGCTTTGTTAGTGGGTGGTTGGAGAGAGATGAAGGGGGATGTTTTTAAGATGATGATGATGATGATGATGATGATGATGATGATGATGATGATCAGAGTGGTGGTCTGACTCCCTGCACCCAATGTTGCAATACAGTAGTTTAACGTGCTGATTTTGATGGTGTTGCACCAAGCCAACCTATTTAAAAATGTGGATTACCTGGCATAAATCATCACTCTATGACCTTTTATTTGGGTTTCCTTCACAATGGGTTTGTTTGTGCTTTAACAACTTAATTAAGATCACGATCATGAGAACAGTCATTTTTGCGAGTTTCAAAATCACAAAGTATGAGCGGGGATTTTGGGTGCGAGCTTTTGACAATAGCAGCGTTCAAAAGGGGCCGCGAGTCTGACCTGGGGATAAAGTCTGTTGAAGATAATAAAAAAAAAAAAAAAAAGTGGCAGCGGGCTCCAGAGAAATGTCACGGTTAAATCCAGAAGACAACCACAAAGGGCTCTCTCATCCCGCTTTGTTAGAGATCCTCAAAACTGCTGCAAAAAGAGCCTGGGATACATATTCATCAGCCTCAGCGCTCACGACTGAAATGAGCCGACAAAGCTTTGGAGAAGAGAGAAGAGTGTGACATACAGTGCAGTCCTCTCAGGCATGCTGCGAGTGTGGATAAGTCAACTAGAGCCAGACTGACGTGATGTGATCAAGTGCATCAACGCTGGGTTCAAAGGTGTACAGCAGAGATAGAAAAGAGAGACAGAGAGAGAAACAGTGCAGGCAGTCAAGAGATGTCAGTCAGAGCTGAAAGGTCTGAGGATACTAGCTGCTGCAAAGAGGAACTGAGGAAGAGGAGGTGGAAAGGTAAGTCATACAGAAGCCAGGCAGGTGTGTCGGAGAAAACACTGCGAGTCATGGGTTAACACTGAGAAACGAGCTGGCAGCAGAGATAGGAGCTGGCTCGGCCACTTTTAAGGTTGCAAATGAAACCCTCTGAGCCTTGGCAGGATGATCTGTGGCACGTGGAGGCAGGGTGTTTCTGGAAAGGCTTGGCGCAACGCCTGAAGGAGTTCCTCTGCTGGAGCAGGGCTGGCCAGCGCTGGGTGTATCTGCCGGTTATGGCTTTTCGATAGTTACGAGATCTTTTTACCCCCTGCCCATTCTGGAGGATACAAAGAAACAGTCTGTTGCCAAACCACAGCTGACAAAAAGGTTCTTTTAATATTCTGCTGGTTTTCTAAGGCAGGTTTCAGCTGATTTGAGCTTTGGGTGCTGGTGCTCTCTTAAAGAAAAATAAATATATCATAATATTTAAATCACAGGGGTTGCAAATGTTAGAGAGAAAGTGGCAAAACTTTCCCATCATAAATAATCAGTGAAGCATCCAGCCTACATATATTATCCAAACATAAGAGGTGATACCCAAGAAAATATCCACATTACATATCATATATTTTCATTGAAGATAAAAAAAAGGACATTTTGACTAAAACTCTCATATTACAATATCTGTACAAACTACTGCAATTAAACTAAATACCCACACACCTACATATTTACTTTTCATCTCAATATTTTGTATCTTCAGCAATTGTCAGGATGGTGAACCTGTTAAATTACAGAAATCTCTACATCATCACCTTTGACCCACCTTATGATACATATGCTTCTCCAGATGTCACTGCCCAATTACAGAACGCGTTAAGTAAATAATTATTCTGCATGAAAACCCTCCTTCCCTCTCTCAAGAATTTCATTTAGGTCATGACACTTACCAGGGCACTGATAATGATAACACTATTAAAAAAATCCATTAATTCATAAAGAAATAAATTAAAATAATTTAGGATAATTTGACCATTAGTTGATACCGTGCAGGTTGCTTCATCTCAGGAGATACATTTACAACTGACAAATACCACCAGATTAGATATAAATAGTGCCATATATTTATCTAATCATAATTTATTGATTTCCACATTTAATATTCGCCCCGTTATATCACAGGCCAACCACTTTACCAATGTGTGACAACAAACACAGCAGTAGGACAGCGAAATTTGACACAGTGTGACCCTGCTGCACAGCTAAATCCCATTATAAACTTCTCAATTGGTGCAGATATTAAAATGTCCAATCTGACTTAAAGCCTATTTTGTGACTGACACAGTAATTAGGGCATATTTGTTGAATTTGATTGAGTTTGCCCATGGAGAGGATCACTTACTGCGCTAGTGATTTTAGTGATTTAATCTGCTCATGCACTTTCATTAGGAGACGTCTCGCAGTGCCAGCGGATTGTATAATAATAATTGTCAAGTGGGGTGATGGGATGGGAAAGTGTGTGAGAGCATATGATGGCAGCCTCCCAGAGTATTTTTGAACAGGCATCTCAGCTATGCTGGGAGTGTCAGGTTAAGCAGAGCTACAGTTGTGCCTGCAAAACATTTGTACTCTAACAGGAAATGAGCACATTTTGACTGGTTACAGGCGGGAACACAGCACGTTGCCCATTTCCTCATCAGAGGTTGCTCTACGTCACACTTCTTTTCTTGTCAGTGTGCATGATATTCTGTGAAATGACCAACAGGTCAAATGAAAAGTGAAATTAAAATTGCAATAAAAAGAGAAGGTGTTTTTACTCCATTAGCCATACTAAATGTAGAGATGTGAAGGTGAGATTTTTTTTAGATCCTAAACAACACTAGTTTGACGTAAAGCAACAATTAAGAGAAAAAAATAAGAATCGAATGACATTAAATAACCTATAATCTACAATGAACATTTCAACTTTAACTAAACAAGATAACATTGTAAGTAAAAACAAAACATGCTTATAGTTCATAATGTATTTAATAAAATTACTTTATAAACAGAACTTTTAATAAATACGTTTTTTTTTTTATTCTTTATGATGGCATCAGCTTCTTTTCATGTCAATAAAAATCAAGACTTTGATGAGAAACTGAATCTAAAACCAAAAAAAGAAATCAAAACAGTTGTGCAGGATAAGCAGAAAAAATTAAGCTAGCTTTGCACTTGTGAATTTAAAACTACTGTACCTCTACCTCTACTGTATAACAACGGATTGGATTTATATAGTGCTTTTATATGAACACATGCTCAAAGCACGTACTGACTTCAGTCTGGAAATAAATCTTCAATGATTTACTCCTTTCTAAGTCTTTTACTTCTTCGTAATGCCTAACTATACTCCGACTTCATGTTATCTGTTCACATGGTTCATTGCAATGTCCACTCGATGCTTTTTCATCAGAGCACAACTAACATGTACAGAGAGAATTTCTGCTCATTTTGCTCGATTTTGTGCATTTGTGCGGCGTTGGCCTTGTTTCAGGCAGCATGGAGTCCTGGCTACAGACCAGGCAGCGATGCAGGCAAAACGACAGAGTACACTGTGTGCTTCTCATTGTCCAACCCCTGGAATGTGCTGACGACGCAGGGTTCACACTGGTTCAGTCACACTGTTGCACTCTTCACTCTGGGCCTGTCAGGCTCTCATGCTCACCCAGCTATTTTTACTCGCTATACTTTTTCCAACTTTGTCAATTATGCAAAGTTTTTTGAGGACCAAGTCAAGTAGTGGTACTATATCAAGAGGCTGATGCGGAAGTTCAACCACGCCTCGAGCAATGAACAAGTCAGCGTGTGGAGGCTTTAGTGTACATTTCCCATAAGGTCTCCCTGTGTGAGGATAGCGGAAGTCAAGTCAGATGAAAAAAAAAAAAAAAAGATGGGGTGAAAAGAGAGGGGGGGATATTTCAGAATGAAAAAAACCTCTGTGTGTTTCGGGCACACTGCCAAACAGTATAAGTGCCAAGGACGGAAGCCATTGAAGCCCGAGCCAGAGGGACTGAAAAAACTATTACTTCCCACCTTGTGTGTGAGTGAAAACACAGACACATATTAAGAAAATCTGGGACTATTTATTCTTTTAAAAGAAAAGGAGGTATGGGGGCATGTACCAATTAAGAGCTCCTAAGACATGAGGGGGGAAAAGACCATAGCCATAGCTTACATGCTACAACTGCCAAAGCTAACAAAGAAATTGTAACACTAAAAACTTAAGATGGCATTTATTCATTTATATAAAAAAAAGATTTTCATTCAACTCTTTTGTTTGTAACTGTAATTCAAGGTCAAGATCATTTTCAATTAGATTCTTTTTGATAATTAAAGGTTTTCTCTTTGGATGGAAGCACCAAGCATGAGCGTTGACCGCAACGAAAATAATTCATGAACACGTAAAACTGACAAATTGTAGCACGATATGGTGGTAATAACGATGTCTTGTTGTTGGTCAGTGAACTATGTCAAAGCAGCAGAAAGTGAATTGTGCCTCTTTTCCCAAAGCGATCATTCATTATGCAGAAAACCAGAGAATGTGGCTCCTTTCTTCAAGCAAACACTGTGTGGAGAACACACAGAATTGTGCTTCAAATTCTTTCATTTTCCATCTGATTGATCTAACAGAACAGGAATCCTGCAGAACTGCAACAAATCTCTCTACAATGAGTTGCATCATATATTCACTTGCTCCCTAAAAAAGGTTTCAGTACTCCTCTGAATCAAAAAAACTCAACCTACATAAAATATATTTGAAGTGAAAAAAAAAAAGAGGGATGCAGAACAAACAAAATACAGTCTTCCAAATCTTCTTCACTTTCTCTGCTGAAGCAAAGCCGGCAAAACAGGGGAGAGAAAGACAGAAAAGAGACAGCCAGACAGACAGACAGACAGAGAGAGCATTAATAAAACATGACTGCATGATTTTCCAACCTCAAAGAAGCGAGCACAGGAAGGCACACTCCCAGAGCAGTAGCTGAGGTTCAGCGTAGGGTAAAGGGAACAGCAATCTCTAACTAGCTCAACACTGCAGTGCACTAGTTTAAGCTGTGGGGCACAGCGGCGCTCTCTGATCACACTTGTACCAATTCACCTCCTTCCTCAAGCCTGACTGACGTTGTGTTCAGTGCTTTTGTTGCTGCCATTTTTTACTTTCTCTCCCTTCTTTGTTTCTCTTCTTGCTGCAAGCTGAAGGTGAAAGGAGTACAGGATGCATGGAGGATGATGAGACTTTTTTTTTTTAGTACTTTTAGCACCGCGGAAAAAGATGAGGATGATGACAAGACTACAAGGCTATTTAAGGAAACCAAAACCTTTGCTTCGCCGCCTCTCCACTTCACTCCTGTTGAACCTCAACGCAGATATGGGTGGTAAAACAGCTTGGCGTGGAGTTGTTCCACTCAGGCCAAGAGAAACAGAAGTGCACACACACACACACACACACACACAATGAATTCTGATACTGACAGTTGAATGTAGCTACCTGAAGCTGCCTTGGTGCCAATTAGCATTACAAAGTTAATGTTTTCCATTCTTTTACCAGCTGCTGACAGCTGAATTAGACATATAAAACAGAGCTGACATCATAGTGAACAAAAAAAAAAAAAAACTAAATATGTTTCACTTTGAATTACAGACATGTTAAATATATGTGGTCTGGATGGAAACCAGTGAATGAGGTGTAGGCGAATGTTTGTGATTTTCCACTTGTCTCAGTCAAATAACAGTGACATACACGCCGATGAAGACAAATTAAAATAAACTTTGCAAGATGATTTTGTGAATTTAATGCTGCATGCGTTGATTTTTCCTTTACATACCAAGTGACTCCCATCAATCACACAGACACACCGGCTTCACTGGTGCCTTCGGTGAACATTCAACGCTGTCGGTGAGTTTGAGCTCTAACCAAAACCATCGACCGTTGACTGTACCCTGAGGGACACCACACATGACCGTCTGGAAAGCATCACTTCTGCTCAGATCCACAGTAAAATGCGGAAGCAGAGCGTGCTCACAGACCCGTTTTCTGATCACACCTGTGACCCTCTGTTGGCTCCGGTCCCCTTCGGACTCAGCTGTGACGCAGCAAGCAAGGCTGCAATAAACATTCATTGCTGTCGGTGGGTTTACATGAGAATAACTCACTGATCAATGAATGCAGACTGCGGTTCAAACTTCTCAGTGATCAACAGGATGTGCAACAATCGACAAGTATTGAAGAAGAAGCTGCATCAAACTAATGTGGACAACTGAGGTAAACCAGTAATAAATAAATGAATAATAAATAAATAAATCCAAAATATCCAAAAAGCAAAAATCACTTTCTGACTGTAAGCTTTGAAGTAGTTTCCAGCTGAGCATTTATGTTGAAGTTTTTAAAGCACAGTGCAGCTTTAAAATTGTCTTCTAAAGGTCATTTCACTTCATATGCATAAAAAAAAAAAAAACAGTTTTATCTCCAACTGTATGTTTGTGAAAACACTTTGAAAGTTATTTACCAAGGTTTTGAAATCAAGGTATAAATGTGATTTGTTTTTTGCAGCCATACAGACTTGAGAGTGACTCTTAAAGGGGAAACACTTCCTCTTTACACCAATGTTTATGGATTAGACAGATTAACAGGTACGCTTTCAGGAAAGTGTGTTTTTTTTTTCCAAGATGTCAGCACTACAAATAAAATTCCATTGGACTATTATTCAGGGCAGACACAGGGCAGATGTGTGTAATAAAATTTAATGTTTTGTCTTTGGAGCAGCACTAATGCCAAACAAAGCAAATCATCTGCATAGAGTTATATTTTGGTGAATTATCAAAGTCTGTAAAATGAATAAGAGTGATATTTGTATTTGTTTTGCTTTTTTTATTCCATTCAATGCACATTTAAATGTTCTATGAACATGAGCAGACATTTTAATTTCTACAATAATTTTTTTAAAAAACATTACCCGATATATATATATATATATATATATATATATATATATATATATATATATATATATATATATATATATATATATATATATATATATATTTTATTTTTTTTTTTATTTAATTAAATTTTTTAATCAAGACCCCTTTAAAGTAAGATATCAAATCAAATTATTTTTGATGGAATATTTTATTTCATGATTAAGCAGTATAAAAAAAAGCAACAAAAAAATTTTCATACAATGTTCTAATCTTCAGGTACTTGAGGTGACATTTATGGGCATTAAAAACCTATGGATATGTCACCATCAACACAGGAGTTCATGTTCTTATGTGCCATTTGTATTATTTAGGATGTAAAGATCAACAAAATTATAGCAGTGTCATTAAAATCTCCTTTTATTATCCACCCAATTCTAGTTTAAATAAAGATTGCTTTTTAGTTTGTCTACAACTAAGTGAGAGGTAAGGGGTTCAGTGTCTTGCCTTGGGCCAGTTTCTCACCATGACCCAGATGTTAAATTCCTTCACTTTTCTCAGATTTTCAATTACTGAGTGCGACCGCTTCCGTGACCTAAAAACTGCATTCTGTTCTTGTTTGTTAATGTTGTATGCTTTCCACTTCATTTAACCTTAAAATCATCTACTGCAACAAATGTGTGAAACAAGCTGGAAAATCCTGTGGGCTATATTCCATCATGCTACTATTCTTCAAGTTAGACCCTCCCTGACCTACGATTCCCAAACTTTCCATGTCTATACAGCACCTCAGAGCCCACTGTTATTTCTGGAATTCCAAAGCAAGAGGGAACCCTGTCAAGGACACTTTTAAAGATAGACAAGTTTGCTGTGGGGGTTGAACCTGGTGTTTAGTAATTACAGGACAGTCAGCATACAAGCCAAATATACTGTATCTAAAACTTCAGCTCAAATAAACCTCTTCAAAAAGTGCATATGTTAAAAAAAAAAAAAAAAAAAGAAAGAAAAAAAAAAGTGAAACAATCTGCGCCCACCATACTTGGAAAGTTAATCAGCGTCAAAACCCCATTTCAGTATGTAATTGGAGGAGATATAGACATATGGAAATAATCTGACGGTAATTGCTCTGTAAGGTTATGTTAACATGCTGGGAATTTTCAAACACATTGATGTTTCCCAGCCAGAGCAGGCCCAAAAGCTTGTTTTCCTCTTTTATTTACAGTGGAAAAGTGTCTGAGAGGACAATGAAAAGCAGTCCGGGTCACGTCTCGTCTTTCAACCATCTCAACAAAGAGCAAACTAACACCAGTGCTTACAGAGTAACCAAGTACATTTACTCAAGTACCACTTCTATTGTTCATTTCTCATTATTGTTTCGGATCCAGCTTGTCCAGATGGTCACTTATTATTTAGAGATAGTAATTCAGTAAAATCTCTAAATCTTTACCAGTTTTTTGGGGGGGAAAATTACAGGAATAATGCTCATTTTTGACAGACAAATGACTGAAAAAAACAAAATGTCCACTGTGTAAAACCAATAGTTTTACTTTCTTTACAACGGGAGTCTTAAAATAACCCATTCAAAACTGTATTTTTTAGTCTAAAAATACATAGAAAATTATTACATTACATTTCAGAACAGCGTCTATGTACTGCTGAACAAACCCTAGCATCTATTATCGAGGCCTATCCTACCCTAAAGTAACATGCAGAGGATAGATACGGTTTGCTACATATATTAGAGCTACACAACAGTCTGCTTGTTTATCCCTGTGGAGTTGGGCTTTGTCATCACACACTGTGAAGTTATAGGCACTGACACTGGGAACAGCATGACCCACTTCTCCCTGACCTGGAAAGACTCCACAGGCTGACCTCAAGACCAACGCCAACGCGCGACGCATCAAGAAAGTATAGAGAAAAAAAAAAAAAAAATTAAAAAAGAAAGAAAGAAAAAAAAGGGACAGTGCATCAAATCTAGGTTAATCATGAATTATTAAAAGCTAAAATCATAAAAAACCCACATAGGTCAGCAGCAGCTCTGAAACACTCTGCGGCACTCACGCCATGTTCCCCGCGCAAAACGAGTGATGCACCCATGGGAGAAGAAAAAGAAAAATAAAGTGAAAGAAAAAGGCTAGTGGCTTTTCATACTTTTATCCATTTATCTATACATTCACTTCAGTCAAACTCAGCCCTGAGGCTAACGACTGGAATCTACTTTTTTTTAAAGAGGAAACATCACAAAAGGAACAAAGAGCAGGGATGTACCGCAGAGACAAGTGTTTGACTGCTCTACTACATGACACGGAACAAAAAAAAATTAGAAGCTGGTGATTGTGAATGACTTTTCAATGCAAGCATATGAAGTTAGCCCTGTTATGTGAGGACAAAGGAAAGGCATGCACTGGGGCTGCAGCCAAGTAGTTCCATATGAGTGTTGAGTTCATTGGGTCCAGGTGGCACGTGGGAGCATACATCACATGGAGGACAGGCATGCATCTACTGCCCCCTTATGGTTGGGTAAGTGGAGTACAGGAGCCTGACGATCCAGAATCCACAGTACAGTTACAGAAAAAAATATGACTAGACCACTGTTGTTTTCTTCCATTTATTGCTAATTTTAATGTGTGGTGCAACTAAAGGTATTTGTTCATATAAATTTAATGGTACTAACAAAAGTAGCTCATAATACTTTTAGTTAAGAGCTGATATCTATCCATTTTCCATGTTTCGTTGATAATAACCAATATCACCTAAGTTCTTACATCATTTGCTAGGGCATTTTACTGAGAAAAACAGTGTTTTTAGGGATTCCATGATTTATTTTTTGTCCGTTTTAAATCACATGATACAAACAAGAGTTGAAACTTGATTGCATAACTATTGTTTCTTATGACTTTTGATGGTCTAGTAATTTTTGCTATAAGTGTACAAGCAGTGGGATAGAATTTAACAAGTAGTGTATTGTTGCATATATTCTTTTGGGTATGTATACACAGATAGAGAGTTTATGTACTATGACCCATATCTGCAAGCTTTACTCTGAAAGATACATGTTAAAGCTGCAATAGTAGGCATAAAATAGGGAGTGAGATTACACTAAACAGTGAAAACAATCAGGGGCAAAGTTAACAAGAGAAAGTCCCGTGTTGGAATAAGCAGCTGGTAATAATTAACCACGAGACAGAGCTAGTCACTAAACAACCTTGATAACCCACTGGTGACCTGCTTTGGCAGCCATTGGTCAGCTGACAGTGAGGAAAGGAGGGGGAAGGAAGGATCGGGACGCAGTTTGAACTCAGGGACAGAGCCAGGTCATCTGTGGGGAGCCACAGAGGCAAAACAAGGCTTGAAAAAACAAACAAACTACAAATTAGACCCAAAAAATTTCATTACTTACAGTTAGTGCAAATTGAGTCACTTTTTAAGACAAGCTAAAACACGGCTCCGAGTAAACATTTACATCCAGTGTAAGGATTTGGAAGAAGTAGTATTATTGATTCCAATGGATGTGTGAGTGATTATGTGTGCAGCCACAGCTTTTATAGACTCCTGCATTTTACCACAGCTCCCAAAGAGATACATCTGTGCCCAGGACACTGCTCTCACATAGGTTTACAACCCTATGAACCACAGATCAATGCCCAATAAATGACCATCTGCAGGTTCACGCACGCTCCAAGTTTAGCCACAAAATATTCAGCTAAGATTTCAGGGGTCAAGGACAGAATTAAACGGTATCACTTTGGATTTTTGAGTAAGCTTTAGGACTTCATCTACAGGGCTAGTGTTGAAAACAGCTGTTGCTAACTCAGCTATTTGGCCCCTGACCTGGGTTTTTTGGTCACTGAATGGGGGTCTCTGAATTCCCACCCCTGTCAGAGCATTTACAAGCCTGAGGAACCCTGCCTCAGCCCCCCTTGACCTCAGCATCACCCTTGCCCAGCGCATGCACCAAGGCATCCTGGGAGGAGAATAGGGCTAACGCACAGGGAGAGAGAGAGAGAGAGAGAGAGGGGGAGAGAGAGGGAGAGAGAGAGAGAGAGAGAGAGAGAGAGTGAGAGAGTGAGTGAGTGAGTGAGTGGTCACGACTACGAACCCACCTCGTCAAGTTTACAACCCAATCAGGCCTGGCCTCGTAAATCCACGCCTCCTCCTGCTCCAGGCAACAATGCCAGCCATTCAGTGTGTGCACAGGTTTAATAGTTCCTCTTCGGCTTCCTTCCACTTCTTAGCGACCACCCCCGCCTCTCCCTTTTCCTCCTCTTGCAGGTTTATAGAGGGAGTGATGAGAAAGCCCAGGCCGGAGGAGGGCTGTACACAATCAGGTCAGTGAGGAGTCATGGCGAGGTCAGCAGTTTCTGAACTGTGTCCGACCTCTGACCTCTTCACGGTACCACCTGGCACTGCGATCACAGCCAGGGGAGTCCGGAGTGAACTTCGTCTGAACCTGGACCTTAACATTGGACCACTGCCTCACCCCTGGCCCCTTGCTCCCAGTTTCCTGTGAGCTACGAGTCACATATTTTACATTTGTTGTATTTTGGGTGTGTGTATATAAGGACTTCTCAGCGATGGCACTGATGACTTCTAAACTCAGCTCAGCCATCACACACCGACGCAGCACGAGACTTAAAAGAAACGACACATCTAAAACAGAGGATGCATTTTTCCTCATGTAAATCAGGAAGTAGACATTATTAAATCGGTTATAACTTGACACATGTTCCTAAGTGTGTTATTATTTTAACCTGTGGTAGTAAACTCTTCTCACTGCTGAAGTTTCTATCAGGCAATTTTGAAAACAGTCTCCTCCTATTGATACAGAGTTCACATCCCCCTCTTGTGGATCAGACAGGAAATTATCAGTCATTTATCACATTGATTAACCTCTGTCTTACCACTAGATGGAGCCATCTATTTTATTCTGAAGAAGGAACAGATGGTGGTCTGTTTCAACAAGCAGGTTCAACAAGCTGGAAGTGTAAAGTTAAACTATGGGTTGGACAGGAAACAGACTTTTTGGTTCGAGAACAGCAGATTTGAGTACGGTTGATTAAGTCAGAGTAGTTTCACCTGATGTTAAGCATGTTCACTGCAACTGCACGAAGACAGCTTCAATGTAGCCGCAATTTAACAAGACACCATGGCAACGGGAAAGCAGAGGGCTGTGTTTCTCACTCACTGGACATGGATAACTGAATGCACTTATATGTTTTGGAAAGAAGTGTAACTGTATATTTTAACTTTCTCCTTATACATTCAGTTACCAGTAAAACACATTTTCAAAATTCACCCACCCATTACTGTAAAAAAAGCAGTAATGTAGTCGTTAGAGTGGCATATTAGGAAACAAATCGGGGGAGAAGGTACAGGAGATACATGGTCACAGGTGAATGATGCACTACATTTAACACAGTTGATCATGTGACCTTGTTACAAAGGTTAGAAGACTGAGGAAGCATCTCCAGTCCTGCCCTGAAATGATTCAAGTCTTACCTTGCAGGAGAGTACGCATTTTGTTCAAATCCAAAACTGTGTATCAGATCAAATAGCAGTGACCCGTGGGGTCCCCCAGGGGTCAATCCTGGGACCCCTGTTATTCAATCTTTTCATCTTGGCACTGGACCAGTTAATACACAGAAATAAATGTGTTCTACCATAACTATGCAGATGACACTGACATTCTCCTGTCACTGTCAGCAGGTGAACATGGGCCTGTAGACTCACTTTGTTAACAGTCAACAGATCACTGTGTGGATGCAAAACAAATGTAAACATCTAAACTCACACAAGACTGAAGTCATTGCCACAAACACACAGAGAAAGTGTCAGTCATCTGGAATCTCTTACTTTAAAAGCTTAAATTCTAGAGGTAATAATAAATTCAGACCTAAACAGCCACATTAAATGAATAATAGCATCAGCATTTTACCATCTCAAAAACAAAGGTTTACAGTCTAAACCAGACTTACAGAGACTTTTCCATTCATTTACCTCGAGCAGGTGAGACTACTAACCCCATGAGGAACATTTCAGTGATGTACATCCAATTTTAAGTGTAATGAGACATTTCAACTAGAAATGGAAAAAATTGATTGGTAATCAGACTTTTGCAGTGCTAAAAATATAATTGTAAATGTTACTAAGAACCACCTACTGGCAGATATTTAATTTTCTGTGTTGTAATGCTGCACCTTCATCCATGGGATTGTTGTGAAAAGGACCCATTAGTGAAAACAGTCTCCACTTACTGTGTCTAATGGACTTCTAATACTAACGTATGGACAGATTTTTGTTTTAAATAACAGAAACTACAGAAACATGTTATGCGACAACTCTCCTACTGACTGAATGAATGGGGTTAATGAAACCCTGTGTGTGTCTGAAAGTCAGTGAAGTCACAGAGGAACTCAAAGTTTCATTGATAAAACCAGCTACTGATCAGGTTGGATTTACAAAAGGGTTTTTCTTATTTTGGGGTCAACAGACTCAGAGTTGTCATTAATCCTACTTGTTGAAACAGACCCAGGGTGGGGACACGAGGAACAGAATATAAAACTGAAGCAGTGAAGCTGTGTCGCTGCCACAACGTTTATAATTTTCTTGCAATTCTGTAAAAAAAAAAATTAAATTGAGGTGTGTGTGTGCTTGGGGAGGGTGGGGGGGCAGAGAATAAGTAATGAGTGTTTGTAGACTTACCCATGTTGTCGTTCTGTTCTGGCTCCAAAGGATGGTCACTGTAAAAGCCTGGTGAAAAAACCAAATGGAGAACATTATGTTAAATGTTAGTAAGGCTTTTTTCATAAAGTGAGAGAAAGAAAGGAATCTGATCCTCATGCTGGGAGTGAATTAAAACGTAAAATGGTAAAAAGTGCAACACCTATGTATGATGATTCAACAAACTGGTTCCCCTTGTCAATGTTTCTTTTAAGTCTTCTAAAATTTAATAAATAGAGGACTATTACTATTACTACCATGCATGTTTATGTCAATATATGTGTGTTACAAGACAGAATATTGTTAGGAATAAATGATTTACGTAAAACCATGCCTTATTTGACAAAATATACCAACACCAGATACTATATCAGATGTTTAAGAAGCATAAGTGATGCACAGAGTGCAGCCAAATAAGATATCCTATTGAACATGTCAACAACAAAAGAGTAGTAGTATACGAAATCGAAGAGATCAAAGACAACATTTACACGAGATCTACTGGATGTGAGTGCAGATCTACAGCGCAGTGTGTGAAGTATCATTACTAGAACTGCAACAAACAAATCAATTATTCAATGAGCACTAGCAGTCAGAGATTTGGATTATTGGTTTCAACGATTCGTCATGGAAAAGGACATTAGTTCATAGTAGAGCATTAAAGACTTCAGCTTTTTTCAAGCCAACTTATTTGTTAATGAAGTCGAAATGATTCAAAAAGAGCACATCATTAGAAATCTGAGGTATTGAGTGTCCATATTTAGCCAATATCAGACTTATATGCACAACCGGAGGGGGTAATTCAAGGGTGTTCAACCATGCATATAACTCAAAGGGCTGTATCTGCACTCTTTATTTTAACCGATTGCCATTTATGTTTTGATTGTGTTTTAACTTTGTGTTCTTTTTCAGTTTTTGTAAATCACTGTGAATTGCTGTGTATGACTTGTACTACACAAATGAACCTTGCTTGTGGCCAATATCACAGCAATAAAGACACGTTCAGGACAACTCAAGTACAGTATCACATCTTCAACAAATAATATCTGCTGACTCTAGTGACAGCCTCAGTTCATTATTTTGCACCAATTATAGTAAATTAATTAGTTTTACAATATGAACTAAAAATTAACCTTTAGAAATGCTAATGACACAAAACAAATGGTGTAAAATGACACCAACCCTATTCAGACATAGTCCAATAAATGTTTAACACACAAGCAGGTGAAGTGGTAGAAAATTAAAAATGGCAGTGGTATAGGGATGTCGCATGGTGTCATTATTTGAAAAGCTTTTATGTTATAGAGCTATCTGATTTGTATAATAACAAATAACATCACGAGACAGGCCCTGGACTACAATCCTCAGGGAAAGAGGAAACAGGGCAGGCCGAGAAACACCTGGAGACGTTCCACTCTACAAGACCTAAAGAACATTGGAGTGAGCTGGCAAGAAGCAAAGGCCCTGGCCCAGAAGAGAGTGAGATGGAGAGCTCTGGTGGACGCCCTATGCCCCTCAACGGGGTGAAAGAGGATTAATTAATGATGAATGATGTGTATCTAGTTTTTATTTTAATGTGACCATTACCAAAATAAGCCAATATTTGACTGTGAGGTAAGATACAGTTATGTTAAAGGGGTCATATTTTGCTAAACCTACTTTTTTGTTGTTTTTAATTGATATTTATTAAAATTTTGAATGTTAGTACAATATGAACTATAGTAACCCTAGTCCCTACCCCCAAGAAAGTAAATACAAACGTAAATAAAAAATGAACATAAAGATACATAAAGTTACAAAATTAAATGCAGGGTTCTCACCAGATGCTAAGGGTGTTTAGCTGGAATCCTACATATATTTCACAAAGAAATCATCATCATTACCATCACATTAGACTTATTAAGTCCCCCCCACACAGACACACACACACACAGTTGCAGAACAGTGCAATGTTATATTAAACTATCGACTAAGAATAGGATGTGACGTTCATATGCGAGTCAAGGCAGGTGAGTGAATACTTTTGGCAATATACTGCATTTACACGTCACACTGTCAGGCCTCATCCTTCACACACTCATTTACACTCCATTCACACGAGTACCTCAGTGAAAAACAAAAGAAAAAAGCAAGTGTCTCAGAGGCAATAAAAGCTTTTGCATGGAACTTCATTGTAGCCTGTTTTAGAATAGAAGTACTTTATTGATCCCACCACTGGGAAATTGTTTTGTAACAGCAGCATTCACATAAGAAAAAAAACAAAATGAGATGCAAACATAAGTAAGGTTCAACAACATAAGTAATATGTAAAGACAGAGAACTGTAAAATCAGACCTGAAGACATTAAGACTTTTATTTAAATTCTTAATTGCCTTTTAAATTATTTCTATTTATTTTTCCCCTCTCGTTTATTGATTAATATTCCGGTGTGGTACCAATGCCTGTTTGGACCGATGCCAGCATAGGCTGATGAACTTCAGGCAAAAAGGGGATGGTTGTTTATGCTCATAACTGTTATGATTGCGAATGAAGGCTCTGTGTGTGTGTGTGTGTGTGTGTGTGTGTGTGTGTGTGTGTGTGTGTGTGTGTGTGTGTGTGTGTGTGAGAGAGAGAGAGAGAGAGAGAGAGAAATTTAAAATTTCATGCATCTTATTTTAATTGTCTTTTAATGCATTTTACTCATTTTAATTTTCTTATATGTTTTATGTAAAGCACCTTGAATTGTCATGTACACAAAATGTGCTAAACAAATACATTTGCATTGCCCAAAGTACAAAGTTAAGTGAGTAAAAGCATGTAATTATGATAATAGTTTTTTTTATTATTATGTATTTATATGTGTTTAGATGTTGCATGAGTAACACAACTCACACACCATCCCAACACCAGTGCGCCTCTTTCCTCAGAATTTCTGGCAAGAGCCCTGAAATGCATAGTGCAATAATGTTAAAAATCTATCAAATCAACACTGCTCAAGGGATTGTAAAATCAGTGTGCTAAACCTACTTTTGTTAGTTTTCGGTTAATTTATTTGTGTATTTGGATGCCAATAGTTCAACATTTTAAATTTGACCCCTCCAGATGTTGCAAAACTATCTTTAGATTAATTTTAGGAAAATTCTACTGGATTTCTACAATCTTTTCTAATTCCTGCTTAATTTGTTAAAGCTATAACTAGTTAGGTCACAGTATTTGTACATAAAAGGGCAAGACCCCCATACAAACTTTTCTCTAATTACACTAACTATTTATCAGCTGTATAGTATGGCTATGGCAGTTGCTAGAGGGGTGGGGGCTCCCACAGGGCTCCTGGCAGCTGGTGTTTCCATCTTGGGCTCCGGTCAGAGCTCTGCTTGTGTTCAGCTGCCGTGCCTTCGGGGGGGGTATTCATGGTGGCGCCCCAGGGGTACATGTACATGTGTGGGTGTGCTCATGGGCGTGTGGGTGTGTGGGCATGGGTGGAGGTGTGGGGTGTCTGAGTGGGTGTGAATGGGAGGATGGTAGTGTGTGTGTCTGTGCATCAGCAGGGGTGTGTATATGCAACTGCATGGGGCAGCCAGGAATTTTGAGGGACTGAAGGGGATGTGGGGTTTGGGGGTGGAGGTCGAGGCCCCCGGTGCACTTGTCTGTGGCATAAGGGTGTGAGATGGCCTGCAGTGGGTGGTTGTCTGGGTGGGCCCTCTACTGGATAGGAGGGTCCTGGGCCCGGCGCCTTGTTCATCCTCAGGCAACCCATGGGGGTTTGGGATGAAGATGTCAGAAGACAGTACATTGGTGACATAGATGTCTGCTCATTACTAACCCTAACCCTACTTTAAGGAGCAGGTTAGAATGAGCCCTGTGATCAGCAGTGACGAGGTAAGCTAATGGTTCTCTGACTAATTAGAATTCTTTATCGATTGTGGACTGGTATACAGTACATTCGTCCTTGGTACCACACCCCATTCCAACATGTAAAATGTAGAACTACTGCTCACACACACCATTTATGAAGGAAGTCTGTATGTAACTCAAAAGTAATATACAAGTTAGAATTTTGAGACCGCAACTTTGTAAAGTAAGGAATTATTTTTAAATAACTTGCACAACACTGGTAGCACAATGTGTACAACCGTATGGTACAAAAGTCATTACTAGACCGTTTGGACCAAAATAAAGTCAAATTGATAGTTTACTCTAAACAGATCCTGCCTCATACCCGTCTACACCAACAGACATTTTGAAAAGAGATATTTTTCTCTACACTAGGGCCTCTTGTTTACATATAGTCCTTTTGGATGCAACACAAGAATGCCAATGTTTTTGTTAGACAGTTTATCCTTCGATGACACATAACTATTGATGTAGGATACATGTTATTTTCTATTCTTGATATGACTATATAGTTTCCAGCATTTATCAGCCTCAGCAAATCTCCTTCTCAAGAGAGTCCAGAGTCTCAAGGTCTTCACCAAGCCATTTGTCAGTTCTGACAGCTTCTGCACACACACACCGAACAATAGCAGGTTTTTTTTTTTTCCTGAATGGGGTAATAAGGGCACTGGAGCCTTATACAATCAGCGAGCGCTCTCTTGCCAATTTGTAGATTGAAATGTATCCTTACAGATGTGTTCAAACCATGGGTGCATTATTAGAACTGGATACCAGATTCAAACATTGTCGCCATTCATTTCAATGAAAGTTGCTCATCTGACGCATACGCCAAAAAATTTTCTGGCTTCCGGATTTACTTCCACTTTATGTGGCCCATAGAGACTGCACAGTAGAGTCGCCCCCCATGATGCTCTGGGGCTCCAATCGTGCCTCAGAGCAAAGAACATTCAGCACAGCTATTGCTCGTTCCTGAGTACGAGTGGAAAGACCCATATACAATCTGCACATTAACTTACCATGTTAAAAATAAATCATACTATCGGTTATATGTGGTTGATTGGTGTTTTATTTAAGGTAAAAACAACAATTTTATTTAACCAATTCTAAAATCACAAATGGGATTCCCCACAATACAAGCTATAGCCTACAGTAGTTTAACCAGACTGAAGGAGTTCAACCAAAAACGTAAATCTTTTTTTTCTCTTAATGATATCACTTGTCAGATTAATAATTTTAAATTCTTACCATTTTATAGACTACAGCAATATGATTGCGTTGGATATCGTGGATTAGGCCTACACTGTACCTGATCCTAACCTTAAAGTCAGGATTTAACTCACCAGATGCTACTGAGTTTTAAATAAAACTCCACTCGTAGCTACTTATAATCACATCATATATACATTTATTTAGTGTTTTATTTAACAAATAGGCATTAATATATGGGAATATTCAGCAGAAAACAAACAAGGGGAACATTAACAACACTTTATGAAAACCGATGTCTGAGTATGTGAACAGAATAATGAAAATAAAATAGTTAAAAGAAAATAAAAAAGGATCATCCTCACCTTTCCCTGGTCTGGGATACAGTATTTATCCATATGAATAAATAACTAAAACCACTTCATATGTTAATCCACTAAAATCTACAGAAGACTGTGCTCCATCTTGGAAAATACAAAGGAGGATTGTGTTGTTTTAACACTGCAAATAAGATGATATAGAAGGCACAAGAATTATTAATATTTTTCTGTATGTTGCTAATATCAACAGATCCTACTTGTTCCTTTATCTTATTTTGGTGCTGTCAAACTCCTCTGTTGTCCAGAAAACATTTAGGGCACTTTCGTACAGCATACTCAGGTCTTCCTGTTGCTATCCAACAAACACATATGTAGACGAAAACAAGCGCCCACACATCTGCTTGTCTGTTTGAGGCAAAGAGAAGAACAGTGACCTACATTTACATGATGGTTTTTTTTATTTAGAATTTATTCAGAATAAAATATTTCAGAATTAAAGCCATTTCTTTTGTGTTTATATGGACATGCCAATTCCGAATAAGGTTTTATATGTTAACGGTTTATATGGGTATATTCCACTCTAGTTAATTTAGTTTTAAGAGCTGGAGGTATAGTGGGTTGTAATTGGACAGAACGGCAGCTTAAGGTCTGGATGTCTACCGGAAGAAAAAGGATCGCATCCACTTCCTGTTTTATGCTCATCTCAATTAGTAACATGGAAGACCAGATGCTACATGTGGTTTTTGCATTTATTTTTGTGACAATTACAAAGCAGCAGCTCGACTGAATCAAACCTACCAATCAACAAACTAAAGCCGGCAGCATGGAATATATGACGAGACCAGAAGCACGTATGGCAGAATGACAGGAATAATGTTAAAGCGGAATTAATTGCTTACATGGCGGAGGAATTAGGATTGGAATAAACCAGGAACTTTACTTGGAATTATCATTTTTAACTACAATTAGGCGTTTACATGGACATCTTAAAACTAACTTTTATTCAGAATTGAACAGGAATAAAAACTATTGTTCCTAATATTTCACAGAGTGGTTCAGTAGATAAGGTGAGCCGTGGCAAAGGCTCACCTTATCTACTGAACCACTCTGGATGGATGAAAGGCTTTTAAAAAAAAAAAAAGACAACAGGAGTAATGTCTATGGTTCTGTGGTGATTTATGAACTGCTGTTGGCAGAATGGTATCATAAGGTCACTTCCATACTCAGGCACAAATGCGTTCTCATAGAATTGTACTGTGCTGAGCATAAATGGCCCAGATGCAGGTCCACCTTCTCAAGTGGACTCTGACACAATACTTGAGCATGGAACAGTTGCATTCACATAGACAAAATGAAGCAGGTTTTCATCCAGACATCTTTCACATCATGTTCTGGTGGCTAAAGGACTGTTCTGCGCTCTAAAATGCGATGTTTGCATGGCCATTCCTTTCCATATGCAGACTATGCATATGTGTTGGACCACTAGGGGACCCCTGAAGTGAGTGTAGGCTACAGGCTCATCTGAGAATCAATATCATTTGTCTATATCCTTTAAATGCTTAGAAAAGTATTAAGGATATAATAGCAATACAAGCCAGCCGTTGGTCTCCACCACACTGCCCGTCTGTATGTGTGGACACAATAATACCTTCATCGAATAACACGATGTGTCAGAAACTGAGTTGGTCTGAGTTGGCTGTATATACATGGATGTACATGGACGGGGCCCCTCTTCCTGGCACGATTGCCAACAGCAGTACTGCCCTCAGTGTGCCCCAACCACATTGACCACTGGTTAGGGCTGGGCGATTTTCTCTTAAAAAAATCTCAGATTTTTTCCCAAAAAACTCGATTCACGATACGATTTTTTTCCCACGTGGGCTAAATGAAAATGAAAACACTAGAAACGTGGTTTCTTTCGTCTTCTTTTTTTTAATTAAATAACATGTAAAACAAAAATACTTCTACAAATAGATGTAAATAATAAATCAGTTGTGCAAAAGGTGCAACTGCAACCCGAGACTTTTCCCTACATGAACTGTAGTAAGTCGAGACATATCCACCACTGTTACAGGAAAAAAAAAAAATAGTGCAAAAGATAAATTTTGTTGGAAAAAAGAAAGCTTAAAATATTTTAACAACTAAAACAATATCCATTAATATTCATATTTGAAAAACATTGCAAAAATGTCGTAGTGCAAAAGTAAGATAAAAAGAAAACTAGCAACATTTTTACTTTGTAAGGACAAAATAAAACAAAACCTAATTATCAATCAAGCTACTTCAACAAACCTGAACATGTTACCAATATTTTGGATATATGATGTTATTGCGTCTGTTATCGCTCCCTATCGTGCTCTTTGTTTATCATAAGGTGCAGAGTCCTGCACAGGTTCGGATACCCGTGGGTGAACTGCAGATTTTCACGAAATGGGTGAAAAATGTTGTGCTGTGTCGGATACGGGTTCGGTTCGGGTCGGACGTGGGTGATCGCGGGTCTAATTTGCGGTTCATAGGCTAAAAGGTTAACAACATTTTTATTTGGCTCTGCCTTGGCTATGTCACTGTTCAGTATATTCGTGGCAATAAATGTTTGTATTTAAGTTTGGCTATCTGACATTTTCTTTCGGGTTCGGGTCAGATATCGGGTTCATTTATAGCGGGTCAGTTCGGATGCAGATATTTTTTTTTTTTTTTCGTCGGAAAACGGGTCGGATACGAGTTTAAACATGACGGGAACGGGCGGTTGCGGTATGTCAAAATCAGAACCGTGCAGGACTCTGAATAAGGTGTGCCTCGAGAAAAGCTTTCAGTCAGTGTTTGTTGAACATTTTGAAGAAGTGCTGGCAGCACTAGTCTCTGCTTTTCTCCACTGGATGCTTTCGCTTCAGATGTGAACAGATTGGTCGTACCGCTCGTAGGCGGGGCCTGGGGTGAAACACTACGGAAAGCAGCCTGGTTCATGGTTTTCTTTTTACAAGGAAAAAAAGTGCAAAAAATGTGTGTGTGTGTGTGTGTGGGGGGGGGGGGGGGGGATTGGATTGCACGATTTTCCTTACACAATTTTGCCATAAAACTCTATTTTAAATCTAAATTGATTTTTTTGCCCAGCTCTACCACTGGTACCTTCTTTAACAACTTAAAGAAGGTGCCAGTGGTCTGCGGTGATGTCAACAACCCACCTGATCCCTCTTGATACATGGACCAAGGAGTCCAACGTTTGAGTCAGCACAAGTCTCAAAAACCCATGACACAATCACCAGCTCATGTCACCCATTCCTTTTCCTGACACTCAATAACTTTTTTGTGATACTTTCTTTTTCCTCATGCTGATGCCTGACACAGACAGTGAGGATCTCCTGAAATTTACGCTGTACACGTCAGTGGTTTTAGTCACAGGCATCAGCATTCTGTTTTGTTTAATCAGCCATTTTACTACCATGTTGTTGACACCGTTTTGGAAATAATCAGGTAAGGTATATAAAGAAATATGTTGTGTTAGAATGTGGACGTCTGTGGCTTATAGTCCAGTGCAGCTTAGATATATGTAAAAGTTATTTATTTAGTTAGTTATTAACAGCCTGATTTGTTCTTTTTTGGTGTAGGGCTTTTTACATTATTTGTGTTTATTATTTCATGTTATGTTGCCAATTGTCCAGGATATAATGTGCAGTTACTGAAACAATTGTCCATGGCACAAAACGTTAACTCATCAGTGGTGACTGCGTATCATGTATGGTTGGGTACGGAAAGGGTTTCATTTCATATAGATACTAAATGATTATTTTCAGAATGGTATTGGTTCCTAAACGGTATTTAAATCGGTGCTTTATAAAGAATAAAAATTAAATGACAACCAGAGACATTCTGCTTTAAGTCTAAACACCGTGTGTCACCAAGTGCTTCATTAAATTAGACATATTTCCACCTTTGCCTGTAAATGCCTTTAGACACCTGTTGCATATGGAAGAATCTGTATCTTCCTGTGAACTGTCACCACACATTCGACCTTTTCACCTTTGACATGTCACTGTGGTCTGCACTGCTGCATGTGCATGCTTACAGTGTTAACAGTAGCCAGAAGGCGCAATTAAACAACAGCTGCATACAAGTGTGGGACCGAAATTCACATTACTGGTTACTAGCTTAATGTTTGCCCCAGTTCCATACCTATACCAACTTTTGATACCCAAACCTAATATAATGTGACTGGATATGGACTGAAGGACAACTAATAGTTTGAAAGGGCGTGTTGCAATTCTGCCTTCTTACACTATGACACAGGTCCGTGGTCCGAGTGTCATGGTTTCACCTTTGATACGCATATCATTACAGGCCTAGTCGTTTCCTTTGTACAGTATTACCATTACCTCTACCAAGGAGATTATGTTTACACAAGGGTTTGTCCATTCATCCCTCTGTTTTGTCATAGCAACAATGAAACTCACAAAGAGACATTCCTGAATTTGATAAAGGAATAGTAGATTCAAATTTGGAGGGTGATATGAACCACTGCATAGATACAGGAATATTTTAATTCATTATTGTTGTAGTTGTCTGCATGTACTTTTCCCTTTATTTCGATATTTCACTCCTCGAAAAGTCGAGGTCTGAGTCCTTTCTAGTTTGTATTAGTTATCTTGGTTGAGTGACTCAGCTTGAGAGGTTTATTTTTAAAACGAAAGGTCATCATGACTGTTCCCTCTATTGCTTGTAATTTGTGATCATATTCGATGTGTTTATAGAGAATCAAAGGTATTGTTCAAATGCAGTTTGGTAAAATAGGGGCCCTGGAACAACAAGCTTGTATAGGGTCCCCACAAAGCTAAAAATGGCCTTGGATGCTTTAGTTAACTTTGCAGCTGTCAGTTTAACAACTTGTGTTGCTTTAATGTTTTGTAAGAAATGTCACCCATGCAATGATGACACCCAAGTAGTTTTCAGGCAACAAGTGGAAGGTCACAGTTTTAATAACACTGACAATACAGTTTGTCTGCTTTCCAGTTTGTGTTCTTACGTTGCAAACTTACTGGGCGTTCATTGCCTTGATTAAAACTCAGCGTTAAATACTTTCTGTAGCATGAAATTGGTGATTTAAGTATTCTGACAGCACATGATATTTCTGCACTAACCTACCCGGTTACAAATATATTCTGACAGGGAGAACAGTTTAATACATGATTGAAAGAGTAATCAAGAAACACAGAAAACATAACCTAGACATGATTCTACTGGTCTACTCCTTTCCCATAAACCGCATGAAATAATGGCATCCTCATACATTTAGTCATTGTATTTGGACTGAGCAGGGCAATATTTTCCAACCCCTATACACTACCCCACCCCCTCCTTGCTTTCAGCTCCTGCAGCTTAATGCCCTGTCCACACTAACAAAGGTATTTATGACCTCGATCTACTGCAGGTCATACACTGATTTATACCTTTGGATTTGATGTTTCAGGTGCAGCTTCAAAGTAATAACAGACATGTATGAAATGTAGAGTGAATTCATCATTTTCCAGTTTCTATGTTTTCTCTTAGCGCGATAAATACCAGAGTTGTTGAAAATCTACACTTGGGATATGTTTGTTTGTTTTAATCGGATTGTGGCGACCTAAAACAAATGTATGTGTTAATAACAGCCCAAAAAAAAAGAAAATAAAAATACTTGCTTAATGTCAGCAGGACCCTCACTGTTGATTGTATGGTGTATAGAGTGTCAGAAAAGTGTTTCCCAAAAACCAAATAGCACATACTAGAGTGTGAATGAATAATTAATTAATACTGTAAAACACTTTGGGTGCCTTTAACCCTTTGATGCATACTGGTCACTCCAGTGGACAGTTCTTCTTGTATATTCATGGGATTTGTTGTTTTAGTTCCATATCAGTCAGTTTATATCATTACTGTAACATGGCTGTTCTTAATACCTGATCTGCACTAACATGTTTATGTGTAAATTAATAGCTTGTTATTAGACTGTAATTAACAGTCTTCTTTAACAAAAACTGCATTAAAAATGTTTTCATAGCGTTCTGATATTGCATTTAAAATACATGTTTCTTCACTTCAAATATTAATGTTGTCCAGCTGAGTGGGCATTTTTGTAACTAAATGTAAATAAAAATAAAAAATAAAATAAAATAAAAAAAATGGTTCATTAAAAAGATCTCAATCACATTGCTTTTTTCATGCCTAAAAGGGAATAAAAACACTTAAGAAAAAAACTATTGACTAATTCATGCATCAAAGGATTAAAAGTACTATGGAAATGTAATCTATCATTTTTAATCATCATTATTATTCATAAATTTATTGCCAAAGAAGTGGATAACTGTTGATGTTTAAGAATTTACCTCAAAAATGACTATTCGGTCATAAAATTACACTTTTTTATGCTTTACATTTTTTTCTTTAAGACAATCTATGAATTAGTCCATGTACAGAAATAACCTCAACTTCATCACAGAAGACAGACTGGTCACATTGACTATCACATCAGATTTTAATAAAGAGCCTGGCTTACACATGGGTCAATCCCCAGCCCAAGAACAATCTGTTTGCTTCATATTGGTTACCCTCTTGATGTCTGAGCTTTATTTTATCCCCATTTTCCCTCATGTTGCCTCCATCAGCGTCCTGACCATCTGTGCTACTCTCGTCTGGAGACACGGCGTCCACTTCTCACTTACACGGCGCTCAGCGGCTCCATCACTCACATCCAGACGGAGGCAGAGAGTGGGCTGTCGGTGCGTTAGATCACCCCTATCTCTGTCAGTGTACCACCCTGCTATCAACAGCTGTAGACCCCTGACCCGACACACGCCAGATGCCCCCCGTCCCCCCTCTGTCCCTGCCCCACAGTCAACACTGGCATATGTTCTCCCTGGAGCATACGCTGACACACACACACAAGCTCTGTTCCAAAGCACACGTGCCTGGGCACCTCCAACAGACACTTCTATTGATGCACAATGTGCAAACACACATGCAGACAAGCAGAAATGTCTGCAACCACCCCCCACATCGATGGCCCTGAAACTCTCAGCTATATTATAGCTTTTAAGTGATATTTACAATGAACACATTGATTTTTTTTTTCTGAACACAGCAGAAGTAGAGGCAATTAAAATGTGATCTTGTCACTAATAGCTGCTTGGACATCACACTGTCACTAATTCTTAAGTGTAGCACAAATTAAAGCCAAATTAAAGTATAATTCATGTGGATGATGAAACAAACTTTTCCTTATTGTAACGTCCTTTACAGACATCTTTAGTAGGTTCTCACTTTTAACCTTTGTACGTGTTATTTTAGTCAGACTAGTCAGTTATCCATTAAATACTGCCAGGACATTTCCCCAGTTTTAAGCATCTACTGAAATTGGGCTTGATAGGGATCAGCTCAAAGTAGTCCGTTAGTTGAAGCTGGTGAGATGTCAAACAGACAGGAAGGACCTGGTTGAATGTACTGTGTAGACTCTTATACCTGTACAGAACGTCTGTACAGAACGTCTGTACAGAACCAGTACAGAACGTCTGTACAGAAGTTATTGCATTAGAGCTGCACAATATATTGTTTTAAGATCCTGCAATTATTTGTATAGAATTTTATTGTTTTAATTAATTTATTTAGTTGGTTATTTTTAGGCATTATTCATTTATTTGTCTTTATTTGTTTATAAAATATTTATTTTTAATTATTCATTTTATTTTATTCATTTTGGCTACAAGAAGGATGACACTGAAGGGCATGTTCTGTGTCGACCACTAATCTGTTTGACTGTTTGTGTTGGCACCACATAACTGTTATATACTTCTGAGATTTTTTTTCCACAGGGTTAAAAAAAAATTGCAATGTCATTTTTTACTAATATCATGCAGCCCTATGTTGCATGTATGTTAAATGATGCTGCAGTCAGGTCTTCAGCTGCAACTGTCCTTCAAATAATTTCAATCCATACAAGCTTGACTAAAGTCCATTTCTTTACCAATAACTATGTCAAACAGACATAGCCTGCCAAATACTTCCTCATGCCAGAAGTGTCAAAAACTATTGTGTCCTGCTAGGTGAAGGCATATACCATTATAAAAGTTATTTACCAATTGCTATTTTAGTGTGTTTTTTTTTTTTTTTTTTTTTTACTTAACTTCATCTATTCCGTCTTGCTTGTATAAATATGAGCAAAAGCTAAATTTTCTTGGGGATCATTAAAGGATCCATCTATTGAAACTATGCGTAAACAAGGCAGTCAGAGACAGCAGACCTTCACACATGACGTGATCTAAACTAATCCGTTGCGGTGAAGAAGGAGCTTTAGCCAGAAGGCGAACCTCTCAATTTACTGGTCGATCTACGTTCCAACCCTCACCTATGGTCATGAGCTTTGGGTCATGACTGAAAGAATGAGATCACAGGTACAAGTGGCCAAAATGAGTTTCCTTCGCAGGGTTCAGCCTTAGAGACAGGGTGAGAAGTTCGGACATCTGAGAGGGACTCAGAGTAGAGCCGCTGCTCCTCCATGTCGAGAGGAGCCAGCTGAGGTGGCTGGAACATCTAGTGAGGATGCCTCCTGGATGCCTCCTTGTGGAGGCGTTCCGATCATGTCAATCTGGGAGGAGACCTCGGGGTCGACCCAGGACACGCTGGAACGATTACATTTCTTGGCTGGCCTAGGAACACCTCCAGATTCCCCTGGAGGAGCTGGGTGAGGGAAGTCTAGGATGCTTTGCTGAGGCTGCTGCTCCCGTGACCCAGACCCAGATAAAGCGGGAGACGACAAAAGGATGATGAACATGACGTGATCGAGCCACAAGTGTTGACCCATCTGATGTCCAAAGGTGAGATAATGTGAATGTAGTTGTGAACCAACCATGAACTGTCAACAGTTTGTGCATTGAACATTGCCATGTGGGCAATGTTCGAAGTGACCACATTTGGACAAATGGGGCAAAATGAGTAAAAATAGGTAAATAAAGATTCATTCTTCCGTCAGAGGCCCTGACCACAGTGCTTTCAATAGCAACTCACTGCCCCTAGTGCTAGGTATTGTGTACTTTTATAGTGACATTAATACTAAGCCTATCAGAACCAGGACATTGTATAAGGGTATCCAATGGCAGTAGGTGATATTACATCTTTAATTACATTTAATTGATGCTCAGAGCTTAAGGTATTTATTGCTTTTGCGATGTATATTTCTTGGGGTTCGGGTGGGATAATCATTAATTGATATAATACAAAATGTACAGTTTGACTGTATAATTGTCGTTTTAATGACTATTTTGATATCTATCCAAGGATTAACAATGAATTTTATAGTGATGGAGAGTACTGTGCATCTTCCCTAAGGAAAGAAAAAACTATGGAAAATAAGACATGTAAGACTTCTATCCTTCAAGCTGCCATTGTCAAAGGCTGTGACAGCAGTTTGTAAAGACTAAAACCTCCTTGACATCGGTACTTTGACAATGGATGTGTCATTTTCTATTTTTGTCAAATATGTTGGCTTTTCAGAGTTTTCCACAGCACTGACAATGTATATTTCAACATCTGCTACATCTTCTGGTTAAACTACCAAAGTTCTATGGGTATGTAAAGGATAAAAATGACAAAGATATATGAAATATAGGATGTCCATAAAGTCTCTACAATATAACAGATTTATCACAAAAGCACATGAGTAGACAAATCTATGGAAAATATATTATGAAAAGTAGATTTTTATTTATTTATTTTTGCTTCATTTAATCCACTTCTGCATGTGCACCATGTCATGAATCACATTAAGACAGTAATTGATTTGGTGCCATGTTGGCTGTATCATAGCCTCAATGGTTATACTGTAGTAGTATCAATGATCTTTTGCATCAGGCAAAAGATCCTTTATCTTTAACATAACTCTATACAAAGACATTCAGGGGGGTGATATCTGGTGAACAACATAGCCAGGAAAATCACACCATCCCTTCCAATCCACCAGTCCTGAAATGTTTGATTTAGGAATTCAACAACATGTAGTCCCTAGAGCGGTGGTGCTCCATCTACCTGGGTAATGATGATTGGCTGAAAGTCATTTAAATGGTGGCGCCACATATTCATTCAAAAGGTTGAGATAAACATTTGCAGCAATTGATCTAAAAGAAAAATGGATCAATGATCTGATTGATTGTGATCCTACAATGTGATTAAATACATTGATAACCACTGAGCACATAGAACAAATCTGATTAAAAGATCTCATCAATTGCTTGTGTAAGAAATCTTTTAAATTATAAAAAGACTTTGTGGACAAAGTATATACAAATATAAATGTCACAACATGGCTTAGAAAATTGCCTTCTCCTGTAACAGTCTGTATACAAAAGGCCATAAGCTTTGCAAAGAATATTGACCTTCCAGTCTTCCCACGTAACATTTTCCAATTTGCTTTCAGCCAGTGCTTGGCCTCTAATAGTACCATTTCTGTGATCTGGATTAAGTCTTGTTTCAGTCCATACTCCAAGGCTGCAGTGCTTGATAATAATGGAGCTGTGGTGGAGAAGAATGGCTCTCTCCAGTGTGGTCTGTGTTGCTAATCCTCATGGCTGCTTATTGACCATTATAGCCTGAGGCTGAGAAGGCTTCAAGCAGCAGCCAATACAGCTGGAGCCTGCTCCGCTGTGGCCCATTGTGTGTTGACAAAGGAAGGCCGCATCTTTAACCTTTCACCTCTAAAACCTCTGCAACCTCCAGTGCAATCAGCTTCCCATCAAAATAACATACCACCTCTGGTCCCTTCTGTCTTGTTTTTTGTAGATAGATATATTACTATGCATGCTCATTATGGTACCCACTATGGGCGACTCATTACTGTACCGGCCTTTCACTATACACACTCCTAAGCAGATTGAGTGGAGAATGAGGTTTGCAAGAGATGCATATGTTTTCACTCTCCTAATCATCAAATTCATGGTATATCCACCCAACATGTCTTTGTTGGGTGGATTTGGCTCGTTGGTCTGAGTAAATATCTTGTACAGTTAACACTTGTTGTCATAAACTCTAAGGGTACAATAGGCACATATGACCAAAAAGATTTTTTTTTTTTAATCCCAAACCGAATTTTATCTCTAAGTGCCGCATTTAACATCTGACATCCAAAGTTTATCATTACATAACTGTATAAAAATGATCATTTTTGCTCATTTATGCATTTTTTTTTGTAGATTGACATTTTAATACCTTAATAGTATTTTCCTTCATCTTGCACAAATGTAAATGTCACATTTTCAGTTTAGATGAGTAAATACCACTATACAAAATTCACCAAATTAAAAAAAGACAGAAATTGCAATCCTTTTCATAGTTTGAAATTATCACATCAGAAATGGAAGCATAAAGGACGAAACTCAAACTCTTCATCATTTGTTACTTCATTTTATATGCTTCCAGTACTAAAACTGGAAAGCAAACCTGTTGCTGATGTTGACTTAACATGTTTGACTGGTATGTCACACGAGAAAAACAGCATGTAGTACAAATTTATAAATGACCCACTGAACCTTCATGTAAAAAAAAAAAAAAAGTTAAATCAAATTAAATAAATCCAACAAAATGAGATAAATCCTTAAAAAAATAAGTCATTGTAGATGCTTCCCCTGTACAGAAACCTGTGGTGAATAAATAACCCAAAACTAATGGAACTACACAAAGCAGCCGTATTGACATTCCTCACTACACAGTGCCATATGGCTGGACTATGGGGCCACACTGTGGGGGCTTCGCCTGTGATTTACATGTAGCAGATAATGAATGTACACCAACTCCTCAACCTGAAGCCATTAGCCCTGCCTTGGATTCCCTCTATAACTTTCATGTACTGGTCCATCACTGTTCCCAGTCTTCTGCCCCAGATGGCCAGGGTTCCGCATGGTCAGCGGAGGGCAACGCCAGCCTGTTATCTGAGTAGGTTGGCCTCTACCTGGCAGCCTGTCCGGCTCTGGGCCAGCACTGCTCTTATCTCAACACTACAAACCAAACAGCCGAGACCAATGGGGCCTGGTTTGGAAGAAAAAAAACCACACACACACACACACACACACACACACACAGGGCAGAACAGGGGGAAAAACATGACAAAGATGTAGAAAGAACAGTGGGTTTAGTAGCTGCATTAAGACGCCAGCAGAATGTACATGCACTGAAGATTTAAAGAGGTCAAACGGTTTCTTTGAACTACTGATCCCCCATGGACTCACCCTGTTACTGTGAATAAACCCATTAACAGGATATTCCACACATCTTTAACTGGGCTTCAGCAGCTTTCTGCCAACACAGAAATAGTTATTTTTATCCTTTGTTTAGCAGTAGATCTGCACAGTTAACCTATCTATCACCAT
This sequence comes from Siphamia tubifer, assembly GCA_020466265.1. Taxonomy (NCBI): domain Eukaryota; kingdom Metazoa; phylum Chordata; class Actinopteri; order Kurtiformes; family Apogonidae; genus Siphamia; species Siphamia tubifer. Next base: position 16,867,172 of record CM035791.1, read on the forward strand.
TATTTGATTTTGCAATTATCTTATAACACAGAAGTATTTTACTCTCTGCAATAAATTAAATATCATGATAGTTACCGATGCAATTTAATTGTTGGGGTATTTATATGCCTCTACATTTATATATTCTTCATATTTCACAAGAGGTGATAGTTTTTACATCAATTTGAAAATATTGTCTTTAATTTAACAACCTATATATTTAGCATTGCTCAACAAGCAACTGAATATCACAGCCATTTTCTAATTACAGACTGAAAATATATATAGCTTTAGTTTAATTTGTCCATGTATTGACATGTTATTTCATAAACTTGTTTTTTTTCTGGAAACTATAAGTAGACTTTGAGCTGACGCGTAAAGATACAAATGACTTCATGTTGATGTAAAAATGAGTTTCTTATTACAGTTGCACAGCCTTCACAATTAACATTTAAACCAGACTTTTTCTGCTTCTTCCTAATTGACAGTGTAAAATATTATTTGTTTGAGTATCAAGATATCTTCATTGAATGTGTGCAAAGATACAAGTACATGTTTTATTCCAGAGAATGAAAGTTTATAGCCTGGTTAAAGATGTTTGTTTAGTCATGTTGAAAACATCTGGTGCCGTTGTCACTGCCAGCCTTTTCCAACAGTGGGAGAAGAAGTCATTCAATTTGATGAGTGTGATATAATAAGTGACAACTTAGATACAGCAACAGCAAAAATAAATATGATTATTAGTAAAACTTTAAAAAAAAGAAATGTCTTCAATCATGAAAACGATTAGGTGCTTCTATCTTAAAGGTAACTACCACCAAAGCCTTGGTATTGATTAAAAATGATGCTGCCAGGATAAATATGCCACTTTCGGAAATGTGAATGGTTAGGCAAAGAATGAACAAAACACAACCACATACATCAAGAAAATCTGTTAACATGAGCATCATGTCAAAGTGAATGAAATGAGTCAAAATACATAAATAAGGTGACCGTTTGTCCAGGCTTGTAAAAAAATGTTCTAGTTAATGTAAGGGTGACTAAAGAATGGTGTGATTCCTTCAGAAAATAATGACAATACCAGGAAACATTAATGAAGAGCGCACAGATGGGAAACCATAAGTAAAATTAAATTTGAACAAAAAACAGGAGTGGGCCGTGTGGCATCAGTTCTCTGCTCAAACAATCAATCATCAGTCAATCAATCCATCACCTTTCCCCACTGTAGGATGGATGAGAGGAAACAGCAGCCACAGATACATCATTGTTTTCACTCTGCAGTAAGACAAGATCCTGTGCTGGTTGAAAAGACATGCTTCTACCCCTCAGGCAGCGCCCAGGCCAACCCCCACCCCCCAGCAGAGACAGCCAACCATGACAGTAAGGAGCTTCAGTCCTCCTGGATCCACCACAGACCACCTTGAACGAGCAGATGGGCTTAGAACCAAGAGGAGATGTTTCACTGTTAGGAGATGAATGAGCTGCAGGCAGGAGGGTGGTCGCCCCGCCACTACGACGACAGCAGAAGACAATCTGTATGACTTCACACAATGATGTATTGTTCTATGCTTTGTACAGATTTTTTTGTTATGCCTTATGTATTATTTTTTTTAGGTTGCTATGGATTTAACTTGAAAACATTCCCTGCATATTATCCCTTAAAAGCAGGGGTGTCAAACTCCAGTCCTGGAGGGCCAGTGTTCTGTATGTCTTATTTAAATATTCAGAAATATTTAACCGTTTGAGTTTTTTTCATGTAACAGGTGTCAAAAGGAAACTAATTTATAAAAAAGCTAAATTAAAAGTGCTGGAACAAATTTTCAAAACTAGTTCTCTTTTTTTGTAATTGCAATTCTTTCCATGTTATCTGTAATTCTGTAGATGGTTATATGTTTTTGTTTATTTTGTTTATTTTATAATTTTTTTCTTTAATTTTGTTCCATTTCAGCTTGAACTTTGTTCATGTTACTAATTATTGTGTCAGTTTATTATTAATTGTTAATTTTATTGATGACTTTGGCTGTTTTTCTTCATTCTGTTGCTTATTCATTCTTTTTTTGTACTATGGAACTGCTGAAGCCTCAAGAGTCAAAGGGTTAAACTGAATCATGTGGAAGAGGGAATTATCTAAAACATGCAGGACACTGGCCCTCAAGGACTGGAGTTTGACACCTGTGCCTTAAAGACCAGAACAATTTTATGGTTTTCAAATGACTTCCCAAAAATTCTAACCTTTCCTTATCAATTTATCTTCTAAGTAAGTATTTTCCTAAAATTAATTCACTTATCATGTAATGTTCATTAAAACAGTAAAGTCTGAAGGTTTACCAAACCAGGAAAAATTTTGAATAGTTTTTTTCAGCAAAATAAATCACTAACTGAACACGAAAACAAGCATCTACAACCACTATTTATCAAAATCTATGGGTTTTATTGGTAAATCAATGTTGTAGTAAATGACTACGTTTCTGCATTCACTACGGAGCCTGTGAATGTCCCAACAGGTCATGACAATATTTATATGTATTGATAGGATTAATGGTTATCAGTTATTAAACATTTCAGATCAGTGCATTATTTCACATTACAATTAAATATGAATGCATTCCGTGCCAACAGGATATTTTACAATCCATCAGCAGGTTTTGGGCCTAGAAAAGGCAGGTCTGGTCAGTTCAGCTCAACATGACACAAACTACAAAACTAACCCAATCCCAGATGTATTCAGGAAATTCCCTGACACTGACATTCAGCGACAGACCGAGATATTGAGCAATTTATGCATTCATGTATATATTGACTTTCCAAATATGGTATATTTGGATAAATGGGAAACATAAGTTGATACAATCCCTTTTGTTTGGTTACTTTTCCTATGCGTTACTGACTTGACTCAGACCTTTTTGCATTTCCATTCCAAAAAATGACCTAGAGTCTAGGAACACCTCTGCCAAGGTACCAAGTGATACTAAAACATAACATGTAAACAGTGCAGACCACTGACTGGTCTGACAGTTGTCTGTGAACCGTTGAACTACAAAATAAAGATGCAAAAGTTGACAGTAAATATAGTGTCAGAGCTCTCCTTACACTAGCATAAGGGAACACCACCTCCTTGCCACAATCCAAGCACCTCAGTTTTCAGCTTTAAGGTGTTTCGTGGATAATTTTGCCAAAATGTATCAAAGCTTGCCGTTTTTCAACCCTCTGTGTAATTTTCCTTCCATAGTCATTGTACTAGCAAACTCACGGGTGCTGTCATCTCATGATGTTTCAAAGTGGGAGACTGACCACTCATTGGTCAGTTACCATATTTTCTCGACCATAAGGCGCACATAAAAGTCTTAGATTTTCTTCAAAATGTGCGGCGCGCCCTATGGTGCAGTACGTCCTATGTGTTGTTGTAAGGCGGACATAGTAGAGGACACCATGAGAATGGTAAAGAAAACGCAGCTGAGTTTCCGCGGACATAAGGCCAGGTGGCCCGAGTTGGAGTAAAGACTCCAGCAGTGGATCACCGAGCAATGCACACCGAACGAGTGGGAGAAGCGTTTCGACGGTCACCATTCGACTAAAAGCAATAACGCTAGCAGAAGAAATGAACATTTAACATTTCCAAGGAGGTCCGTCTTGGTGCTTTCGTTTCATGAAACGGTGCCATTTTTCAATCCGGACAAAGACTACGGTAGCGCAGCAACTTCCAGCAGATTATAAAAAAAGCTGGCCATCTTCCGGTCCTACTGCAGCAAACAGATTTCCAACAAACACATCCAGCCCAGCCACATCACAAACATGGACGAGGTGCCGCTCACTTTTGACATCCCGGTGAGTCAAAAACGCAAACTAGTATGCTTGTTTCAGCGCCCTATGATCAGGTGCGCCGTATGTATGTGTTAAATATAGTAATGGCACAAATAACTGAGACTGCGCCTTTTCATATGGTGCGCCATATGGTCGTGAAAATACGGTAAGTATGACGTTAAGAAGTAAAGCACCATCATTGGTGAAGATAGTGATGTTATGCCATCATTTAGAACTTTTCATGTGAAACTTTCCAAAAACAACTTCAGCTAACTTTCCATTTACATCTGCTGATCACATGACAATCTGCGCGTTTTTTGTGAATTCAATAGATTCATGTCTGAGGTTGCAGGAAATCGCCTGAAATTGCCTTTGAAACCGTCAAAATACAAGAACTTCCTCCTCCAGACCACACCTCCAACACTGGGGATCAGGTGCTTCATACCCTCCTACTCCATCATGCCTCCTTGCTCAGAATTTCTGGGTAGGGGCCCTGAGTGGTACATTAAACATCATGATGACCAAATGCACACCATGCTAAATCAAGGAGATTCAGTCTTTGGTGGCCGACATAAGAATTCAGATGTGACAACATGCAATATGCGACTTCATCAACAACTCCCTGAGCAGATGTCATGGAAGTAACACACTGCACGATGATGATATCCAGGTACTGTAAAGTCAGCACCATCCTGTAATGGAAGCAGTCTTCAGGAATACTGAGTCGAGTCAAGCTGCATTTGCATTTGCACTTGACTTCTTGTAGGGCTGCATGTGTATCGAAATCGATCATTTATGAAACAGGGAAATCGTCAAATCAATTTCATCTCTTGTGCTTCTAAGCTGTGTGCTTCCCGATTGTGTTCCTATCCTGTCTTTCACAGAACTCTGTGTCATGACCATGGCCTTAAATCTGTAGTAATACCAACGTAAGCCATGGTTTCACACACAGACCCCCCCCCACCCAATTGAATTATAATTGCACGAGGATCAATCATCTTACATTGCCCACAAAGAGCATGGATTTATATTGTACCATCTACTTTCAATCCAAGTCATGGCAGCAGCAGCCTCAGCAGACTAGCCCAGACACATTCACCATTGCTGGAGGAATCTCACAGTATTACAATGGTATCACTTCTGGTCGGGAGACGTGCCTTGCATTGCAGCCTCCTCATGAAAACATGCTGTCTTGGTTCTCTTATCTTTTGTAGTTTTAGCCAAAAATCTAAATTGAAAATTTAGTTTTTAGAGGAAAAACAAAACTCTGGACTTTATTTTTGGCTGAAATTGTACAGCACTAACTGCTTGAGATGTTGATTCATTCCACATCTGGGGCTCTCTTTGGAAAAGTGGAAGAAATGCATTTTGAGCAAAAAACATTATGAATCTGTACAATTTGAGGAGTGGCTTGTGAAGTCTTTAAATAGGATCTAAAAAGGTCACCAATGTTATTCCGCTGCATATCAAAATGTCACGACTGTCACATGGAACGACATCTGAGGGCCTTGGGGATGGTGCAGGCTGGTTTACCTACAGCGAGGTGGCAAGGCATATGGCTTGGACACAACCCGTAATCTGGTGGACTAGTACAACAACATGGACACTGCAGGGAGACTACACTCAGGCCATGAAAGATTCACTACACCCTACCAAAACTGCCACAGCATTGACTTCGCCCCACCAGTTGCACAGCACATGACACATCTAGAGGACATGCCTCCTGGGTTAGCAGTAAAACTGTACATTGTCAAAGTCTTTTCTGGACCAATGTCCTCACAAGAGCTTGACAGATGCAGCAGAGATGGACCAGATAACGCCTGATGTGGACCCATTAGCACTGGGCTGGTGTGCAGTACTCAGATGAGAACAGGTTTTGTCTCAATCACCCAGATAGTCAGGAACATGTGTGGCATCGATACAGTGAACTTTAAGAGGAGTGTTCTATTCATGACTGGAGTCTTCATCCATAGGTGGAGTTTGCAAAGGGGTCTACTGCCCCCCCCCCCGGATTACACTGTTTTGATGGGGGGGGGGGGGTTCCTGACTATGGATACCCAATAATTGTCTGTCACACACAATTATAATGTAATAAATTCAACAATTGTTGCCTCAAAGTTTTTAATGACTTGTGTGTTTTTAATGTATTGTGTGTTTTTACATGTTTCATAACTTAATATTTCACATCTTATGTACTTAATGGAAAATTTTCTAAGCTTGTAAGTAAAAGAAGAGAAATGACGAGTATACAATTAAAAATTTAATGTAATCCACGTGGTTACTGATGCACTAAAATTGCATAAAATGGGCCATTTTACATTATGCATCATTACCTGGATATGAAATGACCAATTATCTATATGTATATAATGTGAAATGTTGAGTTCTGTGTGCATTTGCTTCCACGTGTAAACCATAAATCTATCGACAGGCCTTCATATAACCACTGGAAATACTTGCGACTTCTTTTTTTTTCTTTTCCAGAATTAAAGTCCAAGTCCTGATTAGCCTGGCTCAGCATCCTTCAACTCTTTGCGGTGGATATTGCAAATGACAGATTGTGAAGGAACTTAAGTGTTTGCTTCACAGGCTGCTCCACAGTTATCCCTTCGACCTCTACACCTGACCCTTGACCTCGCGTGTAACACGGCACAACACAATGTCTGCTCTGTCCTCCCCTCTGCTTCTGGATGTCAAACGCCCAGCCCACGGTGCTGCCTCTCAGCGCCAAGTTCACAGGCTATGATGCAGTCACACGAGCGCTGGTTTTGAGCAGTAGTCCTCACACCATCTGATCAGCTGGACCAAAGAGGATCACCCTCCACCCCAAACTAGAAAAGACTTTTAAAACTTTTGAAAGATCGTCACAGCAGCACGAAAGGTATAAAATTAAGTCCTAAGACACTCAAATTAAGAGAATAAATGCAGAGGTTTAGAATATTAGTTTGAAAATAGTTTGCTGCTTAAATCTCACAGTTTCTAAGTTTTGGATGCAAATAAATGACATTATGATCCAATTTGTGAACTGTCAGAATTAAACAGAAAATAAAACCAGATTTATCTACAATTAATATGCATGAAAAAATTAAAGATGTTAAGATCTTCCTGAAATGTAATTATGCGTATAATTACACATAACAATTATGTGTATGGTTTCATTCTAATACTAAAGATAACATTTATGATTTTCAAGCCCGGTTATGCACCACTGAATGCCTCAGGACAGCCTCCTTCAGTATCCTGTGGCAGTCCCTGCCCATGGAGGATCGCCGGCCTGCCTGACCAGCATTGGCTGCAGGAGTGATGATGGTCTCGAGTGGAGAAAACGGATGAGGTGCTGCGGCCACAGGACACCCCAAGGGAGCCGGAGCAGCGACCACAGGTGGAAGACTGGAGGTGGAGGTGGAGAGTGTGAGGGTGGAGAAGCCCTGGATGAAGGAAGGTTGGTGGCATGTGATGGTGAAGCAGTGGGAGGGGCCGCAGACGTTGATGGGTCCAGGCCAGATTGGGTCAGGGCTGGAGGAACCTCATCAGGATGAACCGGAGCCATAACTTGCAGGGCATCGTAGTGGTTGGAGATATCAAAGGGTTGGGAGAGTGGATTCTGTCCTGAATCACTCTTTCTGATGCTGTGCACCACCTACAACCAGAACAGCAGAGACCCCAGGTTATCTCGGTTAGCTGTGGAGCCTTAGTTCTGGCTCCTGCATGGGTCCAAAGGTCTTTGTTAGGAGTGAAGGGGTATCCCACAGTGCTGGAGTGTCCGGGTCCCAGACAGCGATGGAGGTGCTCATGGCACCTAGTGGTTCAGTCCTCGGGGAATGGTTCTCCTCAGTCATCAGGCCCGTAAAGGCCTCAGGGTTCATGGAAGGCACCCAGTGGAGAGTGTTCGTGGAGTCCAACAGCCTGGTTGTTGATGCCACCAAGGTAAATGCCTGGTGGCTACAACCAGGTGGCTTTAAAATCAGCTTTGACTGAGCAGTGGCTCCAGAGGCAAACTCACTGATCAACATATCCCTTGCCTGGAGGTTGGACTTTAAATCATGAATATCTTCTTTTAACTGAGAGTACGTTGATAAGATTAGTGAATGTATAGTTAGATTATTCTAACAGACAGGAGCAGTGTTTGTTTACCTGCTTGACTAGTTTTAGCTACTTCCTGTAGCGTTCGTCAAAAACGTCACATGATATTGTTATGAGCCATTATAGTCTGTTTCAGGAGGATTGGTCAGACAGCTGAGGGTCGTTATGCCCGGTTCTCCAGGACCACATCACAGGTGTGCAATAGGGTGTATGCGCCGTCATCCCTGTTCATTGTCTGGTTCATGTTTTTGTGTCTCGATGGCCTCTTTGATCCAGCGGTGGTACCTGTTGCTTTCAGCCCAGACCTTTTTCCAGTCCAAGGAATTGCTAATAAGTTTTGAAATATCTTAGATTGCCAGTAGTTTTTGCCAATTTTTAAAAAGAGTAAAGAAACAGATTATGCGTTTAATCCATCTTCACAGAAAATTGTATTCAAACAGGTACTTTTAGTGGGAGGTTGGGGTTTTCAGGGGGTGGTTGGATGACCATAGGTTTTCTAGATCTTTTTTTTTTATTATTATTATTATTATTATTCAAACTGATATACCCTGGTGTGGTATGGATCACACCTGTACAGAAAATAAATGCCTGGCAACATGAAGAAGAATAATCTGTTCTTCACAAACACCATCATCCTAACATCAAACTGCATCTAAAACTAGAGAAACGACACAGGTTAAGCTGCATAAAAACAGGGAGATGTCCAAATACTTTACTGAAAGATTTATTTAATACTACAGTGGGAATAAAACATTGACAGATCAAACGGAAACCTGTCCGAACAGGGTGAAGGCCACACTTTTTACAGCCTCCGTGACTTCTCCGCGCAGCTTTCATCAGTGTGTGTTATGTTAGGCTAATGAATGTATGTCTTTATCTGAGCTAATCCCAGGCGGACGGCTGGGCCGAGGGGTCACGCTGTGGTCAGAGGGGCGGGGGCTCCGTCACCGCGGCTTGACACGCTCAAAGGAGCAACTTCCCTTTCATCATACCAGGGGTCAGAGTTTTACTACCTCACTGAGCCGCTGAGCGTACTGCACTGTGCAAACTCAGGACTGTAGCAGCCATCTGATAATAATCATCGTATACACAGTCAAAAACAAAAAAAAAGGGGAGAAAGACTGAAACTAAGGAGGATATCTCCCTGTGGAGACATCATCTTCATCTCAACTCTTCTAAATCTTATCTTACACAACTATAAAACATAAGATGAAGAATTTCACAAGTGATAGTGTTGATATTGTTGACAATCACTACTATCAAATTAGACAAATTACAAACAACAATTAGAACAAATTAAAACAAATAAGAGCCATGTATACTTGATCTTATGAGTGATTAATGTAAGTCGGAAAATTCTCTGATTGCAGCTCCATAAATGTGAAGAACCATTTTATTCCCTCTCCTCTGATTGTAAGTATATTCCAGTTGCGACTAAGGATATTTGAAAATAACATTTTGGCTTTTAGACTCAGTTTCACCATGAAATTTTAGAAACCAATACCTTGATTAAGAAAATAATCTTTAACTGTAACCCTGAACTCACCATTAAGCAAGTTGGTTCTGCTGTATTCACAACAGATGTTTTATGACCTTACCGTTCATTCTCTTAATCCTCAGAACCTCACTCTCTCTGTGCAAATAAAACGATGCTGCTATATGTTCAGATAAACAAAGTGCAGTGGCTCTTTTAACTTCCTGCTCAAACATATGGTTGGAGCTACTCTTCAGGTCCTCAGATTGTTCTCAGTGGGGAAGTTAAAAGTGTTAATAAAATGTACATATATCAACAAGTTTTCAAGCAGATACACATTAATATTCTAGTTTGACCTTTTTATAGTTTGATATTTTTCCAGATGGCATACCGATCAAGTACTAATAAACTGAAATACATTGCAAACACGGAAAACGAATTATTTAAACTTCAAAAGTATGAGGAAAATGTGTTCACAGTATGCAAATATTGAAAAAAATAAATAAAATTAGCCATTCAACCAAAAGTACAATAACATTGCTCAGTTACTTCTGCTTTAATCACAATGAATGCTCCCTTAATCTGAAGCAGTGTTGGTCTCTGGTGAGTATTTAAGAGTATCTTAAAAAAAAAAATCAATGGTTAGCTGCAACCTATTGTAAAAGTTTTACTCAAGTACAAAATAACCTCAGAGGACGTTTGTTCCTGAGTGTTTTGCTTATTTGCATTTTGTGTGTGTGCTAAAGTAATGAAAAGACTAATCCAGAGCGCTTTGGACAATTCCAACTCTTTAGCAGATTCATGTTAAAAGACCAAGCCTGTGTGTTTTTTCTCTTGACTGTGAAATGCCTGCTGATGGTTTCTCATCTGTAAAACACTGAGTACTGTTGAGGGTATTCATCGTCATCACCTTCTTGTGGATTTCAACTACAAAACTAGGGCTGAGTGATATGAATGCAAATCAATATCACTATAGATGGGGCAGTTTGACTGATCACATAAATGTATGATTAATGGGATGGGGTCTTTTCGGTCTGTAACCACGTACGTCACTTTCCATTCTATTTAAAACACTATGGGGTGATGGGTCAGTGCAGTCAGTGCATTCGTCTGTCGGAAGAAATATGACAGCGCCACGGCAAGTAACATCAGCTGATCTGTGACACATGTTCTTTTCTTCAACATCACTTTTGTGGAACCCAAAATATTTACACACTTACATGTGTCAAACTTCTTTTAGGTTTCCACCAACGTTACTTGGCCTATGTCTTTCAGCCGATTCTGCATTTGAACCATCAGTCATTTCCTCTTCGAATGAGGAAATGACCGATGGTGACACAGCTTGAGTAAATATCTTTCCAGCATTTGCTTTTTGTCATATGGAGTACAACTGACTAACAAGTGGGCAATGCCTTGTTGAGTGAACCTACTTTGTTTTGGTTTGGTGGTGTTACTTTCACACATTCCTCCACTTGGGTGCTGACATTTTAGATGGTGCCTGAAGTTGGATGTATTTCCTCCTTTCATTACTACAGGCATCCTGCACTCCTAAGCATATAACAGTGGCTCACTTATATCCAAAAAAAACTTCCACACAGCTGAAGTGGCTACTATCATTTAAAACACTTCAGGGCTTTCTGGAGACTTTCTGAGCAAGAAAGCCTGCTGGTAGCATATCACGATACTTCCCCAGTGTTAGAATTCCCCACATGCCACACCTCGGGATGTCCCATGCATTGCACTTGGTCATGATTCCATCAGCTGGGGTTGTTTATGCAAAGTATTGCATCAAACAGTTGGTTTTTAAATGCTTGAAATATCATGAGTTGACTGTACTCACAAGACCTTTGTTTTTGTCGTTTTTATATTATTGTTTTTTTTTCCCCCCTTCTAAAATTGTTGAGCACATTCCTCACATGTGTACATATATTAAGGTATGGTCTGTGTGAGTAGATATATTTTTTGACTCATTGATTTACTATGGATTTATCCCTTCCTATATTTTTCTGACAAAAACAATTAAAAAAAAAAGAGAAATCACCAAAAAAAAAAAGAAAAGCACTTAGAGCTCAGCCCACCAAATTCTAATCACTTCTCATTACCAACCTACCCTTTAAGTTTCATCAAAATCTCTCCATAAGTTTTTGAGTTATGTTCTATACAAACCAACTAACGAATGCCGGCAAAAACATAACCACCTTGGCGGAGGTAAAAATACTTCACTAACACGACGTCAGAAGCAAAGAAGTGCTCAGATTGAAAGAAGGAAGTGCTCTGCCTCTATGCTACTATCTGGTGAGAGCCTTGCACGTCATGGGCAGTAGTGGCAGTTCCACTTTAAACCCAACACGCTGATGAGTCATGATCCATGTGAATACATGTCCACTGTGTGGTGGCATTACATCATTAATTTAGAATATTGTGATCTTCATCCCCCCCCCCCCGTTCATAATTCTTCTAATAAGGCCCACCCCTACTCAAAACACTAATTATTCTCCAATTTAACTTCATCTGGGGTAACATGTAACAGTTGTGACTGGTCACAGGAGACCACAGTTTGCCTTCTAAAATGGAAATGGTGTTTTTGCACTGAAACTCCTCAGCTGCTCGTTTTATAACCCTTTGACAACTGCATCCTCTACCACGGCAGTTTCACAGGAAAGCCATTTCTACTCAACATACCAAGTTCAGTGTTTTACAGCTGCCTGTAAACTCATCCTCCACCCAAATTCAAACTCAAATTGAAGCCATTTATTGCCTCTAGCTAGGCTACGCGTTGAATATCACAGAAGCCTGACAATAGCATGACTCTCAGATCCCGTATCACTGTACCAATTGTCCCCATGCATACTGTAATACAGGGGTGTCAAACATACGGCCCGCAGGCCAAAACCAGCCCACTGATCCAGCCCATGGAATCAAATTGTGAGATGGAAAAATTACAATGGACATTAACAGCCAAAGATGTCAAAAATAATTTTGGTACAGGGGTCACTCATTTAAAATGGACTGGACCAGTTAAAAAAAAAACTATGATAATCACCTAGAAATAATGACATCTTCCATTTGTGTCTTTGGTTTAGTGTAAAATAAGTAAAATTACATGAAAATGTAATTTACAAAAGTGAATCCTTTCACAAAAAATAAAACAGAATTTTAATAGTCGGCTCGTAACAACATATGTATTTGTGATATCACTGTGATGTCTAAGTTGTAATACATGAGCACATGAAACTGAGCTGTAATATTGTTAAAACTACATTTAATTTTCTTAAGAAATTTCAGGTTGTTCATGTTATTTAATTTTTTTTTAAAGGATACTTTGAAGACAAACATTTTCATCATGTAATTTTTGTTTTTCCTCACCATTTACTACTCTGGCCCACTTTAGATCATATTGGACTGAATGTGACCCCTGAACTAAAATGAGTTTGACACCCGTGCTGTAATGTATCAGCCCATAAAAAATATAGCTTATGGCAGTGTGTCACCTCCACCTCACATCCTCCACACAACATGCGGCTCATTATCAGCTGTTTAAGACTGTGGGTTATACTGGGATTCAAGCTAGTGAATATTTCAGAAAAGCAAGTCTTAAGAGTCAGTCGGTCAGTCAGCCATCACATACACAGCCTGTAGCTCATGGATCAAGTGGAGGCTGTAAATACTTTCCTGGGTTACGTGGAGGTCAACAGAGACTGGGCCATTAATGCTTCAAGAGCAACATCCCGCTGACCCTAGTCACCATTCTCTCATAGTGCTCCCTGCCACCTCCCCCACTTGTCCATCACAGTCAACACAACAACAAAATAGCAACCACAGCCCTGGGGAATCTCTCACAGCCCTGAAAACACAGCTGAAAGCCACACAGATACACACAGCGCAAAAAGAGTGAACATCAGATATCTATCAATAAAAAAAAAAAAAAAAAAAAAAAAAGGCTGAATCAGTCCATTATCACCTGAGTAAATGCATTTATACAGGTAGTAAAAGCCAGAAAATAGTAATGATTGACAGTTTCAATTGACTTCTTTCAATTAATTTATTTATTCATTTTATTCAAGTATATTACGTTTTTTTTCCCCATATGAATTTCATCTTTTGCTGGCAATCATGTGCTACAGTTGGTGTTTTTTTTTTATGTGGTATTCATTACTTTTACGCACTCAAAAATGATCCACACTGATTTAATCACATCTAGAAGTACAGAGGACATTCAAGAAATCAATTAGTCACCAACTACCTCAAAAAAAATTATTAAATAGGTTGAATAATTGTTTTAAGAGAAGTAGAAAATTGCCTAGTTCCAATTTTCTTTGCTCCATTATGACTGTGAAATGAAGATAATGAACAACTTTACATTACTTTTTTTTTTTTTTTTAAATGTCATTACTTAGAATCTGCTTTTCCTGTTGGGTGTTGTGTCACTGCTGGCATTTCTCATGACAGGTTTTCACATGAAGGAAATGCACAGGTGAAAATAATAAAATTAATGATGGCTGGATTCCATTCTGTGGCTAATTTAAGGCACTCCAGTATTTGCTGACTCACCATTTCCTGGCTTTTTTTGTTTCAGCTTTTTTTCGCTCTCCCTGTTCCCCAGTTGATAGCTCACAATTGTTATATAATAAAACTGCTATGGGTGCAATTGTTTTCTATTGATGCCTTGAGCTGATCATTATTGATAAAAAGAGTACAATTATCTATTTTCTTTACTTGTTTTTTTTGTATAATAATAATAATAATAATAATAATAATATCATGTTAGGTCACTGTAACCTATATATAATTAATATTTAATGATTGAGCCAATATATTTAACAACTAGAAAATAAGACTGTTTCATTTGTAGTTTATAGAGGTGTGTAAAAAGTAAAGGACTGTAAAACCACTACAACATCAACATTTTTGTTCTGCTCGTAACTTACAGAATCCAATTAATGTATTCTCTTTTATAGAAAATCACATTGTGCTCAGAAGATGCTACACATATTTCAATGTATTTATTTATTTTAACCTTTGACTTTAGACTTTGTCACTCCATTAAACTGATTCATCTCCTCCAGGGTTAAGGGTTTCTGTCAGATAATGCAGCCATAACATTGCCTCTGTCACATCTCACCTTCGTGTGACATCACGTGACCATTTTCTCATGATAACACAAGAGAACGAGGAGATATGCAATTTTTATGTGGGGTCAACACTGCAAACTGTTGTGCATTGCAGCTGATTTGTGGAATGCGTTACTCTGGCCTCTTCATTCTGACCACACAAATGTGTTGCTTGGAAACAGCAGCATCAGATATGAAGGACATCCAACCTCCAGACCCATTAGACCTCTAACTAGCACTAGATCCTTTGAATCCTGCATAAAATGAGCTTATTTATTGAGCAAAATGCAAGTATTAAACTGAGATTTTTTTTATTTTTTTTTTGCCAATTTACAAAATAAATCTTTTTTGCCTGATGGTTCCAACTCCTGCTAAAAATGTATTTATCAATATAAAAAAAAAGGCTTAGTCCATCTTAATCTTTGTTTTTGAAATGAGCATGCACATTTATTGCTTAATATCTTTTCTTCAGATACAAGAAAACGCATAAAATGTGTACAGCCTTAAACAGACAAAAAAACAAACCGAATTATATGCATTCCAGAGGTTAAATTCACTATTTAGTGTGACCTCTGACCCCATGACAAGAAGCAGCACAAACGATTAGAAACATCTGACACGTATTGAATGAAAGCAGTTATAAAACACAAGAAAATGAATGCAACAAATCTCATATTGTCTGAACAAAAGGGTTCAATACATGTTAGTGCAAAGAGAAATCACACTATATACAATCAATTTGGTTTATAGAACCAGTTTTTACCTTGAAATCTTTGTTGTTCTTGCTTACATATATCAGATTAGTTCTACAGTAAATACAAAGATGTGTGTGGACATCACCACTAGGGACTTCTGCACAATATGGTATAGCTTATATTAACATTGCATGGCCTCACAGATCTGAAATATCTTAATTTAATGATTATTAATTCAATAAAATGTTAAATATTTTTAAAAGAGAGTTAGAAATATAAACAATTTCTGACATTTTCCACAATTTTAAGATGTATTTGATGAGGAAAAACACAAATAAATTGTTGTTAAAAAAGGAAAATAACAGTTCTAGTTCCACATTGGGAAAATGTACTCAACAGTAATATGAAATGGGACACGTGCATGAACTTAAATATACGTCAAGATAAATGATCCGGTTATTGACCATTGTGATTCCTGACTAAATATGGATCTGCTAAATTTAACAGTTTAACTGCTGAACCAGACGCCGTCAGCGTTTTTTTTTGTTTGTTTGTTTGTTTTGTTGCTTTTATCTACAAAAGATGTCTCACTCTGCTAAAGTTCTAAAGTACAAGCACGTTCAATCAATTCCACAGTTTCGTAAGGGAGTGATACTTCGACCTGATGAACAATCTTTGGCTTTTATTAATGCATGTACTGCTAAAACAACTACATTTGGGATGAATAAAGGACTTCTGTCTATACATCCATCTATGTTCAGATTTAAACCTAATAAGAGGAAGGTTTTATCACTTCAACAGACAGTGGTAACAATATGGAGGACAATGAGTTCTGTGTTGGAAGTCACACCGGTGCTCAAAAAACTATTTTTCGCTTTGGTGCAATAGAAACTCCAGTCATGTATGCGTCAAGTAAATTGCTTTCAGTCTGATGAGGCACTAAATCATGACAACTGTTATATGTGGATTAAAAACAGTATCACCTAAGCGTTAATGAGTCCAATCAGTGCACAAACAGAAGCCCCCAAAAAGAAAATGTGGCACAGAGGCCAAAAAAAAAACTCAGTGATGATTTTTGTAAAGGTTTATACAATAACTGTAGCTGATTTTCAGTTAAAAAAGATAAATTAATAAAACACACAAACATAAAATTGCTTACTTATGAAACTGTGATGTTAAATGTCACAACAGAAAGTAAATGACGCTCCTTAAATATGTTGAAATAATGCAGTAATGACAGGTTGATTTTATTACTTGACCTTATTAAATGGATTGACCCAAATTCCTTCCCCAAATAAAATATATTGTCTCTTTTTTCAATGTTATATTGTATGATGAACACATTATTAAACATTTTAATGTATTTATTTTACAAACTGCCATGATAGATCCATGTGAGCAAGTTAGGACTTACGATATTGTGGCTTAGATTTACATATCATCATTTTGAAGTCTTTTTAGTGTCATTTTTTTATGTATGTTTTATATTATGTTTTTTTGTTTGTTTGTTTTTTTACTTCTTTTTTATCTTTAGCACAATTTGTTGAAAGTTGAGCTATTTTTTCTCAATGGGATCCTCCTGCATAAATAAAGGACACACAAAAGAAGTAAACTACCAAAAAAAAAAAAAGTTATATAAAACACACACAAAAATGACACTAAAAAGACTTAAAAATCATTTTTAAGTCTTTTTAGTGTCATTTTTCTATGTGTTTTATATTTCATTTTGTTTTGTTCTTTTACTTCTTTTTTTTTGTCTTAAGCCCAACTTGTTGGAAGTTGAGCTATTTTTTCTCAATGAGCTCCTCCTGCATAAATAAAGGACACATAAAAGAAGTAAACTACCAAATTAACAAATCAATCTTGGTTAATGAAAGACTACAGACTAACTGAGGGCAAATGACAGAGCCGTAGACTTATGTTGGACTTTTTATTGGCTGGTCTCACTCATTTCCAGCCCCTCCAGCTCCTCATTATGAGGACACACACACTGTAAAAGTGGCTTCATCCATCAAAATTAAGAACGCTAAAACCATCTGCTGTGTGAAGCGTGCTGAGAGATAAATCACTCTGTTTGAAATGCTAATCAGCCTGCATGAAGAATTATCTGGAAGCTGTTGATATTCCAGAGGAGCATGCCCTAAAAGAGAAGGAAACTGAGGCCAAATGTGATCAATATTAACCACTGAAGTAAATAATCAGACTGAAGAAACGTGTTAAAACTGATTAAATTACTTTTGCAAGGTTTTCTTTGTTTGGACAGGAATTTAAACAAATGTTCAGTCTTTCCCCACAACTTCCAGAAGCTGAAATACTTGTGTGCGATGTGTAAAATACATCATATAAATTGAGGTATGTGATGTTTAATGATAATTTACCTATGTAAGGCTTTATTTTTTTAACCCTTAAAGATATAAAAGCATTTTGCAGCAACTTCCAAACTGTTTTTTTACTACTTTAACATTCAGTATTTCTCATTAAAATCAATTGTTTTTCTATATTTAATTGACGGATCATGTAGATGTTCATAAAGGCCAAGCATAAACTGAGAAAACTGACGAAAAAGTTACAGTTTCAACAAAATATATCATTAACTCAAGATAAAACAAGCATCTACAACCTGGGACATTGATCCAACTCTATGGGTTTTACTAGTGAATCAATGTTGTACAACATGATGGTGCTTCCACAGCCTCTGAATGTTCAAATGGGTCATATGTGATAACCATTAAAAAAAATGACAAACTGCATTTTATATGCATCAATAAGATTAGTGAATCAGAAGGTAACCATTTTAGATCAGGAGATGGTTTTTATTTGAGGGTTAAAAATGCAATATTGACAGATATTTAGCCTTTTTTTTTTTTTTTTTTTAACTTTTTTTTGTACTTCTTTAACTTTTTAACTTCCTGTTCTTCTTTTTAATGTTCATCCATCTTGACATTCAAAGTATATGGTCACTTTGCTGGGAAAAAAAAAAAAAAAAACTTACTGCATTTACTTCCAACTGTCATTTCTTATGTAAAATGACATGCTGAAAAACCCAAACCCATGTTGTCAAACGTATCGGTCTGATTTTTGTGGTATCTTTGGGATTTTTTCCCCCTCTTTGCGGCTGTGATTTCATGCATTTGCAGCAGAAGCAGTGACCTGTTGCAACTCTAACGTCTTAAACTAAAGTATGAAAGAGCTTTGGGGTCCAGCGCTTGTCACTGTCCTGTCTGCCGTTGACACAGAAAGCAGAGCGAGTCAAGTTAAGAAGAAAACACAACATGATGGATTACATCTGCCCACATGCAGCCACCCCACACTCACACACACACACACACTCACACACACACACACAACAACAACAGCAGTTCCTCCTCCTCCTACTGTACTCCTCCTGGCTCATCATTCAAAGATCACAGCAGGAGGGGGCTTCGCATCCTGTCCCTGCTCCACCCGAGCAGCCAGCCGGCCGCCCATCCCCATCACCCATCCCCGAGGGACACCCAGAGGACCCCAGAGGCCCCTTTTTAAGCCCTTTCTTTGAGTCTATGTGCTCCGCAATGCCAAACCGAAAACCCCCGAAGCCCAAGCACTGAACAAATATTTTTCCTCCTCCTCCTCCTCCACCTCCTCCTCCTCCTCCTCTGTTCAATTACATTAAAACAAGCATTCTTCATTGAGCAAACAGTGACGAGGGGTAAAGCCAAATTTCCAGTCAATTCAAAGATCAATAAAAATTGAGTTTGGTCTTTAAATGTGGTTATGTGCAGCACAAGCAGGAATAAGGTTTGGGCTGCCTTGTTCTGACTAAACAAAGTATAATAAAGATGACCTCAAACACAATTCGCACTGCTCTCAATGGAGGCAAAGCCACTGCAACATCTGTAACATCTGCTCGTCTCCAAGGGTCATGAGCCATTGTTATCTGCTCCAAATGATTTGTCTTTAATCTAATAGGAATGATCATGGAATGTGATGTGTCTGGAATGTAATTGGAATTTTCCACAGGTCAAAGTAATATTTGGAATATTTACATTTAAAAAAATAAAAAAAAAAAAAAAGATGGAAAGAAGCTGATAGAAAGTGAAAGGAAAATTGCCAAAAAATAAAAATAACTTGTTAAATAAAATAGTACAGGGTTGCTTTGTTTTTTTGTTTTTTTTTTCCAGAGTTGAAATAACACCTACGATTTACTCAATGATTATTTAAACATTAACTAATAATTCAATTAAATAATGCTAAAAGGACAGAAAAATTGTGATAAATGAGAATATGTAAACTGTTCAAGACATTTCATGCAAATAAAAGATGCAAACCAGTAACAGGCCTTTTTCTATGTATTAATTCAATTAGTTAAGGTTTTATTTTCTGAAAATCATGAAAAATCCACAATCTGAAAAATTAAGATTATTCCAGAACAGATTTTTCTCATTCAACAAAAATACAACAGTTTGCCTCTAGACATATTTCATTAATAGGTTTCTCCTGTCATGCATGGGAGAGTTTGAGTTAAGAAAGTGGAATTATATTTTGTCCTTGGATCATGTGATCAGAATTATACATCTAAAACACTGGGAGGAAAAAACTCATTGAAATTTCATTTTTGACCATATCGTCAAACTGTACTTCAAATCCTTACGTTAGATGATGCAACAGAGAACAGCTGCCAATAAAACATATAGCAACAGCCAAAGGTTTTAACATTAATCATTAATCTTTTACTTCTGGGATGACACTGAAAGGAATTCTAAACATTTTATACATTTCAAACATTTTTACAGGCAAATAAATCACTTTAATGTATAGAGTCAGTTGGTGTCACTGATAAAACTATTGGACAATAATTTAAAATGTGAATTAAATCCAACACTTCATCAATTTGATTCTTTCATGACCTTCCATTCAGAGTCATTATTGCCTATTTTTTATTATTTTATACAGATTATATTGAAGTCTGAAAACCTTTGCATTTTGACTAAATAGTTTCCAACTAAATCCAAAAGGGGAGGGTGGGCTCCACAGTAGGTTGTAGATGTGGGGGCAGAGGTTTACCTGTCTATTGTAAATCTACTCAACTGAAACTCAGCTCCAGGGTAAATCTAACCCCATTTTATCTGACACTGAAGAGGATAATCCTTCTGTTTTCACAATTGCCGTGACTACATTTTGGAGGATTTATCCATTTCTATGTCCTTAAACACATGAACGTGTTTCATCTTTCCCAATAAATTAATATGCAACTTACTTCCTGGTCTCAGAGGTTCTTTTAAGTCGACCTCAGCCTCTTCCCTAAAGGGTAGTAATACTGGACATGACAAGAATGCAGCTTGTTTCTCACATCCTCTCCAACAATAAGGAAAAAGAAAAAAAAAAAATCTGCTTATGAGTAAATTATTCTGCAACATTTAATGTTTAAAGCAAAACCATATTTGACTGATTAAAGCCTCTGAGATTTCAATCATTTTCTTTCTTCCTATCAAAATAAGAATAATAAGATAAGTATCTTCTAGAACTTTACCTTTGGAGAAATGCTTTTGTCTTATAATGTACATTCATGTTACAGTTTCTGAGCCTCAGAACAGTGTTAAACTTGTGTAAATATGTTCATGCTTTGCTCTTTTACATGCATTTTTCTGTTCTTATTTATTGCTTCTGTTTTGACTGAATACTACAATATATATATATATTTTTTTTTTTACTTTAATTGTTTCTTAATATTACTACCCTTATGGTGCTGTGACACTAAAAATATATCCATTATGGGTCCAATACAGAGTTATCATAATCTTATTTTCTCTTTTAATCATGATTTTACTTTTTCAAAATTACAGAAAATGCCTCAAATGCAAAATTTAAATTATTCCACTGTAGAATTTAAACCAAATGCAAAAAGCAACTTGTTTGTTTCGTGCAGCTACAGTATGAAGGGATTCCACCAATCACAGAAGAGAGAGAATTTTACAGTCACATCTTGTTTTCAGTTGTTGTCATCAAAACAATGAAACATTAAAATTAAGTTTCATTTTTAGCCACATTTTTTTCAACTCTACTTTCATCCCTCACATTAGAAGACACAACAGTTTCCAATAAAACAAAAACATGACCAAAGGTTTTAGAGCATTTGCTGCACATTGTGTTGAACTGTTTCAATTTTCTCTGTTTTTATTTAATTTCCCATAATTCTGGATTATATTAAAGTCAATTGCACCCTTGATTCTTGTATTTTGTTGTTAGAAAGCATGACTGTTCACTTTCCCCTGTATGTAGCTTTATTTAAAAGTGTCTGCCAAATACATAACTAATAAATAAATAAGTATTTTATAAGATTCATTGGCAAATAACCAATATATTATTTTCTTATTCACTTATTTATTGACGGAACAATTTAATCTAGACTGAGCTTAATCATGTTAATGTACCTGTATGGGTTTTTTTTTTCCTCTATATGTAAATGTGTGTTAACTTCCAAACCCAAAAGTGATCCATGCACAGTGTGTTTCTCTGCAGGTCTGCTCACATAAGACACCATTAAACCCCATTACATTAACTGTTTGTTTTTTTTTTCTCCAATCACACACTGACACACAAACACAAACCTGACAACCAGAGCCCACGGTCCACGCCACTGTCCCTCGTAAGTCACGGTGAGTGTGTGCAGAGTTAAAGGAATTTTAATCTTGGAAATGTCAATAAATGTCGACCCGCGTGGGGGCACGATATGGGACTGGCGCCTGGGACAGACACCACTGCAAGGCATTGTGGGGTTTAAGTTAGGCCTGCAGCAGGTCAATATAAAACTGAATGGATAAAAGAAAGTGAGTGAAAAGCAAGTGAATTTGTTTGTTATTTTTTTTTTATATATTTATTTATTTATCATCATTGCACTGAAGTCAGTTTCGCACCTGATCTGCACTAGAACACACACTTTTTACTCACCTTTACCTACATATTTCGTGTTTTTAATTCTGAATAATTCCTACTACAATGCAAGGTAATGGGGACTGAAAAAAAAAACTGATGGCTTGAGGGCGTTCTCCAAGTTCAAAAGTTCACCTTTTACGATCTTCCCGAGCCTGACTGACCACCACCAAATAAAAACATTCCGACCTCTGTTCCCAGAGAGCCCTGCTGCAACTATCACACACACACGACAACAACAACACACAAACATGGACGCAGAGTAATGCAATAAGACGCAAAAATGCACAAATAAGCGCAAGGAACGTGCACAAAAAAGTGACAATATTCACACGTGATTGAATTAAAAGGTCTGCATGCGCGTGCACTGTCCAATTAAGTTCATTTCTGCAGAATAAATGTAGGGGAAATAACCCACGAGTGTTTTATTTTAAGATATGCAAGGTGTATGTGTGTGTGTGTGTGTGTGTGCGTGTAGGTAAGTGTGTGCAGCAGCTGTAGAAGATGTGTCACTGATCGGGGTTAATGGGCCTATATCCAAAAAAAATATTGCAGTGTTCTTTAAGGATGAAAAGTGAAAATGTGCGTGGACTGCAGCGTGTCCGTGGATCGTGCATGCACATCCACGCTCTGCTTACCGTTTACGGACTTGGCGTTGTTTCTGTCCGGGTAGTCGAACCCATTCGTCCTCTTCTCTATCTCCATCCTCACGGATTCATGAGCTGATCCCGAGTCAGCTCCCGACGTCGCCTCGCACCGCCACGGGAGGAGGAAAAAAAGAAGCCCCGAACCGGTGAAGGTAGAGAGGATGATGAGGATGATGATGATGATGATGATGATGAAGAGGTCGCAGGGATGATGTGGATCAAGCTCGTCCCTCTCCTCACTGCTCGGACCGCCGTCCCATTAGCACAATGCTTCCAATCAGTGGGGAATAAACTGGATCCACACCATCCACACCCCCAGGGACGAGGCGTTCAAGGGCCCCAGGAACGGTGGAACATTTCAACTTCTACACAACTAAAAGCATGTGTGCGTCAACCACTAAATATTCTAAAAAAAAAAAAAAAAAAAAGAAAAAGAAGTGTGACTGGGCTTAATTAGTATTAAGAAAATAAATGCTATTAAACTGTACATGACTTAGTGCAGTTTGGTATTTTGTTATGTTGAGTTAATGATGTTTTAATTATTTATCAATTCCATTTTACTATTTTTTGTCTGAATATCAGCTGAAAATCACTTATATTTTATCAGTAAAGTCCACAATGTATAAATCAATGTCATCCTGATATTTAGGAATATGTATTAATTCCATCTTAGTAAGTTTAAATGATTTTTTGGTATATCTGAATTAGTATTTTCCAGATAACTAGTAAATATTGGACAGTTTTTCACCTAAAATTGATTTGGATTTAGTCAACATCTTAAGTAAATCCAAAGTAATTAAATGCATAATTTCATTATTTTGGATTCAATTATTATGTTTAAATTTACTCAATAAAATCAATAGTTTTTAATCAAAGTTGCAATACTTAAAATCTGTTCAAGTATTTTAAGTGTCACTTTGTTGCCAGGATTTATTTAAGCAAACAATTGTCAAACTTTTCTTAGTGAACAAGACAGAAGTCAACGTGACATAGAAGGTTTTCTGAGGTGTAAATGTCACCTCAAATTTTAACAAATATCATAAAGAATCAAGAAACTTTCTCAAAAATAAGTAACATACAGATCATCTGATGCTGTGACATATCCCAAAAGTAGAAAACATGATAGTAGTGACATGTTTTATGAAACTTCTACTGAAAATAATAAGGATTTATGAAAGTGATTGTTTTCATTTTCAAATAAGTAAAATGAGCATTTATTTTCACCAACTATTTAGTGCATCTTAAAGGAGATTCTTATTTGTATCAATTAATTTATTGTATTTTGCACTTTAAAATTTTACATTGTACAAACATAGTATTTTTGCACTGTACCTTTAATTTTACTCTAGTCCCACTATTTCTTAACCACACTTACTGCTACTACTTTTCTCACATTGATGGGTAGCGTACAGTCTAAGAATTTCCCTGCATAGCATCGAACCTGTATGTTTTTTGTGTGACAATAAACCTCTTGAATCTTGAATCTTGAGATGGACTGGACCAGAACCATTTCAACAGGACTAGTAGTTTAATCTCAGACAGATCTGGTTCTCACACATTTGGGCTTTCAAACATACGACCGTGGGCTAAAACTGGCCTCCACAGGGCCCAATCCAGTCCATGGGATGATATTGTGAAATATAAAAATTTGACTAACGTAATTGATAATCAATGTTGAAATAAATAAATCAACCAAAAAAAACAGTTAAATATAAATCCATATCAGAAATCACTTTAATGTCTCACATAATTTGCCAGTACATTGTTGTGTGAATTTTACTACCTTGTACAGGTAGTCATGTTTTAAACTAACTGGATTTTTATCCTTAAAAAAGTAGTGGCTTTCTTTCCTGTGTGAATGGACATATGTTTCTAGGACCATCACATTTCTGGAGTCGTGGAATTTTGATTTCCCAATGTGCATCCACACTTTATTAAGAGATTTTTTTCTTCTTCTTCTTCCTTTTAATCCATTTCTCTCTGTTTATTGTATGACTTTTCTGTGTATATATATATATATATATATATATATATATATATATATATATATATATATATATATATATATATATATAGGTAGTGTTTTGCACTTTGTCCTCACTTTGTTCTGTGTATGCTACAACTGCTACAATTTCTAATCTTGAGATGAATAAAGTTTCAAGATTGAAGATTTTTTATTTGTCACATAGTCAGGGTGTAAATCAGGGGTCAACAACCCTAGTACTTGAGAACTACTCTCCTGCATGTGATGTATCCCTCTTCCAACACACCTGATTTAAATAATATGCCTATCATCAAGCTCTGCAGAAACCTGATAATGATCATCATTTGTGCTAGAAGAGTGAAACACCCAAAATATGCAGGACATTAGCTCTCTATGACCACATTTAAACACCCCTGGTATAAACAGAGAAATGCATGAACTGTCCACAAAGACTATGTCGACATGCATACATGCAAACATATAACATGTCAAATTAACCAAAACAGACATAAAACTAATTAGTGAAATTATTACTGATTCTGAGTCTGAACTAAATGTACCTGCCTATACAAAAACTAAAGCAGAATTTAAGCTTATATTATTAGGTTCTTCTGGCATTAGGAATGGTAAGGATATTTTTGGGTTTCCTTTGTGTTGGTATAATTTGTTTTATTTCTATCTGATACTAGCAAAGCATTAAAAAAATGTATA
The DNA here is from genome assembly GCA_020466265.1 of Siphamia tubifer. Classification (NCBI taxonomy): domain Eukaryota; kingdom Metazoa; phylum Chordata; class Actinopteri; order Kurtiformes; family Apogonidae; genus Siphamia; species Siphamia tubifer. The sequence goes on from CM035791.1 coordinate 16,892,566, forward strand.
TATATATATATATATATATATATATATATATATATATATATATATATATATATATATATATATATATTGATAAGTGTCAAAAGCATCAACTGTACTCTTTAAAATGTGTCATATCATTTGTAATGTTCTAAGACTTGACATGGGTATAGCTTGTAGAGTAATGTAAAGTGCTACGGTTCATGAAGGCAACACAGAGGACGGAGTGGGTCTGAGGGCATTGTGGTCAATGAAGTCCCAGGCGCCCTTTGGCCTCAGCTGTGAGTCTCCACACACAGGACATGCTGATATAATGTTGTCAGAGTTGGACAGCAGCGTTAGAGGTAGTATTCAGATATTTTATTGAAATAAAAGTATTAATACTGTAATATAAAAAATATTGTGAATGTCCTGTAGATAAAGTCAAAGTGATGTAGTACTTAATGTAACAGGAATAAAAATAGACTACAGAATAATATGTAACCTTTTTGTTGAATTAGGTCTTACAGCTGTTTTAAACTCATTTTTGTGTGCAGAATCCAATGATGTTGACAGTGGTGGTGACATATAATTTGACGACTTTCTCATGAAAAACAGAAAAAAAAAAATAAGAATGCAACTAAAAGAGATGAAATAACATCTCATTTTGTTTTGGTAAAAAAAAAAAAAAGACATTTTAGCAACGTTTTTATTTCTTAAGCCACACTTTCTCTCATTTTTATTCACCATCTGTATTGTATTACATATTTCATTATAGTTATCGTCACAAGACCAACATTTATGTCTAGTCTTGTCTCGTTTTTTGACACATGATAAATTTTCATTGACAAAAGCAACACTACAGATAGTGAGGCTGTCTCCACCAATAACAAGACATCTTTGAGAGGCAGAACTGAGGAGGGGGGGGAAAATTAACCTTTTGTTTCCCAAATGTGGTGTAATTTCCCATTCAAAATTGGTATGAACATTCTAGAAACATCTATAGCATCCATACATAATTTTACACCCATGGGAGGATCCAAAACTGATTTTCTTTTTTTTCTTTTTTTTTAGCAATATGGTTCCTATTTTCTCAAAACATTTGAAAAATACTGTACTTAAAAGGTATGTGATTGTTTTAAAAAAATGTCCAAATGTTGACATAGAGTCAAATATTAAAGAATCAGGCATGACTGCAATGTTTATTTAACACTGTGTTTTTAAAAAGGATATGTCTGGTGTAATTCTACTGTAATTATATTAACCTATTAGGAGCTCCTCACTGTCTCCATGGTAACTGCACAAACAACAACTGGCAAGTCTTACTACAGCTAATCAGGAGAATTTTTATTTTCTGGACGGTAAGCTATTGAGAAAAAAACTTTACGTCCTAGGAAAAAAATGGAATCAGCATAAAAATCTAATTCAACAGATTTTTTAAAATGGTTCCTCAATGTGTTAATAATGTCTTCATCACTTTATCCATTAATATAGCCATCTGTTAGTAGTTTAATCTAAATATAATAATGCATTATAACTGATAATTTAGTTTTTATTTGATATGTAAATAAATAATAAGAATCTGTAAAATGACATATCAGTGATAAGTGTAGTGACATTTTGGGGCTGTTGAGTAGTAAAATACATGCCCAAACTAAATAGAGTATATCTCTGCAATTACAAGCTCTATGTGAATTATCTTGGTATGAAAATAAAGATGAGACTTGTGGGATGCAGTCAGAAGTGTAAACATCACTGTAGATGAAACTGTGTCAGAGTAAATGCAGATGGAACATAAAAAAAAATGAAAATAAATGAAAATAAATAAATGCAGAAATGTTACCCTCGCCCAGAAAAAAACTGCATTTTATAGTAAACATCACCTCTAAATATATGCAATGGGAGTTTTAAAACGCTAGAAATTCATATAAAAACAGTTAGACAGTTGTTTCCTGTGAAAAATTATGTTGCTGAAGTGAATAAGAGCAACATTTCACAGGTTTTTGTAAAGAGATGCCTGGGCTTCTCCAGTTTGGCATCATCTCTGCCATTTGAGATTTCTTATAAAACTTATATATATAACTTATAAAAGTCATTTAATTTGATTCTCATATCATTACAGGTCTTAAAAACACAAAAATAAAACCATGTTTTGAATTTTTTATTAAAAATGACTCATACTTCTGTACATTGTGCATAATGTGGCTTCAGTAATGCAGCCGACTGTTTCATTTACACAGGGCCGTAGCTCTGGCTTCCATTGGCCGATGTCTGTGATTGACATCTTATTTTAATCCTCTGACACAATACAATCAAACTTTGGTCAAAAAGTACATGTTAATCACTCTAGCGAATGACAAGTGACCGAATACATGTGACGCAGACTGACTAATGTTGGCTTTGCCCAATCACAAACCACCTCAGACCCTCAGAGCCCTCCTACACTCTGCTATTGGACCCGAACGCCGACCAGGAAAATGCTTAGTTCACAACAGTTTTATTCCATTTTATTCTACAACAGCTCCCATTCACTTTGAATGGATGTTCCCAGTGTTCTGTGAGCAGATTTTTTTTTTTAGAACCGCCCGCTACGTCATTAACATCCGCTGCCAATGGCAACGAGTTTTGTCACTTCAGATTGACGGCACCATATCGCTCCGCAGGTAGTTTGGCCACTTTGAAAGTAAATATTCACTCCGTTGTGACGGCTATTTTATCTAATCTGTCAGAGTAGTAGCAGTAATATGATAATAATGCAGGGGTGTGTTGAGATATCGTGTGACGAGATCTTGTGAGATGTAATTTGGCGAGATTTCTTGTCATGTTAAAATTCTGGCTCGCAAGATTTGTTATCCAGCAAGCTCCCAGAAAAGACATCTGAAAATACTGGTATTACCTGGGTACGATTTGCTGGGGAATCCCCCCCTGTGGCTTTGGACATTGGGTTCGCTATGGTCCACTGATTTTGCTGCTCATGTGCATCCGGGCCCCGCGGGGCCAGGATCCCACCTCAGCCGGAGTTTCTGGGAGACCCTCTGACTCACCTGCGCATTAGACTCCTGTGTTTTCAAGATGGGTCGGTGGGTTGCCGACATAACAGCTGACCCCTGGTACCTGTTATACGTGGGCCAGTCCCTGTCCTGGTGATGTGGTTGGTGTGCCGTGGGAGAAGGCACAGCAAGTCCAGGAAGTGGCAAAGTCTGGGTGGAGGGTTCTGTAAAGCCCGGTGCACCGCCAGAGGAAATACACCTGGTGGGGCATGTCTTCTTTTGGACCTCAACTTCCACAGTCAAGTGCCAGATTTAATTTTGAAAAAAGGAGAAATATATTATTTTACTTAATTTCTTTTAACTTTTCTAACATTTTATTTTAGTTTTCATTTGTAGAGGAAGAAGTTCATTAAAGGTTAACACTTACAGAGTTATAAAATCCATGTTCAACTCAGTAAAATAAAAGTCTGTTATCCATTCATATAATTTGTCATTTAGTTTTATTAAAATCTCGTTTCGATCTCATGAACCTAATCTCATGTCTCGTCTCGTGAGCGTCACACCCCTATAGGATAATGTATTGCCCACGCGTGACTATCGAAAAATATTTCCTTTCAGAGTGGAACAACATCCCTCCACCTTCGGTGTCGTTGTGCTGTTCGGCCGTGTCAGGGAGTATTTTTCTGATAGTAACGCGTGTGCAATACAGTATCCCTTACACATATAACTTCGTCTAAAGGTAAAAACAATATTCCTGCATGTTTTCTCAAAAGCGAGTTGTTGTTTCGCTCTAATTTAGTTGTTGGTTCAAGCGAATTTTGGTTGAAAAGTGATGTTGTGGAGTCTCTGCTGTGCAGCTAATGTGTGTTAGCTTTGTTTAGACTGTTCAACTGATCATTTAAACATGTTTGAACATCTTTATCAGTTTCGGCTTTTGCGGCAAAAACTGATTTAATTTTTAACTTTTTAACTGGTAATCATAACAATGGTTTATAACTTTATATGAGCTGTTAGCTGAGTTTCTGACCTTTTTGTGGATATGCATCATTAGCATATGCATACAAATAATAATAATAATCACCCATACAGTATTCATGGAAAAATATAAGGTTTGTTAGTTTTGCTTTTGTAGGATCTCTCAGAAAGGCCAAGTAATATCATGCAACAAGTTCTTGGACCATTTAAGACTAAACAGCCATCATTAACATTTGACTGACACATAAAACTGGATATTTTACATTAAGTTTTAAGAATGAATGTTGAAAATAAAACACAATAAATACATTTATATATTTGTTTTATTGCCATCATCGTCTGGTTTAAGCTTTGGTAACATTTTATGAACTTTTTTTTTCTGTTATTTAAAATGAGTTTATTTGAATAGCTACGTAATTAGTTTTTGTCAATGAAAGGTTCATTTATTAATTAATGACCACTTTGTTTATTGCTTATATCAGTGAAAGAGGGCACTATTTTGCACACAATTTTTAAAATCTATTTTTAAAATTAAATTCAGTTAAATAGAAATTCTTATTGTTAAAAAAAACGCCTTTTATATGATCCCAAATTGTTTCTGTACTTAAGTACACAAAACAGTTAGATTAAAAATTAATTTCACTTTCATTTTTCAACTCACACTTTGAGCAGCTTCTCTCAAGAAGGCATTTTGCATATTTTTAAAGACTCAGTGTGAACAAAATGAATTTCCTGTAATTAACCCCAAGCTCTCATTTAATTAAAAAACAAACCAAAAAGATTAATTTGTGGGTTTTTTAATTTTAAATTTTTTTTTATTGTTGATTGTGTTGTTTCTGTCTCTAAATACTGTTTCTTTGTGGAACTACAGACCATTTTCGTCTTTCTGGAAACTAATGTAACCTAATGCAGTTACCTGACCTCTTTAATTACATGTGGTTTAACTCTCGTGTTATTTGATCACATTTACAGGAACGGAAACAAATTTTCATGGGTTTCATATGGTTAAGTAACAGTAAACAGTGTCCTCTGGTGGTTAGTTGATGAAACGACATATAACAGATGTAGCTGGGGGGGAAAATAAATAAATAAATAAATAAATAAATAAATATATATATGTATATATATATATATATATATATATATATATATATATATATATATATATATATATATATATATATATATATATATATATATATATATATATATATATATTGCAATTTAAGAAACTGTATAAAAACCAAATCTTTTCAAAATAAATTAGGGAGGAATGTTAATGGAACATAGTTGTATAGTAATGTTGTTAGGGCACTTGTGAATAATTAATTAATCATGAATATATAAGGTGAAATTGGGATAGGACTGGATGAGCTCTGCTTCATCTTATTCCATTTCGAACAGAAGGTTTTGGTTTTTTTTATACGTTTCTTTCTTGCTTATGGGGATTGTTTGAGGACAGTTAAGGCTTGTTTGAGGGAATAGTGATTATATGTTCTATTATGGTTTGTTTTTTGTTATGATTACCAAAATACTTTCTGTTGTATTTTTTGTTTATTACGTTTGTTTTGTTTGTGTTTAAATCCTCTAAGAAAGTTTATAGATAGATGGAGGGATAGAAGGATAGATTGGGGGTCTTTCAGGAAGGGGGGCTTATCTGACTTTGTGGAGTCTAGACTGTCTAAGTGCTTTTCTACTTTCTTTATATTATTTATGTGTTTATTTATCTTGGTACATGTCACTATCACCCCTGGTACCACTGTTACCTTCACATCCCATATTTTCTCTATCTCTTGGTATTTCCTTGGCAACCTAGTAAAGATATGACGGGCCATATTTTGGGTCTGGATAGACCAAATTAACTATTTAAATAAACAGAATATATACAGTGAAACTATGTTGTCTACTTATATACTTATACTTGAAGCATATGAATTGTAAACATATGTTTAAATGATCTCATGAAGACAAACATTTTAATTTGGTGTAATGGTCTGAAGTTCAATATCTTTAAATGAATATATTTAATAATTAATAAAACAACAATTTCACTTTCTGGGCATAATTTTAGGAGTTCTATTAATGTCATATTATTGTTTATTTTCATGTTAAAATTATCAGGGGACTTTTTTTTACCCACAGATTCAGTTCATTAGAGGTTATTCAGTGGAATGAGACCAAGAAGTCATTTTGAAATCATGTCAAAAAGTGATAATCATATGAGAAATTGAGACGTTATCAAAAAGGCCCCTGAAGACTCCTGATGTGATATAGTAAGGTGAGTTTATCTCTGTTGAATATTAAATATTTTCATCTTTTCATCCTATTGTAACATGAAACGGATGGGGGGGGGGGGGTTATGTATAGACATGCCTGTTTAAAATCAATTTATTGAAAATCAGTAGCTCATGTTTTTGGAGAACGTTGCAGATGTGGTGTTTTATTGGCTTTTTGTCAAACACTTTGAGACCTTTATTGTAAAGCTGACTTGACGATAGTTATGCCTGTAAGAGGTCGATTTGTACGACAGTATTTGATTCGAAATACGATTACTGAAAATTGAAATATTTGGGCTGCTGTATCCATCAGGTTATTTCAGATTTATCTAAAGTTCTGTATGTGTAATTTGGTGGTTTTGGAGAGGATATTGAGACAAGGATCTACGATAACGCCAAGGTATTTGAAGCTGTTTACTATGTCAACTTCCACACCATTTAAAAATACATTGGAATGTGTTATTTGCAATTGGTGTTTGCTGAACATCACAAGGAAGCTGAGACTTCAGGGACAGTTCTAGCCTCACTGATGATCACTACATCATCTGCAGATGTTATAGTGTGGACATTCTTATCGAGGTTGGGCAGGTTGTTAAAAATAGAGAGAACAAAACTGGTCCAAGGACTGATCCCTGCGGCACACCGATATGGCACTCAAGGTTGGCTGAGTTGACACCATTCATCAGCACATGCTGTTTTCTCCCCAAGAGGTAAGAGGTAAACCATTATAAGGAGTGTTTTGAAGTGAATATTTTACAAAGTGGATCATTTTAAGACATTTTTAAAATACTATATGTTGTTTCAGTTTTCTGAGAGTTGGAAAACTGCTCCAATAGTCTGACCTAAATTTATCCCATGACTTGATTTTGGTTATGTCTATATTATCCAATATATCACCAAAAATGAAATCTGAAAACAGCTCAGTTCAGAGTTTAGTTTTTCCTTCTGTAAGATTTACTATTTAGATTTATATGGAATTTTAAAATAGTTGAATTAGCTTCCTGTCTAACAGAAATGACACAGGACTTTATACAATATTTTTTGGATCTTGGTTATCTGCATTTTTGTGTCATGTTACACATTATATGGTTATTTTTTAGCTTCACTTAACATCAGTTTTTTATGTCTTGCCCACGGTTCATTACATTTTAATGACCAAACATAAAACCTATAATCCACAATATATAGCGCATACATAGACTTAAAAGTAAGAAGAACCTGCTTAAATAATAACTGTTGTAACATATAAAATAGGGTGCCAACAAACACTTGGACAGAAGATGGTGTATATTGTTCAAATTGTAAAGTTTTGAAGGAAATTCTCTGATATGAAGAAGCTTCATGAATAGAATAAAATTATATTGAATTCAACTGAAGAACAATAACTGATTCTACGGTAAGTCAGCACACTCTGTAAGCACTATTATTATTAACCATATTATCATTATCATTTTATTTTTGCTACTGTATGAAAATCATCAATAGAGTATTCAATCAGCATCTTTTCTTCAACTAAAATTAATGCCAAAAATTACGTTATTCTTTAATGAAAAGACAGAAATCCCAGTAAATTCACCAATAGGAGGTTGATACACATCTGTAAAATAAATGGAAAAAACCCTGTTGTTTTAATGGAAAAAAACAGGCAGCTGTGGTTGCCAGAAAAATCCTGTAAAACTACATAAAACCACAAACATATTTATAGAATAACATGTGGATTTAACATTGAGTGTAAATTTGAACATGAACAGTCAGGGCAAGGATTCAAACTGACAACCCATTAATCACTGGACTTTACCAACTGAACCACAGCCACCTGTTATTTTACACATTTAAAATCTTAAATTGTTAAATGTTTGCTTCTTTATTCCTTTTTTCTCTTTAAAAAAAAATCAATAGGCTGTTATTTTAACATTATGACCTTGCAGTGTTTTTCAATTTACAGTTTTCTTTTTTCAAAACAATAGAAATGCATAATTTCTACATACAAATCTGGTTGTGTTCATGTGCTCTTCCTGTAAAAACTACAGCTACATTTGATTTAAACATTAGCATAAAAATAAATAAAACAACTTGTATTTTTACTTACAGTTTTTTATGTTGCGATTTTCCAACTTTTTGCTGTTTTTTCTACAATCGTTTTTATAGTGCATATATTTGTAGTATCATTTTATAGTGTATTAATATATTTCCTCAATATAAATATACAGATTTAGTTTGTTCCATTATTTCACCAGTTGAAGTTGCTGATGATGTTTTTAATTGTTGGTGGATGTTTTGTGCCTGAGAATCTTAAGAATAGTTATAACTATATGTCTGAGTTAGACCGTTTTTTTTATTCTCAACGTTGGAACTTTATCTTTAATTATTAATATTCTCAAAGACCAGACTACAACTGAAATCGCATATTTTACAACACAGTGTGTTCATAAACCTAGATTATGAAGCTCATATTAATTTATATCCTGCTTTTTGCTTCACCCGTTATCCTGTTCTGTTTCTGTTTATCCCTTTAACTCCTGACTTTAGCAGTTCCACAGTAAAAAAAATAAAAAAAAATAAAAAAAATAAAATAATAATAATAATAATAATAAAAGTAACAAAATGAACAAAAAATGAATAAACCAACAAAAATGGACATGGACAATGGACAATAGAAACGGAACAAAATTGAAGAAAATAAATAAATAAATAAATAACAAAATGTAGAAAAATAAACAATATATGCAACAAAATGAACACAAAATTGAATAAATATTTACAAAATAACAAATAGTATGCAACAATTTGCAAAACAATTAAGTAAAAAAAAAAAAAGAACTTATATTGTCATTCGGTTCCAATGGTTTTAGTTTTTCTAAATCAGTTGCTTTTTCACACGTTTATTTCCATTGCTCAGTTCCATGAACAAAACTCAGTAAAAACACAGATTTTTTTTTAAAAAAAACCAAAACATAATTTTTCTGAATATTTAAACAAAACAATCCATTCAGAACGCGTGCACTGACGCATTAAGGTGTTAAAGGGTTAAATTATTTGAAGTACAGTAGAACCATGTCTAAAATAAAATTGTCTGTCTGAGGTGAAAAGCATAAATTAACCAGTAGATGGTGCCAAAACCACTGTTAAGTTATGAGTGGTGGTGGTTTTGCGTTCATAGAGGAATATTGTTTTTCCTTCACAGTGTATTCATTCATACTCATCATATTAAACAATACTAATATAGACTGAACTACAAAACTATAACATTCAATATAAAGCTTACATTCTTCTATTTTTATCATTGTTGTTGTTGTTGTTGTTGTTATGGAAACCCCGCCTTTTATTGTAGACCAAACACGCATTGACAGCGTTTGTGTTTGTGCGTAACCCCTCCCATCTGCGGATGACAGATGATGCGCACAGTGCTCCTGGCTGCGGACAGAGAGCTCCACACAGTCCACTGACATCCTCACACACAGACGGATACATGCTGCATAAACTACTACGTGCAAAGTAAAGACATGGAGCTAAAATAGGCGCAATTTTGCACCTGACTGACTGAATGTAGCCACTTTCTAGATTTGGGATTCCTCAATTTTACGCGCACAACCAGAAGAGGAAAATGTGGAGATACACGAACTTGTTTGCTTTCCTTCTAGTTTTGTGTAAGGATGCGTCCACACAGAGTAAGGTAAGAGACATGTCATGCAGTTTGTATTAGTTATAAACTCCAATAAATACAGGACATGAATTTAAATATTTTATTTGGTATAAATATAAAGATGACCTTCTGTTCTGTCTTACACCTCACCTCTTACCTGACTCATGTTCTGTCATGGTCCCTCTTTTTTTCAGACAAATAAGTGACTTGATCTACTGTAGCTATACCCAACATTTTCCCTCAGCCAGACCTTTAAATTTTCTGTCTAAGGTCGGCAGATGTTTCGGGTTAAGTGTCATTTTTTATGAGTCAAAGTAATCCTCCCAATGAGAGCCTTTGTATGACACGGTAACAATAGGTTTATGTAATGATACGTCCAGTGCGCGCAGGCCCAATGCCAGCGGGTTGTTGGAGAGATAACAGCCAGTGGGGTGACAGTAATATCTGGCTGCTGGTGTTTGTACAGCTGCTGGACTCCGGTAACCTCTCACTCTCCCCTCTGCCTAATCCAGGTCTCCATACCCATAAATACGCACAAACTTTACGCAAAGATAAGATCAATGTACTGTACAGTGCATGTTATAGAAGGAAATCAGACGCACTCTCATTAACGGATGATCAGAATTAATACATAAATGAGGAGGAATCAGCTCTAAATAGGTTAGAAATGGCACAACACCAACTGGTGTTGTAAGTGTACAGGGATTCAGCAGTAACGCTGTTGGAATCATTGCTAATACCACCAATAATAGTAGGAATATGTGGGCTTATTAGCAGTAGAATAAGTGGTATTTACACCTTCCTGTTTGGATTGTGTTGTTTCATGTTTCTAAGCCTGTCATACACTTCCAAGGAGATCATAGTGATATTAGAGAGGCTCCAGCTCATCCACCACTGTTGTTAAACATGATGAAACCTCAGAAAGCCAGCTCATTTTCTACACTCTGGAACAATTCAATTGGCTTGACCTTAACTCCTTTTCAATATATTTGGGATGAACTGGAATATTCACATCTGTGTTGGACTTTACTGATGTTCTGAAACTGAATGGGAACACATTTCGATAGTCCGATTCCAAAATGTGGAGGAAAACATTATATATTGTCCTTGGTTTTTGAATCACACATTTGGATACTGAGGATCATATGCTAAATATCTTATAAGGCCATAATACATAGAATCATCAGTAGTAGTGATTGTATGCGTAAAGATGTGGGTACATTAGTGATAACATTAGTGGTTAGTAGTAGCACAACCGCTGATGCCTGTACTGCTGCAACTATATTTACAAACTTCTATCTATCTATCTATCTATCTATCTATCTATCTATCTATCTATCTATCTATCTATCTATCTATCTATCTATCTATCTATCTATCTATCTATCTATCTATCTATCTATCTATCTATCTATCTATCTATCTATCTATCTATCTATCTATCTATCTATCTATCTATCTATCTATCTATCTATCTATCTATCTATCTACCCATCTATCTATCTATCTTTCTTTCTTTCTTTAGAGTAGCGTCTTAAGTGTGAGAGCAATAGGATCAGGAGTCTGTTAATAGTTGAGCTTCTTTTTTATAGCTCTGACAATTGAGAGACTGGTGCCAATTTCCTGACTCTAACCCAGTTTAAAACCTCTGAATGTGATGAGGTGGAAGAGAGATGGTCACAATCCATTGAGCAACAATGAACCAGTTGAATTTGTGTGCCAACAATGGCATAAAGCAACCAAGAACCATGTGAAAACTTGTGGAGGGAATGACAAGATGAATTAATGCTATGCTATGGTGAAACCAGGGTTACACTATGGAAGAATGATTTTTGACTGAAATGTAATAAATTGTTCAAGAATGCGAACTTATTTTCTTCGCATTGTTCAAGGTCTAAAAATAATGTATCAGTAGTTTCTGCAACACAAAAATAATGTTGCTTTTTCCACAGATCTTTTCTACACTTGTATGCTGTCTATTGACACTAGTAGAATGTAATCAATAGAAAATCATGTTTTATTCATATTACTTACATTTTCATTGAACATTTCAAAAAGTTAATTGTTCAGCTTGAGATTAAGTTTAATTCCCCCTGTGAGAAGTTTGGCACATTCAGGTGGCAGTAAGGAGTGAATGATTGGGAGATTAAGACATTTCTTTATACTGAAATAGGAGTTGATCCAAACGTATGTGTCCTTGGTATTAGCTTCTTCTCTGGTCAAAATGTAAAACTGTTATTATATCATTCTGCAGGGAACACACCTTTCAATAATACAAGTTTTATTGATGTGCATGTAACTACATTATCAGTGTGGTTTGATAAATTATTAGGAGATGTCATTCAGTGTATTGCAAAGAACTACTGTAAGGACCCCCCCCCCTGTCCTTATTTAGGCTCTGAAAGACCAGTATTCACTTATCAATTGAATTTAATGCTTGTATTAGGAATTTTATCTTTACTGTGCAGCTATTGCTTTTATGCGTTTTTCTGTCTATTTTTTTTTATTATTATTGTTTTGTATATGTGTAAATTTTTGGACAGCAATGTGACAAATGTGTGTATTTAACTTGACTATGTTATATCCACACACCTAATATGATGTTTCATAATTAAAAAAAAATAAATAAATAAAAAAAACTACCAAAAAACCCAAAAGTGACAGGAACCATTGTGACTTACAATATGGCACCAATGTTAAAATTGTGCATTAGATTCATTCATGTTGCAAAAGGATTATATAATCTATCCAGTGAAGTATGTGGAGTAATACTAAAGCCATGACGGTGCAATAGTAGATGTAGTAAATGTTAAGAGTTATGTATGTTAAGAGGATAACTTGAAATATATCAGAGCATGAAAGAAGTGATTATTGATCTCAAACGCATCCTCCATCTTACTATTATACTCATGATGAAGATGAAGAACTAAATTAAATGTTATATGACCAATAGATTTAATGCAGGATCTTATGTTTGGATTTAATTGAACTTCCCAATCACAACTGCACTAGAGAAGGTTGAATGTACAATTGTCATCCATGATGAAAACTTTCTGGTTATGTATCTGTAAAATATTAATGTAAGCTCATGACTGTTAAGCTCCTACCCTACAGTACATTCCCTTTAGTTTTGGTTAGATATCTCATGACTTTATATTCATTGAAAATAAATAAAGTGCTTAAAAATGATGACATTGTAAAGAGTACACAGTATAGGAGTGTCTAAAAGTACAATTATAAAAAATATATATTCTTTCTCAATTTACCATTTACTGATGTGCATTAAAACATGCAGTAATTTTGAGAAATTTGACATAAACATAAACATGGACAAAATTAACATGGACAAAAATATAAATATCAGAAAAATAAAGAATAACAAGAGCAAGGTCCTGAGTTTGATTCCATCACCAGCCTATATGTCAGCCCTGTAATCAACTGGTGATCTCATCCAAGGTGCACCCCACCTTTACCCATAGGTATCTGGGATCAGCTCCAGCGTCCCCAACAACCCCCTCGAGGTTACAGTGGTTATGAAGATGAATAAACACAAATAAACAAATAAAAAATCCAACCAGTATGATTATTTTAATCAATATCAAGAACAAAGCAGTGGTGCCCCATCCCCCCTCGCACACATTTTACCTGATTTTCCCTATCTCTTATCATTACGAAAACACATTTTTGGCAAGTGTGACCTTTACCTTTGATTTACATTCACCAAAATTCAATGGGATCTATTCTGGACCACCTCACACCTTTCCTGTAAATGTCATAGAAATTGGTCCAGTTGTTTTTGTGTAAACCTGCTCACAAACAAACAGACAGATAGACAAAACCGACTCAAACACAATACCCCTCTCCCCTTCTTGGGGTAAACATGTAATTATTGTATATATATAGTTTACTGTATTTTATTGGTCTGATCCACTTTAGATCATATTACTCTGTATGAGGACTCTGAACAAAACAGGTTTTAACATTCTTGTGTCTTAATATGATTAGTGTCATTTTTGCATTTCATCCCCAGGGCCAGATTAGAACCTTAGAATGACTGGTTTTGGCCCATGGGCCTCATGTTTGACACCCCAGACATAGTACGTGCTCACAACAACATGCCTGCTCATGTTTCAGTCTCACAGCTTTTAACAGTTGTCTGCTGAGCTTCCCCAGCCGGTCTGGGTGCACTGGCATTAATGAGAGACAAAGCCCACTCAGATGAGGGTACTGAGGGCACCGTGGGGTGGCGTGGGAACCAGCGCGTGCACCTGCTTTGTGTTTTGGTTGTAAACAAACCCGAGGACAATCAGAACAAGGTCATCTGAGGGCTAGAGACAAGCAGACGGTGGGCTAAGATGCTCAGTCTGCCTCAGTGAAAGAAACAATCCAGAGCCCAGATGATGGGCTGGAAGGAGCATGAAGTGATAGTATGTGATGCCATGTTATGTCAACACTGCTGTATTTAATTGGGGCTGTCACATGGAGTTTGATGAAGTGTCAACATTATCAGTCTGCGCAGAGTTAAGAGTCTCTGTGTTTGTGGTTAAAACAGCTGCGAGCAAGAGTCTGTCAAACTGAGGCAACGATCCAGTGAGAAAGTGTCTTTGGTTGAGTGGGTTAACGTGGGTTAACAGTCAGCATCGGACCTGCAGGTGCACAACCACACACATGACCACCACCTGAAACAACTTTACTTTTCTCCCAAAATGGTAAAAATCAACATATTGTATTTTCACCTGCTTAGATGTTTTGATGGACATTTAATGCAATAGATTGTCCAAGAGTGTAGATACAATACAATACAAAAAAAACTCCTCCATTCTTTACTTGTTACATAAAATACAAACCCTGACACTAGAATTTATCACCATATAAAGTTTTCATATTGACACTGTTTGTTTTTTGTTTTGTTTTTTAAATCTGGGTTCCACATATTGCTACTTCTTGTCAATGATGCACCCACAAAAGGCCATGTGTGGACCAGGACCACCCATACTGACAGGTCTTTGCCAATATAGGAAGTATTGACTGCCAAAAACTTTGTCAGTGACACAAACTGACTGCATTTGATTCATTTGCTGATAAATGTTTTGTGAACTTTAACTGTTCTTCAGTTGACATCTAAAATAATTGGAGTAAAACTCTCTGCCAGAGATCAGGATTTCCATGATAGGTTTATAATTAACATATTGTCTTAAGATCCTGTGTCCTTATATGAGAATGGTGCATTTTGGGTTTTTTTGCAACCCACTACTTCTCTTCAGTTAAACTCATTGTCATAGTCAACATGTGAAATGTATAATATATATGTTAGATAATATTTGGAGTTATGGTGCAAATGTCACAATTTTGAGGAAAAAAATCAGATATAAAATGTATATTTTGACTTCACTGTCAAAGGAATTTCCCCAAGTGGGACTCATTAAGGAATGTCTTGTCTTATCTTATCTTATCTTAAATGAAAACACATTTTGAAAATCCTTGTGTTGCAGAAAAGAATGCTGTTCAGACATAAATATACTGTATGAATACAACTGCTGCCCTTCAACACTGAACTCAATTAAACAAATGCCTTTTACCTTTGTTTTTTTTTGTTTTTTTTGCATGGCCAAATTGGTCATGTTTAGAAATTGAAATACTTAAGTATTAATACTTGTTCCACACTGAGTTTTAAAGTAAAATAAACCCATTATTTATATGTTACATAATTTATCTTTATCAGGTCTAAAATGATACCAGATAGTTGAGAAATGAAAAAATGTGACAAGTTCAAAGCTTACATCTGAGGCTGTTACACTTTAATTAATGCACTTTCACGACGCAAAGTCCCCTCCACTGAAACTAGTAGTCAGTACTAGTACACAGTAAATTCTGCAGTGTTAAATCAACACTTAGAGAGTTTATTTAACTTCTTCTAGAGTGTATTTGGTCCCATTGTCTCCAAATTAACACTGCAAAATCTACAGTGTAATCTCTAACTTCTACTGTGCAGAGTTTTAGGGTTTTCTCAGCATGGAAAATCAGTATTGTATGCACCAAAAGCCTGAATCAGGGAGTTGAGCCAAAAGGAGGATTTGTCAAAGATATTGTTTTGTTTATGAGCCAGTTGTTTCACCCCAAAGCATCTTATACATTGTAGGCCTTATGTAACACTAATGATGCTCCTTTGTGTTTTTGTATTTGCGACTTATGGATGGATTTTTGTGTTCATTTAGTCTAATAGGGATTAGGATTTTTTTTTATTTCTCAATATATTTCTATCCATGTAAGAACACTACTGTACCTATGAGACCTTTTTAGTGTGTGTATATGACCCCCAATTAAGTATTATTTGACTTTACTAGTTTGTTGGAGTGGTAGAATACTCCATGTTACACACAAATGTCATCTTTATTTCAATTTCTAATCACATCACATGAATGTCATCCTATTTAATTACATCTTATGAAAATTAGCGCAAGACATTCTGCTGTGTTCTGGAATAGTTGGAGCTTATCTTTTTTTCATTTTGATATTCGCCCATGTTATCTGGCAATAATGAAGTTGTGAAAGAAAAACAGTATTTATGACAAGTTTAATTAAGTCAGACGTCAAGTATTTTCAACACCTCCTTAAGTACAACAAATACCTTTCCCATTTTATTGAAGACTATGTCAATGTGTTTGGAGCAGTTTATTATCTAAAATTATTCCCAGTTGCTTAATTTTCTTCAATTGTTGGATGGATGTACTATCTCTAAATTGCTTAAACATGGGTTTGTTTCTTTGAGTATATTTTGAGCCAAATTGTGTGCAACTAGGGCAGTGGGAAACATTAAATATTAATATTAGTGTATTTTGAGATTCCATTTTTGTTTGTCTACTAACTAAAGGGTGTTTTAAGAAACTGATTTAGTTTTCCCAGCAGACATCAGGTATTTACCATGATGCACAAATAACACATTTCACAAGTACCAGCTCCAGATGTAGAGAATCAGTAAGTATCAATATTTTAATCTTAAACTAAATTTACACAACAGTGGCTGCTTATCACCAGCTGGGCTGTTGTCAAAGCGTGTGGTTGTAGATTCTGCAGTACATTTGCTTGTTATCTTCACAAACTGAACATTATGGAGTAATTTTTGGCACCAAATTTAGCGTATTCACATGAAAGTAATACATGCATATTTGGGATATGCATGCGTCTTTGCTTGTACTTGAGCATGAAATTCAAGATTCAATGAAAGGACTTTGTGTTATATATATATCCCTGGTATTAGGACCATTTGAAGGACGGGTGCTGCCATAGCTTTTTCCTCAGCAGGACACATCGTCAGTTGTGTGCCTCAGCATCAATGGATGTTTCGGCCATTTAACACAATGATTGATTGATTTTTCAAACATTTAACAGATCTGTTGTTTAAGATTAACTTTAATTATTAATTATATACACAAAATTACACAAGACATACAATAAAATGCAATAAACATGCAATAAAATGCACTAAAAATCCACTAAAATGCACAAAAAAAACCCTATATTATGCACTAAAAATAAACTAAAAGGCCCTAAATATATATTTGCAAATTCTAATAGACTCATTTTAGACTTTGCAAATATTTATTTTATGCTTAACTATAACCAAGGATGCATGCATATCCCAAATATGCATGGATTACTTTCCTGTGAATATGCTTAATTTTGTTCCAAAAATCACTCCATAAAACATCTTCACAGCTACCCTAATAGGACCTAACAGAAGATGGAATATGGTGTAAACCTCTTTTTGTGGTTCCGATTCTTTCACAGTAAAGTGATTAAGTTTGTAGCATCTCCCTTAAACCATCTGTTGTCGTGAACCATCTGGAGAAAAGGCCTTGGCAGCATCTGTCATTCCAGTTATAGTTGAGGTCACCAAACACACACTAACAATTAGCTAAGTATCTTTTTCAGCTTTTGAGCATATTATTACACAGATTTTGTTTTGGGTCCCAGATGTATTTGTTTGTTTTCAGTTGAATTTCACCTCAAAACAGACAGTAATTGTTGGGAAATAGAAACAATGTGTAGAAATCCAGTGCGAAGCTTTTCAAGGGAAAATGTCTGATGTCTTTATAAAAAGTGATTTATTGCATCCTTATTTCAAAGTACAGTGTGTGCTGTGATAACTCAGGGTTGTGAGAGTCTAGACACACAAACAGACCTGCCAGGAATGTAGATGTGTACCCCCAAAAGCAGCGAGTGCTTGATACACTTTGTGTTCAGCTAATTAACATCCTCCTGCTAATGCCACTGTTTTTACTTCAACTCTGAGCAGCCGACCTCACTGTTCATCTCCAGACTGAAGGCTTTAATAGAATCCCCCCTTTGTACCAAGTTAATCTTTACAGTGGCACAGTAAGACTGTTTATCATAAGCACCGCTAATTAGATTAGAAATCAGGCGGACTCTGTGGACTGGAATGTGGACCCTGGTTTTAGGTCCTGACAGGGGATGATGTGGATTTTAAAGGGATAGTCCATCTTTAAAAAAAAAAAAAAAAAAAAAAAAGCCTTGATGGGCTTAGGCTGATTAGAATAGGTATTTACGGTGCCTTTTGAGCATTTGTGGGAAAGTAGTTCAAAAAGTAAAGAGTGGGGGAGTTAGCTGCAGGTCATAACAGGAATTACAGCACTCATGTTTGTTTTTAAAGAAGGTTGGAACGCACTGCTGAACATTTGAGGTTTGCTACAAAATACCGACACTGCCTGCCCCTGTTTCACCATCCACTTTTCCGAGTAATAAGCAAATGTTAACGCACTAAAACCTTGGTTATGTGAGCAAGGCTACATTTGCACCAATCCTGAAACACAGACCTCAACTGTGACGTGAATAAAAATTTTCAAATGACTTTGTGTTTGAAACAACCCTGAACACAACTGCAGTTTCACGTCATCACTGTCAGTGCACGTTAGCTGCTAAAGGCTGCATCAGTTGATCTAATAGAGCTCTCTGCGGCATGTGGGCTCATTTCCTTCCACTGTGCAGACATGAGTTCATGTTTGAACTCTGTTCTTTTTGACCTGAAACTTGACTGCACTTTATAGGTCAAAGCCCAGAACTCAAAGCTCAAAGCATGCGTTAAATGCACTGTACTTTTAATTATTAGCACTCTTAATTGTGTTGCCTGTTCTCATGCTGATAGGTCAGCTAGCATGAGATGCTGGAGGCTCAGTTTGGCATGCCAGCACATGTGATTTGACAGGAGGCAGAATGATTTTGATTGTACATGATTCGCTAAAGTCAAATGTTTCTCTTGCACTAATGTATAATGACTTAGTCCTTATCGACTAGACAAAACAGAAAGCTCCAAAGTAAATCTGGCTGGAATTTCTCTGACTTAAATCTCCTTAAATTGACTTTTCTTTGGAATGGTCAGTGTTAAACAATGCAGCTCAGCAGGCCAGTAGGGATAGCCTCTCCTAAAGATGTTTAATCTGCTAATCCACTCTGTTTTCATGTGGCTACAGCATTTGTCAAGCTGCTACCTATACATTTGACATTGGTCAGGATTGGCCCGGCTTTGCACACAGGAGTCCTGCCCCATATAGGACCCCGTACCCCACCTTACCCCTGCCCATCCATCACCCAGGCAGCATTCCTTCACTAATGATCCCTCACCACTATGCCTTTACCTTCACTAACTCGTCTGTCACATAGGATGTCTTTTATTAAACATTCATGCCATTTATTCTAAATGTTCAAACCTTAAACATTGTCTTAATGCATTTATGTCAAATGGAATTGGGGTCTGAATAATACTGAATGAATGTATAAATATCTTAAAATGTAAAGAATATGAGCACTTTCCAAAACAGTTTCAGAAAATCCAATATTAAAAAGTAAAATAAAGTCACAATATGTGATTTTTCTGGTTCAAAACCATAAAATATTAAACAAGACACATTCAATATAGATCAAAATAACTCACAAATGTGATAGAATTATATTGATTTTCTACAGAAGAAAAAAAATATGTTCATTTCAGAACTAGTCGAGGTACGTACAAGTTATTGTAAATGACAGACTTAGAGAGAGCGAAAGAATGATTTATGTTCATTAATTACATTTCTGCAACACGTATTAGAATGTATACTGTACAAATATATCAATGCAAATTTAAAATCCAGTAAAAAATAAGGGGATTTTATTAAGAAATAGTGCTGAAATTCTGCAAATCAATTTTGCAAAAACATTTATATGAATGCGTTTTACATTTTTTCAGGTTTCAAGGAAGTGACAATATTTCTGTATAAATATTGCAGTGTCAAGTAAATCTGTATTGCTGTCAAAAGGTTTTTCAACTTCAAAACTATTTACCAAATTACACTATTAAAATCTGGTGATGATAATGGAAAAAAGTTAATTATCAATTGTTAAGTTAATTGATTCATTCTCTAAACTGCTTAATGCTGGAGAAGGTTATGGGAACCCATTTACATTAAAGTAACTCATACATTATTCTCATGTCTTGTTGGATGTTTTCAATTCAATTTAATAAAAAAAAAAAAAAAGCAATAAATGAAGTTCAGAAGAAACATATTAGTCATTAAATTCTGAACTTAAATAAGTATTTTGATCCATTTAGATACATATCTATTGCATTTATAACATAGTGGAGGGTTGTTTCTTTCTTTCTTTCTTTCTTTCTTTCTTTCTTTCTTTCTTTCTTTCTTTCTTTCTTTCTTTCTTTCTTTCTTTCTTTCTTTCTTTCTTTCTTTCTTTCTTTCTTTCTTTCTTTCTTTCTTTCCTTCGTTCTTTCTTTCTATGTTCTAAACACACACCTCCTCTGCTCATCTTCCACTAACCACTCAACATAATACACACACACACACACACACACACACACACACACACACACTCACACTTGTACTAGCATAACATATTTGACCATCAACAGTATTTCCAACAACAACCACTTACGTCTTCTATCCCACTATCTTCCAAATGGATAATAATGTAAATGTAAAATTTTGAAACTCTGAAGCACAAGTCATAGTTCAAAATAAAGTTGTTCTCCAAAGAGGAGGGGTGGTGGTAGGTTAAAAAAATAAATAAAATCTGCGAAACAACTGCAGTCATTAAGCTACAACTAAATACATTCATTAGTAAGCAAAGTCCCAGTAGGCTGTTGGTTCTTCTGATGCTTTAACAGTTCAAATATTTCTTGACTGCATATTAAGAACAATGTTATTTATTTATTTCCATTTCTACATTTTAACCAATGGTTTGTAAAGATGCTGACTTCTGGAATAAATGTCAAACGGAGGCAGCTGGAAACATTAATATCTCAGTCAGAAGCAGTGTTTTTCAGGCTGCTGATGGTGGTGAATTCTCTAAAAGCCACAACTGATAAAACCTGCCAGTAAGAGCTGTCATTACACATGATAAAAGAGCTATAAATCCATTTTAAAAAAGCCTGTTGTAGTTCATATCATATTGGAAAAAAAGAGGTTAAACCGACGTTCATTTAGTCTAAATTTATGAGAAGTGGAGTGGGACTAATATTACTATTTGATTAGTTTTTATCAGCGAGAAAAAAGACAGACAAACCAAAAGCAATAAATCAAATGATGGTGAGATCAGCAGTCATTTTACAAAAGGACAGAAAGGAATAGAAATAACAGATGCATTTTTGCAGGACAGATTATGTCTATTTAATTCAATCTTGGTCTTAATTCTTCTCATAAGATAAGGTCAAACCACTTGAACATCACTCACAGTTAGTAAAACCTTTGCCTGGTTTCAGTGTTGAGTGAAGTTTATCGACTTAATATCCTTTGTTGTTTCTCTACAGCCATTTGAAGTACTGGGAGAACTTTCTGACTCCATTTGACTTTTCTTATTTATCTGAAGGATTTTGTTCTTGACATGTTCATAGTTGGTTGACAGTGGTTAGCACTCCTGCTTCACAGCGATAAGGTCCTGGTTTAGAACCAGTGGGTGGACTTTTCTTTTCTTTTTTAAAAAATATTTCAGATATTTTCTCAATAATGTACTTTTTCCCCCCCAAAAATGTATAGAAATATATTTAAAAAAAAATACAATCTTCCCAAACCCAAACATAAATAACAAACAGAAACCTACACTCCACTTTTCTGTGTGGAGTTTGCATGTTCTCCCTGTGTCTGTGTGGGTTCTGTACGGGTCCTCCCACCCTAAACTGTTGGGTTAATTGGTTGCTCTAAAATTGCCCATAGGTGTGAATGTGAGAGTGATCATTTGTCTCTCTATATATCAGCCTTGTAATGAACTGGCAACTTGTCAAGGGTGAACCCTGCCTTTTACCCTTAAGTGGTTAGGATAGGCTCTTTGCAATCCTAGTGAGAATAAAGTGGGTTTAGAAAATTAATGCACGTTCACAGTTACATATTTAAACCTTCAGTGTTCTTTCTACTCCTTCCACTGAACATTTGTGGATGAAAATGCATCTGAATATAAAATATTGAAGTGATGGTTTGAGGTGGAAGCAAACTGATTGGTGAAATGATGACTTGGCATTAGATTCTTTTGAGTCTCCTGAATAACCTTTACTAAAAAATGACCCTGAATTTGAGTGATTTGCAAAGAAACAGGTTGAAAGCATTCATCCTTATAATAATAACTCATGGTTTCAGTCATATGAAGACAAGACTGCATTTCATTAATACAGAAAAGAATTTCTGTGTTGCAGAAATTATCCTGATAAAAGTGATACCACATGTGTCTTATAGATCACTAAGTCTCACCAGGGGAAGATGACAGGCCAACCATCCTTCAATTCACGATCCAAAATATTATGACTCCAAATGATGTGAGATGAGCTCTCCATCAATGATGTGCGTCACATTAAGAGAACAATGGCAGATAAAACGCCAGTAAAAAAAAAAAAAAGAAAAGAAAAAAGATTAAAACATTGGAAGTGAACAGTGGTAGAAATATGCAAATCCATAACTTTAAAAACTAGTTATGTTGTCTTGAAATTATGAAGTCCCTGTTATTGTTTTATTATATGACTATGATAGTTCATTTTAACTATTTTATATAAATGTATTGTTTGTGACAGTGCATTTGGCAGTAAATCAAAACACTTTATCCATCTTCACATGGAGGACAGATTTCCCAACTCATAAGGGAGGCATTGCATCCTTCAGTTTTTTTTTTACATGTGGCATTATTTTATATTTCACTGGATGGGAAAATGGACGCAAAACTTAATAAAAAACTAAATCAACCAACTCAACCTATATGACAAATATGGACATATAAAATAATAATGTTCTCTGATTTGTTGTGGAGTAAAAATAGAAGTATATAGAAAATAGAAGTATTCAGTTACCTGTAAGAGAAACCACTTAGTAGAATTTACAACACTCAAAAACAACAGGAAATAAATGATCTACGTGTAGAAGAGAGGACTCAGAAGCATGGCATTGAATGGAGAACAGATTTATTAAAGCAAAACAAGACAGATGAACAGAAGCACAAAGGAAACAAAACTAAACATAACATGGTGTGGATTAGTTAGGTCAGGTGTGGAATAAATGTCTGGGTTTATGAAGGAGGTGAAGAGCAGACAGTGAATGATCCTGCACTTAAATAAGCACTAATTAGAGGTGAATCATTCTGGTCATTTTGGTTGTTTAATCACCTGGATTAATAGTCATAATAAAACTTTATTTGCACTTTTCAGAAAAAGTGCTGGTGCTTCACAATAATCAATATACCAACAACATTGTGTAAGTTACTTTCATGCTGTAATACAGCACATATACTTTCATACTACTATTTAAAATGTAAAAGTAATGCTTTAAATTTGTTGTGATTGTTCATTAATTTGTATAATTCCTTACCTTTCATTATTACTATCTTGTAATTTGTAGCATGACTCCTGTATTACTTTTGAGTTACAGACTGGTCATAAAGGTCACCATTTTTTTTTTCCAATTCACACGTGTCTTTGCCTCAAGCTTGTATTCTCTTGATTCATCTAACTAACTTTATTTGCTGTAGAAAATTGTTTCAAAAAGTACCTTTCATTCAGGTGGAAGAAGTGTGAAAAGATCTGAACAAGTGGTGTCAGGCACAACAAATTTATCCTGGTTTGCCCTATACCTCTTATTACCCTGTCTGTCGTTTGATTGTAAGCAGATTTACACAAAAACTACTCAACCAATTTCCATGATATTTTCAGGAAAGGTCCAAAGTCGACCAAAATAGATACCATTAAATATTGGTGAATGTGCGGCAAAGGTCAAGGTCACAGTTACTAAAATGTGTTTTCACCATGTTAAGATATAGGTCAAATCAGGTCCAATGTGTGCAAGGGGAGGGGGTTTGTTGTCCCTGGCTATGCCCATTTTGGTGACCTTGACATTGACCTTTGACCTATACATTGACCAAAATGTATTGGGATCTATTCTGGACCACCTTGCACCTTTTCTGAAAATTTAATTGGTCCAGTAGTTTTTGTCTAAAATGGTTGATAATGAGTTAAAAAAAAAAAAAAAAAAACATAAAACAATATCCTCACCTCCCTTTTGGACGGTGGAATAATGAATGTCTAAACTGTCCAGATGTTTAAGCAGGCAGCCAACTCACCTTCCCCACCTGAACATTTCTTCAAATGTGCAGTTAAACAGTGTTGCTGAACTCATGTGTCAAAGTTACCTCATGCCAGTGTGTGTTTGTCTACAGAATCTGTGTCCACTCTCTGCTCAGGTTGCCATGTACTGCTTCCTGTTTATTAAGAAAACCATGACCATGTCCTGCCAAAGCTCTGTCATCATACACAGCAGCCATTGGTAAAAGTAAAATAACTTTTATGAGTTATGTTAAGAGGGGGGAAGCATGTGCTTATTTTTCAAGATCACTTTCCTTCCTTTGCTTTTGTTTCATGACAGTAAAAAATAGATTTATTATTCATGGAGTCCACAGGAGGTGACGAATGGAATACATGAGTGGAATGAGTCACTGCCAAGAGAAGGAACAGGATAACTACAGAACGTATGCATTTACCTTCAGGTTGATGCAGAACTTTTTTTTCTCCAATATTTTAGGGGGGGGGGTTCATATCAGGAGCTGACAGATGATCAATCAATAGATCACCCCGGACACTATGAGTGATTTATGCATGTCTTATATTAAATCTGAGTAAGAGTAAATAAATAAATAAATAAATAAATAAATAAATAAATATATATGAATCCATCCATTGAGCCATCCTCATTTAGACATATTTGAAACACCTTCCCAGAAAGACTGAGTGTTCTGGATGTGGAGGAGGTAATGGTCGAACAAAAAGTCATTTATGAACATAATGAGGACCTGAATATTAAGTTAACAGTGTTTTTTTTTTAATCTACACACTGATCAATAGAGAGGGGTGGGGTGGGGGTGGAATGTACAGTAAGTTGTGGCCCCCGTATTTTCTTTGATGTATCCAAGATGCATTTTTCTTAATAAACTCCAAATGTTTTACACTTCCATCTCAGGCATTTTGAAGCTACTGAAGTGCACATTTCAAAATAACATAATACAACTCCAAGTATAAGTACCTTTCACTAAATGTTTGCTCCTAGAGGATTCTATATATATTGGCTTGAGAGTTTTGTTTTGATCTGTAATGTCTCATATGATGTTATGATGATTTGGGGCTGTATAATACAGTTTGATTGGTTTTATTGTTGTTGTGTGAACAATTAAATTAGGATCACTTTCTTATTTCTTGCAGATTTTTGGGGAGACTGAACCAGTTCGGATGACGTCTGAGGGCTCCGACTGTCGCTGTAAATGCATCATGCGCCCACTGAGTAAGGACGCCTGTCTACGGCTGCGTAGCGGAAGTGTGCGTGTGGAGGATTTCTACACTGTCGAAACCGTCAGCTCAGGATCCGACTGTAAGTGTTCGTGTACCGCCCCGCCATCGTCCCTCAACCCTTGTGAAAATGAGTGGAAGATGGAGAGGCTGAAGAAGCAGGCCCCAGAGTTACTGAAGGTGAGGAGGATGGTTTAAAATTGGTCACATTGTTTTGAAATATTAAAACCACTTAGATATTTAACATTTGCATAGTCATTTTTTTTTTCTTTCTCTTTCAGTCTGAAATAATATGTAAAATGACAGTATATGTTACTATTAGGGTGCAGTGGTTAGCACTCGTGCCTCACAGCAAGAAGGACCCTGGTTCGAATCCCACACCAGACCTTTCTGTGTGGAGTTTGCATGTCCTCCCCGTGTCTGCTTGGGTTTTCGCCGGGCACTCCGGTTTCCTCCCACCATCCAAAAGACATGCATTGATAGGTTAATTGGTTAATCTAAAATTGGCCATAGGTGTGAATGTGAAAGTGATTGTTTGTCTATATATGTTCAGCCCTGCGATGAACTGGCGTCTCATACAGGGTGTACCCCGCCTTCGCCCATTGTAGCTGGATTAGGACCCCAGTGACCCCCGCGACCCTAGTGAGGATAAAGCGGGTTCAGATAATGAATGAATGAATGAATGAATGTTACTATCACTGATAAACATTCAAATCTAGATCACAGTTTGTGCAGAAGGTGCATTTATTATACATTTCCCTCATTTAAAATCCATCTCAGCATGTTGAAAATTAAATGTGTTCAGCATATTTATGAGAATCACCTCATTTTGAAATGTTTTAACTACACTATTTAACTTGAAATAGTGGTGACGAGATGCAAAAGTTCAGGAGATCAACGAATCATCTCCTGCTGACAGTGCCGTAAATATTAATGATAGTTTCAACATCATTCTGTTTCATAGCTGTTGAGATGTGTCTTGGTCTGTGTCAAATTCTGAAAGGACATTGACCAGAGCTAATGCTTTAAGACGACTCAAGAGGGGAAAAAAATAAAAAAAATTTGCAGCTGGAAAAAATAGATTAATTGTGTGAGTCATTTTCCAAGCAAAATGTTCCAGCTTCTGAAATATTTCAGTTTGCTACTGTGAAAAGTTTGAAGTGAGCGTTGAAGTATTATGTTGTTGGCAACACATTTTTGAGCATTTATGGTTGTATTTGATAGACAAGACACAGGTCATAAGGGCAAAGTTAGAGAGGAATGAAATATGATACAATGATATGGGCAACATTTTTGATCTATTTTCTTATCACAAACTGTCCTGTCCTCAAATCAGTGAATTAATAATAATACTGATACACATTGCTTGTAATGGAACATTAACAATTGCATTTGCAATGATAATAATAAAAGTGAATCAGCACTGATGTGTTCTGCTGAAACATGAAACAAACCTTGTTTATATTTATCCTCAGGTCAAAGGTCAAGGTCAAAGGTTAAAGATTAATGAATTTTATTATCCTGATGTGCCAATTTGGTCTCTGTGTTTTACCCATCCTAATAGACACACAGCATTAGCCATTAGCAGTAACATATTAGAAGCAGTGAGCTTCAATTGACAGTGATCTGGAACCAACTCCAGATTTTCATCTATATTGTGGACAAAGGCACTGACAGGAGAATCAACTTACATGTACCTGTTTTTAAATTGTAGTTATGCCACCTCCTTTGTCCAAAAATGGGCACTTCCTGATCCAAAAAGCCAATATGGTGATTTTTTTCCCTATGTTTTGATATATTATTTTCCTTTTGATGTCCCATTTATTTTTCTAAAACCACAGTGAACTGCCTCCATGTACAAAATGTGCTTTATAATGTAATATTTCTGTTAAGATCACATTACAATTCAATTTAAATGCATTCTGCACTGGAGAAGCGAGTGCCTCATTATTCTTGCAGGTATGATCAGATCTTTTTCATGTGTCAGACTTTTTTAAAAGAGTAGTAGTTAAACAACACAGAGGATGCCAAGAATTCACAGATGCATCTTTGACATTTCTCTAAAGCAAAGAGTCAATCCTTTGAAGAATCCTAGGCAATGGAACAGTGACATCGTTTTATATTAATTAATCTTTGACGTATCCAAGTTTGAGGTTGAGAAACAGCTAGAATTTTAGTTTTCCAAAACACCAATTTATTTATTTTACTATTTTTGATATATAACTAGAAAATAACACATTATTAAGAAGTTTAAAAAAGTCAAAAGCATTGACATTCATATATATATATATATATATATATATATATATATATATATATATATATATATATATATATATATATATATATATATATATATATATATATATATATATATATATATGTATGGTTTCAAAACTACTTGCAGTATAAATGTAATGTAATGTAAGTGGGGAAAGCTTAGGCCGCACCACAGGGGCCAATAACCCCACCTCCACAAAAAACATTTATCTCAAGGTCATAACTCTAATGGTATAGTAAAATGTTAATGTTGAAATATTTGGGATGCACTAGGCTAGCTGTTTAAGCTGTATATATCTCTATTAAAATGAATGCATGTTAGTCCAATTCAATTGTATTAAAGAATCATATATGTGTCCTATAATGAGCATTAACATGTTTCATGGAGCAGAAAATAGGATTATTTGCCTATTAGAATTGGAATGGTGTAAAAGGTCAGATGTAATGGATGACATACAAACCAAGTAGGATGTCAGAATCCAACCACAATCAAATCCACCCTGATTTAGCTGAATATTTTTTTTATTTTAAGACATAATAAAAACAAGCCAAAATTAAATAGGAATAACAAGGCTATTTTAAGATGTACAGAGAATTGCAAATAGAAGGAAAAGTTGGCTGAAAAATAATCATCTTCTTAAGTAAGGTAAAGTATTTATTTAAAAAAAAAAAAAAAAAGTATTTGTACTTTGTTACTTGACCCCTCTGCATTAGAGCAAACTCTCACTATTGTGGTAGATCAATAAGCACTAAAACTATGAAGAACAAAAAATTTTATAAAATTAATTCCAGTACATAGACATCCAAGTACAAGAGTCACTGTCAGTGCTCACAAACTACAATAACAAGAAAAGCAGAGGGTCCATTGTGTTTCAAAGCAGGATTATGGAGAGAATGTGACCTCAGAATGGCTATAAATGTATATTTTACCTGATATATAATAATTTCCTCCATAAATTACAAGTCATCGTACAGCTCCCCGTGCAGCTGTCGAACATCTTTTGAGAACACGTCAGCACACCTCCACACTTACATAAAGCATAACTTCATTGGTCACAGGCTGAAGCACGCTATGTACCGCATGAATCTTCCAGATGTACATCCAGATGTGTGACATGGCTGCAGAATCAACAATACATCCACTTGATCCAGTCATTACATTGCAAAGGAATGACCCCAAATAACAGGGATACACTCTGACTGAACCTCCGGTACTGAATGAAAGCACCTCTGTTTATTGAGTAGAGTGGATGTCAATAGTTGTAATCAGAGCAAATGTTGAGGAAGTGCACTCAGGCTATTACTGTTCCTCACTTAGTTAAACAGAGGTACATAAAGCTGTCAGCTTTGTACTCAGACGTGGTGAATAATGCTGGTTCTTTTCTTTTTGTGGTATGAACGCCCAGCTCCAATCTATGGTGGACCTCCTCGAGGGAACACTTTACAGCATGGATCTAATGAAAGTTCACTCTTACATCAACAAAGTGATGTCTCAGATGAACACACTAGAAGAGGTGAGTGAACGCAGCATTTGTGGACTTTGTCATATTTTAATGGTATGACCTTTGAGGCTCATATTAATAATCTGGCTTTATTTCAACCTAATGCTTTTTCATCCATATTAAGAACTTTTAACCGGAGTGTTTATCTAAGCTTCATGTACATTTTTGTGGTGTTATTTGGTGTGTATTTGGTGTGATTTACAGAAGATACATTGACAAGGTCACTACTATCTTAAGCTTACTGAATAATTTCTTATTCACTTTTGAACAGATGATTATTTATGTCACTGAGATAAAATAGATGTAAAATTATGTCTTTATGAGAACCTAGTTTCTCCATTAAGTCATTATCTAGATTAACAATGCTTTTTTTCCTACACCGTGGGTGACAGAAACTGCAACAAACAATCTTCAATAATGTACAATGAACAGTAATAAACAGTACAATTAATTAATCCCATGTGCAATAGTGTAAATAGAGTAAATAGAAATTAACCTGGAATTTCCCCTAGTGGGACAAATAAAGGAATATCTTATATCATATTGTGTTATATATTGTGCTGCCTTTCCCAAACATATACCGTTCAAATATTTTGCCTAATGAATATCATTCACTGAGTCTCTAACGGCACACAAAAGCTGCAAAAATCGACATTTTTAGAGAAACTTTCCATAGGGACAGCAGATTTTGAGACTAAAATCACTACAGAAACCATCTTGTTTCTAATAAAAGTGTTGTTTTCCATCAGACAATCAAGACAAACCTCACTCGAGAGAACGAATTTGTCCGAGATAGCATGATGAGCCTCACCAACCAGTTTAAGAGATATGAGAACTACTCCAACATCATGATGAGCATCAAGAAGGAGATCTCCAGCCTCAGCCTCCAACTGCTGCAAAAAGACGCATCAGAGAACAAAGCACAGGTCAGAAGATACACCACCAATGATTACCAGCTGACACAATAAATAATCCATGTAATAGTTGTGCTAAATGTGGTAATAATATTTAAGAATCTGGTCCAGGGTTTGGTATTGATCAAGAACAGTCTACTTTTATTGTAGACAAATGCTACATATTGTGGCCAAGAGTTCACTATTACTTTAGATAAGACAAAAAACACAGCAGTTTAAAAAAAACTGCATATTTTTGACAAAACTGCTGCAAAAACTTTTAAAAATAGGATTCATATGTAACCCCTAGAAGGCATTTGGCTCTTTTGATGTGTTGTGAGTATTGTGTTGTTAAGTTACAAAGAACTGTGTTGGATAAGATAAGATAAGATAAGATAAGATAAGATAAGATAAGATAAGATAAGATAAGATAAGATAAGATAAGATAAGATAAGATAAGATAAGATAAGATAAGATAAGATAAGATAAGATAAGATAAGATAAGATAAGATAAGATAAGATATAGGTAGAAAAACTAAATAAGTGAGAAAATAAGATTTGTTTTATTGATATCAATATATATAGACATTTAGAATTGAAATTCAACATTATTTGCATGATTACATAAAATATAATTGTGTTATATTAATACTTATTCATTTTTGTGTTTTTTTACAGTAATTACATACATACAGAACTAAACTAGGGCTCATTTATATTTTCCTGGACTCCTCTCAGTCCTAAATTTATACATTTTTCAAGTCTTGTCTTAAAACACCAGTCATAGAGAAGGTTTGTAGACCACATCCTAACATGGAATTGATGTTGGTAGAATTTGCAGTTATTATTCTGTGCAAAGATATGTTGTGAGATTTATTTCAAGCTGATGTAAATCCTTGTCAACTTGGATTAAATTAATTAAACTGTTATCAGCCAAGTGTACTTTTACCATCAAATAACCTCTTTTCAGCCTTCTTTATTTTGGAGAAATGTAACTTAAAAATAGAGTTTGTTCTGAAAACATTTGAAGTGAATTACAAATGATATGACTAGAGCAGACAAGCTGAAGCATGTTGTGAACCTCAGCTAAAATTTGGAACGTTAGCAGAGACATTGTTGATTTGATCCCAAGATGTCACACCCATGCTTGAAAGTGGCATTTCCAGTATTGTTGAAACAAAAACTGCTTGAGAAGCTACTTTCTACTGTCAGAGACAAGGTGTGTCTGTTCAGTTTGAAACAAAATGTGTTTTTAATCATCATGATCACACATGGGTCAAAGTTAATCTGATTTAATGGTGGTCACTGCATGAAAAATAACCCAAAGCACTTAGAAAAAGAGCTGGAGGTTTGGAGCTTAAGTAATAGATTTCTTGCTGCCTCATTTAAGTGTAAAACCACAAGTGGAATTTCTGTCAAAAGTTATATAAATTAGATCACATCTAGTTTTACAATAAATGTGGACAATTGCTGCTGTCAGCATTAATCTTAACTCTGACTTTTCCATCGGACATATTTGCAAATCTTTACTAATGTTTACTAAATGTTAGTAAAAACATAAGTGCATTCCATTAACTCACATATGCGATAATTTGTTTATTTATTATCATAAGATAAGAGGTCATTCCAGAAACATGGTGCCACACACAAATACTGTGTTGATTTACAGATATATTCATTATTATTATATATTACCCTTCTATTCTAAACTAAATAAAAAAATATTCACACACACCATGTCACATGTCTGTTAAAACTCTTCTCCTTCACTTGTTGTAACATCCACAACTTTTTTAATTCACCTGACTCTAGCTGTGAAAAAAGGTGTTTCCATTGCAGTTTTTCATAATATACCATTAGTAGTATGCTCAAAAACACATCACTTGCCAGTGCAAACACTTTTAATTGAAATTGTTATTTTTAATCTGTGTGTGTGTATATGTGTGTCTGCAAAGACATATCCATGCTATAACTCAATGAATACTTAAGATATCACCATGACAATACATGATATATACATATAGCTAATGCACATCAGATGCAGTGACTTATTTGAGTAAAGGTCAAAGGTCAAGGTCACCATCAACTAAAAGGTCAAAATCACATTATTGGTTTTAACTCAAGAACGGAGGGTCACAGAACTTTCAGATTGGTACCAAACAATGTGGAATGAAGATTTATACAATTGTCATAGTTCGTGTTATGACCTATGACCAATAGTTTTTGAGATCTCTGGAGGTCAAAGGTGACATGTCGCAAAATGTACTTCTGTGACACTGTGTGTGTGTGTGTGTGTGTGTCAAGCATAGACATATCACACTATAACTTAAGCAATACTGGATATATTATAATATTACACGCATTGATGCATATATACATATAACGATGTTATATCGATATTGCAAAAGGTCAAAGGTCAAGGTCGCATTTAGCAGAAAGGTCAAAATCACATTATTGGCTCTTATTCATGAACAGGTTGTCATAGAAACTTGAGATTAGCACAAACTAGGGGTGACATTCTCTGAATACTAGTTCTATTAGCTATATCTTTATGTGCAAGTAGTATTCGTAGAATTTGAGGTTCAATGGAAAAGTGTCTAGTGACTTATTGTCAAATACATTTGTTTTTAGACAGTTAAGCCCTTAACTCTCTACTGCAATGTGAAGTTAATGCTGTTGAATCCTTCCATTATTGTTTTGAATAAATGAAATTTAAAAATAACAGAGGATGTATTCACCTATTAAACTCATCAAATATTAGAATACTTCATTACAAATATAAGCTCTCCATTTGAAATATGTCTTAAGTAAAAGTATGTAAGTAAATCTCAGTAGAGCAGTAGAAATTTTTTTTTTTAATTCCATCACTCAAAAGCGGCTTTACTTCACCATAACAGCATAAAACTATGTCAGATTCATCCATCTTGCAGAAGGAATGCTGTGTTTTTTCCAAGTAAACATAGCACATTTTAAAGCATGGTTACAAAATGTTTGACTGGATAAATGCTATACAAAAAAAAAAAAGAAAAAAGCTTTTGAAAAAAAAACGCATTTGAACAAACTCCACATATTAAAGCGCAAAGTAAGTGCATTAATATTTGCCCTAATAGTATTGGCAACAATAGTGTCATATATAACCACTACCGCTGTCATCATTAACACTGTTTGTATTAGATTTCTTCATTATTTTCTCAGAAATAAGGATTTGACCAAGCAAAAATGTTTATATTTACAGGACACTAATGACGAGAGAACAAAGGACGCTGTAAAACAGACCAACAAAAAGACCCCTGCATCTAAACT
Source organism: Siphamia tubifer (assembly GCA_020466265.1). NCBI lineage: Eukaryota > Metazoa > Chordata > Actinopteri > Kurtiformes > Apogonidae > Siphamia > Siphamia tubifer. Next base: position 16,926,197 of record CM035791.1, read on the forward strand.
CCCTCCCAAACCACCCAAAGACAAGGTTGTAAAACCTAAGAAGGAAGTCATTAAACCCGGGAAGCCTCTGAAGCCTGACCCGACAGCCAAGACTAAGGTGGTGGGTCACCAGCCGGGTGTGGTGAGGGGCATCACATACTACAAAGCCACCAAGAGTGAGGGGGACGAGCAGAGAGAAGGTGAGTTTCAGGCTTAACGGGGGACGCTCTGTGTTCTACCCCCAGCGTTGTGTGCATAGAAAGCCAGCTCCAGCCAAAGTAAACATCACGCTCTCACTTTAGCTGAGTGTGCACTCCCATCTGTGTGCGATCATCTGTGTGTGATCCACTGTGGGTGTTGAAAACGATCCAAATGAGTTTCTTCTGCGGTCTAATGTGACCCCACCTGACTCTGTACTGGATAAGGATCAGGAAGCATTACATGTCTTACAAACATGGTTCAGTAACACATACACATACATAATAAAGTGGTAATTTTATGGTGATTTTGATGTAATTTCATGGTAATAATGCCTTTGTAACATCTTATTACATGTAATATCCATGTCGTTTCCAGTGCAATGACTCTGCAGTTCAAACAGATTTCATTAATGTGGAAATTTCTATGGTCATTTTCATGTAATTTCATGGTAATAATTATCACAGTACCTAACACAGTTAGGTAATTAAGTAGGAAGAGGCAATAGTGCATTGTACATTGTGCATTGTACATGTCATTTCCATTATAGACTTCTTTAGCATCTTACTACTACACTGACTTGGTTTGGTCTCTTTCTCTGTAATCACTAAGTAATTGGATGAAAACAAGTGATAATGTATTTTACGGCTCCTTGTTTTTCAGGTAATTAAAGAAAAACAAGTAAATCCTGGACTTGTCATTTTACTAACTACAGATTAATTTAAAATAATTACTATTTTAGTATACTTGAAATGAAAGCTGTTTGCATTGCTTTTACATGGAAACTACATTGGAAACCACATCGAAATTAATTGTAATAAACAGTTACAAAACCATTATAACCATGAAATTACATCAAAATTACCATGGAATTAACACCTTATTAACGATCCGTAATGTAAAGTATTACCCATGGTTCAGATCATAATTTTTTCCCCCACAACCTGAAGGAGAGAGGGGTATTGTTTTTGAGTTGGCTTGTTTGTTTGTTGGTCTGTTTGTTTGTCAGCAGCTTTATGGAAAAACTACTGGACCACTTTCTATGAAATTTTCAGGAAAGGGCTGAGGTGGTCCAGAATAGATCCCATTAAATTTTGGTGAATGTAGGTCAAAGGTCATAGTCACCAAATGTGTTTTCACAATGATAAGAGATAGGGTAAATCAGGTAAAATGTGTGCAAGGGGAGCGGGATTTGTTGTGCCTGGGACCACTTGTTGGATTTAGTTTCCAGTTACAAATAGTGTAAAGTTTTTCTGACAATGTTGTTTTACACAAGTGTGAGATAAGGATCTAATTGTGCCATAAACTTTACACTTAAGCGCGAAGCAATAAAAGAGGAAATCCACCTCTGTGTGGTACACCAGATCCCCTCGATACAAGATTTATTCCGGTGTTGTCTTTAGTAAAGCTGGTCTAGTTAGCGCAGGGTTGGATTGCTATGGTGTATTCAACAAGCAGGAAATCCAAATCTTTTATTGACAAAATACATGGACCTGATGGAATGCCTTCTCAATGGAGTGCTGCCATGCCCATGACATGCCTCAGCTTCAACCCTCACAACAATGTATGGGGACCCTCACCACCAAAGAAAAACCATTTCCTGACTCCTTCCAATCCTCTTTAAGTCTAGTTGAGTGAATAGCTATGCTACGTTTGCACAAGGCACACGCACATAACGCTGTCAGAGTGCATGTTCTGCCATGTATGTCAACCTCAGCAAGACCATCCAGTCTTGTCAAACTGCTGAAAACATCTGGCTGCATTTCCATAATCTCCAATAAAAAGCAGGATACCATTTTGTCTAAACCTTTATCCATCCAGATAACCTCCCTCAAACCCTTGTGCATTTTTCATGGAATGTACTGCTTCAAATTTTGTTACAGTTAGAAACATTTTTCCCACAATATCTAATCCTGATGGTTACTGAAGAAGTCCAGCAGAGCAGCTGAAGATCTTGGCAAAAGATACAGAATGTGGAAGTGAATATTTGTCAGTAAAAACTGCAGAATGCTGAGTTTGGTACAAATGAAACACTAAAATTCAAATATTTAGAGCCACATGAAAACATCACAGAAGGGGTCTCAAAATCATTTACTTCAAGGGGCCACATTAAGCCTGATTTGATCTCCAATGGGCCCGACCAGTGAAATGAAAACATAATAACCTACTGTATAAATAATGACAACTCCATATTTTTGACATTGTTTTAATGCAAAAAAAACAAAAATTTAATTATGAAAATCCTTTTAGAAATTATTCAAATGCAAAAAAAGTTACATTTCATAAGGAAAGTAAGGGCAATTTTAACAATATTCTGCCTCAAGTTATCATTTGTCCATGTGTTTAATTATGGATCTGTTTTAAAAAGACACTAAACTCTTAATAACAGAAGCAGAAAATGGTAAAAATTTTGTGCCATTTTCTTTAGACATTTCAGGTTTTTAACATTTGTTCAGGTTGTTCAGATTTCATTTTTATAGGATAGTTAAATATTGTCATAATTTATGATTGTTTTTTACAGTCAAACAATGACAAAAATGTGAAGTTGTCATCATTTATAAGCAAAGAAAAAAGTAAGAAGAAAATATGGAGTCACTTAATAGGTTATTATGCTCTTCATCCCACGGGCCAAATGGGAACCATTGACGGGCCACATTTGGCCCCGAGGCCGCATGTTTGAGACCCTTGTTTTACATTTTCTTTGATCCTGATCCAATATTATGTAGATATGCAATGTGATATACACTATTTTGCATATTGGACCACATGGTTCTCCTGAAATGATTGTGACAATGTGATTTCTTGATAGATAAAGTATAACTAGGACTCATTGCACCTGGTCCAAGGTTATTACTCATGTATATAAGCAGAAATAAAAAGAGGAATGTGTCTGAAAACAAACGTATTCCAACTTTATGAACTACAATGCATTATTAAGGATAAATAAATGAAATAGAAAATTTGAATGAAAACATGCACAGAATATAATATGCACGTATATAGTTTTGGAAATGATAAATTGACCATTTTTGGAGAAAAAACAGTTCCTCCAATCTGATGGTAATTCCTTAGTGTTTAATAATTAAGAATCGGATCCAAAATTATAAAACACAGAATATCAAAACAGTGTGACACTTGAACAAACACTTTTTATACCTTATTATTATGAGCATCAGGTGCATATAAAATAAAGTAAGTAATGCTCATCTTAAGTCAACCATATGATGAGAGTCGTATGGTGAGGGGAAGACGCATGCATTGGACGAACAGCTATGAAAGAATCCCTGTTGCGAGACTTGGACTCATTAAAAACTGTTTATTACAAGAACCAGAAGAACAGGAAGAAATGAAAAACATATTTCAAACATATTTGAGCACTACATCACAGTGATCCAGGTATTATTTGTCAATCTTACATACATATAATTCTTGGATAAAGTAGCTGGATATGATTTTATGACAAATAAGTTAAACAAATAGAGTTGATGGATGAATAGAACCGGATACCAGACTCACTGAGGGTGACCTTGTTGTCAGAACTGATAACAAAAAGACTAATGTCTGCCTTTGTTTGTGGTTGTAAGTGTCTTGTCAGCAGTTTTACAGATGACTCTTTTATCATTATGGTCTGAGGGGAACATGCTTTGGCAGGAAGACTGAGTGGCGGTGATGGTGTATCCAACTCCAAAATTATAAACAGTTAAATTCAACAATTAAAACTGTAGATAGACTGAAGTCATTAGTTGTTTGTTTTGTATTTTAAGGTCCTTTTAATGGTTTTTAAATGTTTTAATGGTCTTGCTCTTTTAGACTTGCTTTTACCTTATGAACCCTTGCGAACCCTCAGGTCTTCTGGCCTTTTAACTGTTCCTCAAGTGAACACAAAGACTCACAGTGCTCTCTAATACTATGCCTGTCACCTATGGAATAGCCTGCCAGGGAAGCTGAGCGCCACAGACAATAGATAGATAGATAGATAGATGGATGGATGGATGGATGGATGGATGGATGGATGGATGGATGGATGGATGGATGGATGGATGGATGGATGGATGGATGGATGGATGGATGGATGGATGGATGGATGGATGGATGGATGGATGGATGGATGGATGGATAGATAGATAGCATTTCAGCCAGATGTAACATATGTTTAAGTGCTTTATAAATAAAAATGGTATGGTATGGTATGGTATGGTATGGTATGGTATGGTATGGTGTGGTATGGTATGGTTTGGTCACAAGTGATGGGTGTATGATGAAATAATGTAGTTACACTGGAATATATAGATAACAGATTCAAGTAAAAGCAACTGATTTATAGTGGAAACAGTAGTAGATATACATTTTTAAGAATTACTACTGTACTGATGCTGTTATTTTAGGTTCATGGGTATTTAAACAGCGTCTGCAAAGGGGTACTACAGAACACTATACAAAAAAAAAAGATTAAAAGTCATTCAAAGTGCACTAAAATGATGGTCACCGTATTTTTAAAGGGTCTTTGAACTCCATAATAATGCAACACAATGTGCATCCCATCTGCTTATAAGCACTAATGGATGTCATCAATTTAATGATTTCTCCTTTCACATACACTTAAAATGATTCGCTTTGCTCCACAGATCACATAGTTTGGACACATTTATAAGTTTGGAGCATGGTTTGAATGTTAGTGTTAAATTTATGTTCCACCATATTGTCAAACTTTAGAAAAGGTTTAATTGCTTTCTCAAACCTACTATGTATTTCAAAACATTCCTCAGAGTATTGTTTGTAGTCCAGTGTTTATCAGGTCCATGTGTTCAGATTATGTGTGTCAGGAAGATGCATTGCTTATGTAGCGCGATTCTAATCCCACATCTGTCTGGCAGCAGCAGACGTGGCATCAGGACCAGAAGGAGAACAGCCTCTGCTTCACCTCCTTTGATTCTTCTGGTGTTTGTTTTGTTTCAATTATACCAAAATAGATTTTTAAAGGTTTACAAATTGTGAAGAAAAATAGATTTTTTTTTTTGAAGGTTTATGGTGAACTGGGTTTTTGTGAGGTCCAGAGCCAAGGTGGACAATATTATCCATATTAATTTCTGGTCGCAATATGTACTTCAGTTCCTTACATGAGAACCTGGAGTCAATTACAAGCCAGTTTTCTACCTAATCAAATAAAAAAAAAAACTGTCTTTAAACAAAGGCAGGATAAAGCTAAATCTGCTAGCACAATGTTCACTTCTATACAGTAAGTGTAATGATTAAGAATGATTAAATACAGCAATATCTACATTATACATCTTTTAAGAAGTGTCAGTATAGTGTACTACAGTTTGATAAAGGAAAAAGAACATTTGTAAGTTGAACAAAATACACAAAAATGCTTCTAAAATACTGTCCCAGTATTTTAAAGAGGTTATTGAACTCAAAGCGACAAAGCCTACACATTTAAATAATTGTGTAAACATGTATATGGATGAACCTCTGGTGATGACACATAAACACAATTTTCACTTCTACAAGTTTCATTTAAAGAATTCAATAATATGATATATATCTTTGTTGTTCAGTCACTGCAAGTGTGTGTCTTACTTTTTCGGTAAAACTGTCAATTGATCAAAATGTGACAAAGACAACGTTTGCATAATTAAAGCTCTGTTAATGATTAAGTTGTTTCCATTGACTACAACACTAGACAGCTTTGTGGAGGGTTTATAGAACGGGGCATTTAAGTCTACTTTTAACATCATAAAGAGGAATGGTTTTGTGTTACTTGTAAATATTTCTTCTCATTAAAGAGAAGACATTAGAAATAAAGTCCTGCCTCTAATACAAAACTTTAAATAAAGGCCTGATAGTTTCTGTTACTGAGGTAAATAAAGGCATGGAGGAGGTTGAGGTTTCTTCCTTTTTTCATGCTGTTTGTAGGGGTTAGTTTTCCTTCAAAAGTCAGAGGATGGTGTATGTTGTTCAGATTATAAAGCTCATATTGTATTTTTTTATATTGTATAAGTACCATATCAAACCATAGGAATATATTTTTTAAAAGTCTGATGTCTAAAACGGTCCCCCTGGACTTTTTTCCTTATTTGGGCAAACTCAAAGGTTCGAAAATATGCACTGAGTCTGTGTGCCCATTTTATCACAGCAATTATTTACAATTTACTGGATGTTATAACACTACTAAAACAATTTCTTCTCCAGGTTATAGTACAGGCATGGGTGAAATCACTGTAATGACCCAATAAAGCCTATAAAGCACGACATCTCAGGTTTCAGAAACTGTTGGAATTTTTCCAATTGCATAAACAGTGAAAGAGTTACAGCCATCCCAACTGCATATGTGCAGGGTCTGTCAGCGATGACACCAGACATGGATTAATGCACAGGCTGGCCTCGGCTGTAGCCTAGAGGCCCATTGTCCACAGGGGCCCTGGATTGGCTAATCTTTTAAATTTGAAATGATAAAAAATAACCTCTATTGGCCCATAAAGCAAAGTTTTACTGTTGATGGATTCATGGCTATGGTGGCACAGGCCATACTGTGTATATACACGTGTGTTTGTATATATATATATATATATATATATATATATATATATATATATATATATATATATATATATATATATATATATATATATATATATATATATATATATATATATATATATATATATATATATATGTATGTATGTTGTGTATGTTGATAGAACTAACATTCAGCTCAACCCAATGAAATAATTTAAGCTTAAAGCTTCTGTCTGAATATTTTTCATTCTGTATCGTGCATTCCCATTCCTTATAAATGGCAAAAGCTGGAGTATATTCTCTTGATCTTTTAAGAAAAAGAATCAGCTGCAGACCAGTTTACATAAGTGGGGGAAAAAAACACAAAAGCTCAGAGAGAGGAAGTGAGTATTCTCTGTGTGCTGCATTGCTAATGTGTGGTCTTTGATGTGAAGTTTTTGGAGCAGAGGAGGCTAAAATGTGTCTCCTACTGACAAGAAGGCACATGTTGTATGTTGAACACAGTAAATGATCAGTTTAGAAAGGGACAATCGGCTGTAAGCACTGTCAATAGATAACAGAGGTCTTTATTTTGGTTGACTCCGTCTGACCCTGTTTGACCGTTTGCTGTATTTTCACTCAGATCTCGACATGTTTTATCTCTTGGCCTGACTCTTTACTTCCTTTCCTCCCACCCAGACAACTCTGCCAAAGTCTACACAGTGCATCATGTAAAAGAGAGTCAGTCTGAGGACGGGGGAGCTGAGATGGTTCTGGAAACTGTGGAAACAACTGAAGCCAGACCAGTTGTCACTAATTCAGAACCTACCACAGTCACCACCACCACTACCAGTACAACCACAACCACAGCAACTACTATGCCAACTACCACCTCTACTACACCCACTACTACCACCACACAGAGCACAACATCACCTGAGAGACCAGCTCCCACCATTGTGTTGTTACTCGACAACTCCAACAACAACAGCCGGCCAATTCTACACAGGGCAGGTAGGTTCAAAACTGATCTGAATACATTGAATGTTGTGTTACAGGCTGTGGCCACAGTTACAACAGGTCAGTTTAACAATAAATAATAATGCACTCCGCTGAAGATGAAATCTGTTCAAGCCCCAGTTCATGTAAATGATTCTTTCCTCGGCACACGTGTTCAATGCTCAGCTTTTGCTTCTTTCTTGCAGGAAAAATCCTCAACTGTGAAGGGACCCTGGCATCCATTGAGCAACCGGAGAAGCACCACAGCTACGGACGCAATGAAGGAGCCTGGATGAAGGATCCCTTGGCTAAAGACTCCAAGATCTATGTCACAAACTACTACTACGGCAACAACCTAGTGGAGTTTAGAAACCTGGACAACTTTAAGCAAGGTTTGTCTTAATCATCCTATGTTATAGGAAGATTCCTCATGAAATTGGAGCTAAAGATTTATACTTTGTTCACACTAACAAAGGTATTTTCTTCATCTGTGTCTTAAAATAAGTTCCGTTCAAGTGACTATCATAAAATCTCTCTATCCACATGACAATGCCAAAACATCTAAAAAACTGGTCCAAAGGCTCAGACAAACCATACTTACTGTTGTCCAACCTCTGGACACCATGGATAATACTGGGCATAGCATAGGCTGTCTTGAAGGTGAAGCAACAACAAGTTCAGTTGTAAACTTGCATGACCTTAAATTCAACCAGTAAAAAAAAAAAAAAAAAGAAAAGAAAATCTGCATAAATGCAATCACCTTTTTATTATGTGAATTATGCGCTGAGACAGAATCCATGGGGAGTAGCCATTGCCGGCCATTGCCGGCCATTGCCGGCCATTGACATACCCTTGTGGATTCTGGATGATCAAGTGCGAGTAAACAAGCGGCAGTTTGTGAGCAAGATTGAGTGGAAAGCATGTGTTCACACTTCTTGTTTATGCTCCCATAAGCTTTGCACTTTTCACATTGTCCTAGAGATGTTACCCAGCGCTGGCTGCTAATACGTCATCTTAAATGTGTAATCTTGAACCATGCTTCCACAACATGGCACTGACTCAACTCAACTCAGGTACCAGGTACTATTCCTGGAGGCCATTTCCATTACAGGATATTACCAATGTTATCGTAAGTGGTCGTCATAGCGATGCTATGTGTAATTTCTTCAGCTTCTTCTGGCATTGCATGTCCGTTGGTAACTTTGTGTTGTCACCTGCTCTAACAGTTGGTGATAAACTTGCTCATTGTTTGTCTCCTATCAAGCTTACTGAATATTTTCATCAGCAACCAAGGAAAGACATGTCTGAACCTCCTCGACTGATGATTTGTCGTTTTGCAGGACTGATGGGGTTTTGAGCCCCCAATATAGCCTCCAAGGCAGCTGTGCCTGGAAGGCACTCCCAGTGGCTCTAGCCAATCACAGCACTCCAGGTAGATTTTTGTATTTTTCCCTGAGGAGGACTCTGAAATTTGTACAGTTCAGCCAAGGTGAGTTGTCTGTACCTTGATGAAGAGCTGCCTTGGAGGCTTGGTTGGGGGCTTAAAACCCAACTCATCATGGATGCATTTAGCCTACCAGTATATAAACTGACAATCTCTGAACCTGGTATGTTAAAAATGGCAGGCTATGCATTGATGACGCAACAATACAGGGACAACTGTCTGATCAATCACTAGGTCTACAACATTTACAAGTCACGTTTTAGTAACTTGTCACCCATTTTGGAACCTCGACCAAGCAGATAGTAAAAAAAAAATGTCAGAGATTCCAGGTACTTTTATGTAAATCCAAAAGCCAGAGTCAAGCTAGTAGTACATAGTAGAAATGCAGCTTCAGACTAATGTCTATTGCAAGGGGTCAGTGGCCAGTCCATCGCAGCCTAGGTAATCAAATAATAAATCATTACTGTGTCACTATCGGTGTTCCAACCGTCTGTGAAGGGGGTAGTGTGTCACTGACCAGGCTTGACTCATATGTGCTTGACAATAGGATATAACAAAAGTTACCTTAGAGTTATACATGATCTTTTGAAATTCACTCTAGAGACTATGAAAGGAGGGCCTCCAGGCTTATGATCCTTCTGATTTTTTCGGTTTTAAGCAGGAAGTAACAGAAAAGTGACCTTATGCTGCCTTTAATTGTTTATTATATTCTATACGTGAAGTGGATTTGTCCATAACACCAGTCCTGTCCATCTACCAAAAGCATTGGTTCTGACTTTGAGCTACTACAGGTCATACACTGATCTAAACTCCTGGATTTGATGTTTCATTACACAGACATCTGATAAATATTAGCAAAATTGAGTTTGAAGCTATACTTTTTAATCTCTTCATTGTCTGTGTCCACATGAATACAATTAGATTATACAGGACTCCCTTATAAAAAAGGGAAAAAATTGGATATTTCCTAGTTAAATAAAAGTTAAATACATAAATACATTGCAAAAAAAAACAAAAACAAGAAGCCCAAATGTATAAAAAATTGCTAATTTAGCTGAATATCTGCAGTAGTTTGGACAGAGCGTTAATATATTGGCGTGTTTTCTTTCTGGATATTAACTGACCCTGATTCATGCTGATTATTCACTGAGCTCGAGAAGTCTGAGGAGATGTGTGGAATGTAGGTCTTGATTGTTCTATAGCTCCAGTGGGTGGGAAAGTCAGCATCTTCCTCATCCAACTCTATGGAGGAATTGGATTACACTCTGTAAGAGAGTTAAGATGATCTCCCCTCGCAGGACGTGGCTTGTTGATCTAGATGTGTTTGGACAATGAGCTCTCTAAATGCACTTACATGTGAGGCGTCCTGCAGCGCTGCAAGACCACAGCTGCGTGCGGATGACTAGGTATCTCGGTGAGTGGCGGTGAAGCCTGCTGTTCCCTGACATGTGCTCTGGCCTTTCCTTTGAACTGGGCACAGCGGAGAGGGATTAAGAGTGTGGGCTGGCTCTGGGGAAGGGAATGGTGGGTGGCTGTGGGGGGATGGCGGTGGGTAGGAGGGTGTCCTGCAGTATGTTGTTTTTGTCCTCCTCTGGGCCTTTCATTTATTATCAGTATTGAAATCAGACTTCCTGAGGCAGTAAGATTAGGAGCGTAGATGTGATTAGAAAAGGACACCTACAGTACACAACATGTTTATTTAGGAGGGAAGTGCTAAACAAACTGTGTCCCTGTCGCACGAAGTCGGTGTGTACATAGTCTGGTGTTGTAAAAACATGGTTATTAGCTCTGGGACGGATATATAATATCATAAAGAATACACACCACAGAATGTATCCATTCATTATTATCATTGTTGCTGTTATTATGTTAAGAGCGACATCTATTACAAGGAGGCCCATTAAGGTTGCTTGGGAGTTTGGGTTTATATCCTCCAATTCAGTTCCCAAGCCTTTATAAGTGCAACTGAATGTCAAGACATATATGCCTTCATTGATTTTTATTTATAGCAATCATCTCTCTGTCCATTTGGGTTGTAGTTTTACAGTAGTTTTGTTCCAAATGTATTTAAATGGAACATCATGAGACTTAATTTTACCACTAAAGGGAGCTGGACACGTTTTAAATTGTAGTCCGCCTGTGGAAGAAAAATTATTGTTGCAGGAAATTCATATCTAATATTGTAAATTTTTACAAGTTTTTGCTTCTCAACATACGATTTATATCCCTCTGCAAAATTTTATTTCTGGCAAATGTAAGTAAAATGTTAGAATATTGACTCAGTTCAGAAAATATTGTGAATATATTAAAGTAATGTAGAGAATTTAATCCACAAAAGGCTGAGTACAATGAGAATAAACCATGAATTACATGAAACCATGATGTACTTGAACACATGTCATAGATGAGCAGATTTGTAAAGCAGTGGAAAGTCCTTGTACAATTATTTCTGAAAGTGCCATGATCGATCCATCAATCACAACACATGCACTGAAATCAGAGGCTACTGTGCAGAGTGCTATGGTTGTCTCAACATAACATGTGAGCTAGAGCCAGCAATTAAGAGCCCCATGCTATTCAAATGTACCATTTAAAATGCTGATGACTCCCTCCACACTAGCTGTCCAAAGTGCTTCATGTCTGGACACACGCTTGTGCAGATGAAGAACGTTGAAGGTAGGATGGAACCTCATGTATGGAGAGCATCACAGGCATCACAGAAGCTGATGGATTTTGGAGATCCCCAATTAAGCCATTGACTTAATCTGGCCATACTACACAAAGCAAAACAAGAGAGAAATTATTTTGAATTGGGTGACAAATATCCCATCTGCAGTCCATCTCATAATGGGAACATTAAAGACAGTGGAATTTTCTGTCACTACTGGAGTCAAACTTTATCAAAGAAAAGTTACTCAACAGTTTTGATGATGATTTAAAGCAGCAGAGAAAATTGTGTGTGTGAATTTGCCTCCACTTGGGTGCTCCAAGGAAAACACATTAACCTTGGAAGGCAGTCACTGTTTTCCCAGTAGGCTTGACGTAGGATGCTTTTGGACATTATGTGTCACACTGCAAGAAGGCTGGGTGTATCTGGACATTTACAGTATGAAGACCTGGAAAATGAAGTAAAAGCAGTATCAGAAAACTTCCAAATATGACATCACACTGTTCTACACAAAATACTGATCATTTCATTGCTTCATTTAATTTATTTGCAGTATGATTTAATCATTTCTTATGTTTTGATACAATTTGCGCTTTTCCTTATACAATCATTACTTCAGTTCATAGTTCATGTTTGTCGTTTGCATATTCCTGTTTAAAACACAGCTGTTTTTCTCGTTCTATTTTGTGTATAGAGCCAGTGCTCCAAACCCAAATCATTTTTGTTCATGCAGTTAACTTTAAATGCATGTATGTATCCATCTCCAGCCAATGTCCTCAACCTTGGTCCTCCAGATGTTTTAGATGTGTCCTTCTTCCAACAGACCTGATTCAAATGATCAGCCTATCATCATACTCTGCTTCTGCTCAGAACCCTGATAATGACCCTAAGGTGTATTGAAAGAGGGGGAATTCAAGTACTCTGAGAGCGCAAAACTCTGCCCCAGAGTTTCTTTGTCTGTCTGTTAGTTAGCAAAATAAGTCAAAAGGTTTTGTACAGATCTTGATGAAATGTACAGGGTTGGTTGATAATGGGGGGGAATCTCCATTTACTGCATTTTTACACTGTGGTAAATGGAGAATACATTTCAAAGTGATCCAGAATCCAGGATCTCTTCAGGATCACCACCACAATTTAATCATTTTTTCCTTGCGACATCCCCAAAACATCCTGAAAATGTCGTCAAAATACATCCTTAAGTTTTTGAGTTATCTTGATAAATAACAGGCAGACAAATAAACAAACATAACCTACTTAGCGGAGGTAAATACGCAAGTTAGTGTTTCTTGAGGACCAGCGATCTGTAGATGTACATACATATACACAGATTTATTTTACCAATCTACAGTTTTATTGTTTGTAGATAGTAATAGTAGTGAATTACTAGAAATATTAGACATTAATATTATTTTCTTTCTAGTACAAAAGGAGGTTTGGTGCATTCTCCTTGAAGAAACACTTTCTGTTCAGAGGTTTGAGAAGCTTCTGCTAATGACATAGAATCAATGTTTCACTTATAAACATTAAGGCCTTGCAAAATTTTTCACTGCAAATATAAATTAAATGGGAAACACTCTTCTTGTACCACATTCTACATTTTATTTGAGTTGATCTTTACTGTTTTTATGAAGGACATTTCAGAAAGTATGACTTAAAAAGTTAGAAGAGTTCCATCATTTCGATTTTTTGTTTCTATGTCTATTATTGACAGTCCATGACACACTGTGTGCCATCAAGTGAAGAAATGCTGCAGTGTTTATAACTCTGTTTTCTTCCGCAGAGATAAAGTCATGTAAAGTTCCAATAAAATAAAATGAGGTGTGTCTACTTCCCCAAGGACTAATCTAGTCAGGATCAGTTTTTAGGGAAGAAAAAATAATTAGTTTGAGGCATGGTGTAACTCCTACGTAATAAACTTGCTTAATTCACACTGCCTCATCAAGCTTGAGCTGTACGTTTTCATCAGCTACCAAAGACAGAAATGTCTCAACCTCCATGACAGACCACGATGTTGTTATGCAGACTGACATTATTGCATTACGGACTGGATTAATTTACTGCTCTGTTTTTCTGTAACTCCAATCTAGTTTTGTAAAAATAGTGGATCCCACATAATGTAATGACACAGAGACAACTCCACCAATCAGTGTCTATGCTATTTACACGTCATGTTATAGCAGTGGAGTAGATACAGTAGCAAAAAATCTAGGACCAGATACCATAGAACCAGGTCATTGTCCGTGATGGAAACGCACTAAGTCAAGCCAAATCGAGTAGAATCAGGCAGAGCCGATACTAGTGGAAACACAACATATATGACAGAATCATTCACACATTTTGACTGTCATCATCATCATCATCATCATCACAGCTGTCAAATAAAGACATACACACGTCATTATATCCCAGCCCCCCGAGCGTCTAGGATGTAATGGTTTTGCGTGCACCTCCACTGCATGCACCACATCCACTGCTGCCACATAAGGTTTTGTGTTGTCCAGCTGTCCAAAGCTAACAAGCCCCGTCTACCTGTTGCCCCTGTAGTTTAGCCTGGAGATAAATGGTGTCCAGTTTCCATGTATCGCCACAGGGAGGCACTACATAGGACTTGTTGTGGAGAGGCTATATCCTAGCAGAGAGATACTTATGCGCTTGGCTCTCCTTTTCACTGAGCTGAGCTAGCTAGCAGTGAAGCTGAAAGCGAGAGTGTAAATCAAACAAACAACATACACAAAGATAGCTACACATGAGACAAATCACACAACATTGATACATGAATGGAACCATAGATATAGAAAGGGTAGATGTGTCATATCCCTTAACGTTGTGACACATGCGTGTATCCAGCCGCCATATTGGAATGGTACATGTCAGCCTGGTTATTTATGTAAACAAAGCAAGACGTTGCTTTTATTTCACTTAATATTGATGATTTCTTTATAAAGGGAATGCATACAGCAGAAATTACTAAACTTATTAAGTTTCTAACATTTCTATGTAAGATTATTTGCAGTATGAAACAAATAATATATAATTACTTATGAAAAGTGATTACTTACCGCCCTTGACTCGACTGCTATTGTAAACCCAAGCCACACAAAACTGTGGTATATTGCAATTTGTCTGAACTACCTAGCACAAAAACAGTGGAAACAAGGCAGTCAGAGACAGCAGGCCTCCACCAAGGCTTGATATGATGTCATATGACATCAAAACATGATGTGATGGAGCCATAAGTGTTGACCCATCTGATGTCTGAAGGTGAGACGATGTGAATGCAAAAAAAAAACCCAGATTCTATCTTGTCTGAATCCTGAGATATTACCACTGATGTATTTTAGCTGTTGACCTTTAGTACATCCTTGACCTTTGACCGTCATTTCTCAAAATCTAACGGGTTCTTCCTTGACTCTATCATTCCTGAAAGTTTCATCAAAATCTGTTCAGAACTTTTTGCACAATCCTGCTGAAAGTCAAACTAACCCAAATTTAATACCCCCTTGGCATAGGTAACAACTTGACAAGTGAACCACTGCAATATGGCAGCTGTTTTGGCATATCCGACCACTGGTGGTGAGGTATCTACCCTTTCAATATCGACAGATGGAACGATGAACTAATAACAGTACTCCTTGGCTAATGTAGCCGAGGGTAAAAACCAAATCACTTCTGTGAAAACAGTTTATGTTCTGGCAGATACCAACTCTTATGTGTCTCAACTGTTTATATGAATCGCCATTACAAACACCCAGAAAGACAGTAGATTGTGTTTGCCTGAGTCTTTATTCAAACATTTCTAATTTTATTCAGACATTTCATATCTGGCACAAAGAGGACGGGCTTTGGCAGGATCAGGGGTGTGATAAAGAGTTTTAGCACCAGATGAATACTGACAGAACAGAACAGTTAGGAGTTCTGTGGCATGTCCACACTAGCAACCAATGGTTGGTCTTCTGTGCAACAGAATATGTTCACTGACAATGATAATTAAGACAATCATGGTAGCAAAATAAAACCTCTTGTTCTGTTTTTTTTTTTTTTTGCCAGGACGCTGGAGTAACCTCTTCAAGTTGCCTTACAACTGGATCGGCACAGGGCATGTAGTTTATAATGGAGCCTTCTATTACAACAGAGCCTTCACCAAGAACATCATTAAGTACGATCTGAAGATGCGGTATGTGGCAGCCTGGACACTGCTGCATGACGTTGTTTATGAGGATACCACCCCCTGGAAATGGAGAGGCCACTCGGACATTGACTTTGCAGTAGATGAAAGTGGCCTGTGGGTGATCTATCCCTCAGTGGACTACGACTACCATCAGCAAGAGGTCATCATCATCAGTAAACTGGATCCTGGAGACCTGTCCTTGAAAAAAGAGACAACATGGAGGACAGGTCTCAAGAGGAACTCCTATGGGAACTGCTTCATCATCTGTGGCGTCTTGTACGCTGTTAATGTGTACAATCAGAAGGAAGGCGAAGTGAACTATGCTTATGACACCCACACCAACAGCGACGCCATCCCACGTCTGCCGTTCACCAATGAATACTCCTTCACTACCCAGATCGACTACAACCCTAAGGAGAAGGTTTTGTATGCCTGGGACAATGGTCACCAACTCACATATAAAATAAACTTTCTCGACCAGTGAGCACAGCTAATTTGTGCTACAGATAAGCTCGAACTAGGCCTGCCAGCACGGCACCTGAACAAAAAGAAGACACTCGGTATTTGACAGCCCAGAGACAGCCATAATGGACTGAACAGGACAAAGGATGAACCTACACCATCCTTCCAGTACCAATGCATGCTATTCAAACTCTTGACCTCACAGTGTAGAAAAGCACATGTCTCAGATGTGTGGATTCGAACATGTCTGTATAGTATTTCAGTGGACAGATGGAGTAAGGTGGAAACAATTTTACAGGTTGTGGAAAGGGCATAATGGGTAGAGCTAAATAAATTGAGGAAATAATGTTGCTCCTACATTATACCTTTATTTTTAAATAATTAGGTCTTAAATGGGAAGAGATAATGATTAAATCCACGTTTAATAATGCCACCCATTAATCTGGATAGTTCTGACTTAAACAAACCATTTAGCAAATCAACAACTTCACAGTTGTGTAAGACTCAATATCCCCAAAAGTCATGATATCAGAATTTCATATCTCACAACATAATCGGGCTTGAAGTCGTGTTTTTTGTCTCTTGCACTTGAAAAACAAGGTGAATTTTGCCAAGGCAAGGGCCATGTGATTTATATTGTGAAGACAAGAGATATGTAATTCACTGAGAGGTTTCATCCAAAAATGAATGTTACTTGTGCAATAAGTTAAACTTTCTTAAATTTGAAAACAATCCTAAATTGACAAACATCTTATGGGTAATGACATTTTTTCCCCAAAATAAGATTCCATGGGTACATTTGGAAATATAGGTCTGTCTGTGTCAGCAGATTGGCTAATAAGATACCTAAATAGAATATGAATTTAAAGAATAAACAGTGAAAAACAAACAAAAAAAAACATCAGACCAGACTGGCCTTATGGAGAAATCCACATCACATAACGAATACATTCCCACAACTAAGACAAGAATATATCAGCTTTGGAAAATACCCATGTTACTGTAGACAGGACATTAAACTGTGTAAGAGTAACAACAGATTAAACTTGCTTGTCTTATTTGTAACAAGCCTACATTATTCCTCAAATGCAGAAATTAATAAGTACACCCGATCTTTTGCATTCTGAGTGGGTTATTTAGCTCTACCTATTTGGGTTTTAACTCATCCTGTGAGATTATTTGTGTCCCCAGTGCAGCTCTGCTTCAGAGAAACATTTGTAAAATTCTCAGCTTTTTGTTTCAACTCCATCCAATCACCAAGCACTTTTGATCATGACTCTGCGTTTATTATTCCGGCCTCATGATGCTTTTTCTCTTTAGTGATGATGTTGTTTTGGACAATATGTTGGATATATTATGATCTCCAAAAACAATGTACACAAATGTTTAAGATTTTTGTTGTATCTACATGAGTTCATTTGACAATATCATTTTTTTCCGTTTTTTTTATTTTTATTTTTTTTGTAAAATTTATTTTGTTTTGTAAATGTATGCAGCTTTTATTTTGTTAATAACATATACATAACCACATTTGTCATTGACTGCATTTGTACATTTCCCAGTGGATTTGCCACTCATAAATTACACCCATGCACACATTCATTGCATCAACAACAAAACCTCTAAACCCCAAATGCCTAATTTTGAAGATAACTGGCAGGACAATGTCAGGCATGCTGTGGGAATGGTGAACTTGAAGACAGACAAGATAATTGTTAAATCAATTTATGGTTTTGTTTTGGTCTTGTACACTAATGTTATAATTCAAAACACAATTTTGTCTGTTCTTTAACGATCAGGAGTGTTTTGTTATTCAGAAAAGGGGCATGTAACTTGCAAGAAATTGCCTTCTTACGTCAACAATAAATTCACAAAATGTAACACAACACTTGGAAGCAGAATTGTGTGTCAGTGCTATGAAATAAAACTCTATCAAACCTACTTTGCCTTGGATTAGTAAGTTTTGCCTGGCCCCCATTGCATGGATGGGACAATGAACTGTGACTCAGATATGCCTTTTTCTGAAACTCTCATGAGCTGTGTTTAGTTATGGGGTAAAGGTTACCATATTTTCCTTCATCCCAGTCCTAAATACACCAAAAGGAGCAGCTCAGGGTCGTGGTAATAAGGGCATGGCTGAATGATTTCTTGGCTGGGTTTTTCGACAGTCCTCAGCTTCTAAGTCATGCAATCCTGGAGGGAGACAATAATATAAACTCTTCGCTGACTGGTGGGTGTGGTAGGTCCGTGCGTGTGGACTTCATTTAATCAAATCAACTCCTCACATCTATTTAAAGGTTGCACAAAGAGTGTGTTGTTTTTAACACCCAGAAAAAAGGACTCTATTAGTGCGTGCAGTGCTTTAAAAAGTTACAATAAAAGTAAAATACTAATATCTAGAAATGAGAAAAGGCAAACACGAGTGCAAGTTATGCAGTTATTCATTCTACAAAAGTGTTATTAATTGTATAAATATAACATTCAGAATTATGTTTTCATTACTGTGATTGATTGGGTTTCCTGTTTCTCTGTTTCAGGAAAGCATTTGTGAAAAACTAAACTTTCATCTTTTATTTCATCACCATCCTGTCACCAAAGCAGAGTTTATGACTTCAGAACTAAAAAGCCATAACTGACTGTGATGAAGAACTGTTTTTGTTTTTTTTCTTCTATTTTGTGACCACCATGGATAAATTTGTGGGGGCTTTTAGTTTCAGTTAGTCTTTTCTTATAGATTTTTATTATCTATAATAAAATAATATTACAAATTTTGGTCAACTTTACCTAAAATATAGAAACTAGATGTACCCATCCCTCCTTTTCATTTATATATGATATGGATTCATATTAAAGCTGTATTAATATTTTATGGTAATACATGTTTAAAATTGAGCTCATTCTAAATCCTTTAAATTATGCAGTTTAATCTACAGCAATGCATCATATCTTATATGATTGTTTGTAGCTTCACTGTCCTGTGAGAACCATGTATCTGTAAAAAGTCAGCTGTTAATGAGTTTAAAATTAAGAATATATGTTCTTTTCCATTTACAACAAACACCAAAATGGACACATGGGTATAAAAAAATAATTGACAAGTCAACATCATGTTACACAGATGACTAAAAAAAAGCTAAATATTGAAGTAGAAGTGTCTCAAATTTGCACTAACTTACAACCCTTGAATAAAAGTACTTTATCTGAAACTGCTGCAGGCCAGACCATAGCCTTGATGGTTACGGCACTAATGGTGTGTCCAATCATGAACTCTGTCACAAAATGTTGACATGTTGTTGTAATGGAACAATGATGTCCACACCGGCTCTGGTGATGAACATTGACAATTCACATGACCTATGGTACTTCAGTCCCAGTGCCTCATGGCACACACAAAAGCTCTCCTGTTGCTAAACCAGGACTCAAACCTTGAACCTGTTCAAATCAGCAGGGCCTCCTGTTCATCACCATCATGTCCTCACAGCGCTGTGATGTCCAGGCTTTTGTCCCCACGTTACATGCCACTTTGAAGCTCAATCTGCACTACAGAACTGTATCATTCATGTTCAAGAGGTAATTGGGTTAGTACAGGACAAGACCTTTGTTCAGGGGGGTCTTCACAGGCCTGCACTGCACTGAGCTCATTTTCTCTTGTGGTGGAGACCTTCCATCACATGATCTACATGAAAACAATCTAAATGTTTTTTGTTTTTTTTTCTGTGATAAATTTTTGATTTCTACATTAAATATCTAAGATAGGAAAACTGTCGATGGTGGGCCAGTGAGGTTGAAAAATAACCCAAATTAACATGTGCAAAGGTAACACTGCAAAGTCTATATAATGCAATAGGGACAATAAGTTTTTAAAAATGTGTGAGAGGGAAAGAGGAAACAGAAGACTCATTTCTGATGTGTGTCAACAACCATGAACTCACTTTCCTGCCTATTTTGGTAGATTTCCAAATGGAGACCAAGTTAAAATATAATATATATGTGAGAAGAATGTAAAGACTGTAAAGAAAAATCATGCATGTTCAGAAGTTGAATTGCTGAAGGAAAATAGGATTGCATGCCAGTTAACAAGACTTAAAATTATGTATGTTTCTTAGATATTCAATAAAGGAAAAGCCCAGACTGCCTCTAGAGACTGCACAATAAAAAAAAAATTAAGTTCCTCATCTAAGTCTTTAATGTGAGACAGTTTCAGCAAGTGATTTTTGCACAATAGGTTCAAGACACTGATTAAAGATTGCAGAGTTTGTCACATTTCCAATAAGTATACACCTCCTGCTGCGAGAAGCCTCACGCAATCAAAACATTAACAGCAGATGAAGAAACAGAGGATGATGTGAAGAAGTGTGGGATCATGGGAGCTGTTTTCACTTCTGTTTGCCAACAAAAATCAACATGATATGTATCAGTCGGATATTTACAGATGAGGTAAAGTATCCAGGTTATATTTTGTTAACTTTAATAATGTATGTTTATGTAATGTCACTATTGCAAATAATATTAAAACTGCAGTATATGAGATTTTGTTACCATCAGTGGGAAAATGTGGAAGTTTTCAGCATATCTTTTTATATTATAAAAGAGAAGTCTGTGTGTGTGTGTGTGTGTGTGTGTGTGTGTGTGTGTGTGTGTGTGTGTGTGTGTGTGTACGTGTGTGTGTATCCGCAGAGACATATCACGCTATAACTCAATGAATACTTGAGATATCACCATGAACTTACATGGGCATATACATATAGCTAATGAGCTAATGACCATCAGATGCAATGATCCATTTGAGCAAAGGTCAATGGTCAAGGTCGTATTTAACAGAATGGTCAAAATCACATTATTGGCTCTAATTAAAAAACAGGTTGTCATAGGTTGGCACAAAATAGGGACGAAATTAGGCATTCCCTGAACACATGCAAAAACCACAAGTTGATAGGAACAATATTTTAGGAGACATTACTACTTTTGGAATACTGACTGTGTAAAATCCAAAATCCTCTTTTCAAATGAAAGTACATTTTGGAAGTCATTTGTCAATCAAGGTTCCAGAGTGTGGAGGAAGAGTGGAGAGGCACAGAATCCACATTGCTTGAAGTCCATTCTGTAGTTTCCACAATCAGTGATGATGTGGGCTGCCATGGCATCTGCTGGTGTTGGTCCACTGTGTTTTCTGAAGTTCACAGTCAATGCAGACATTTACCAGGAAATTTTAAAGTACTTCATGCTTCCTCATGTTGACAAGCTAGAGATGCTGGTTTTATTTTTTTTACAGGGCTTCACCTGTACTCACACTGACAAAGGTAGAAAATGCTGGTTCACTGACCATGTTCACTGACAGCAAACTCACCTGTCCATCAATAATCTATGGAGGGTTGAAAAGAGGAACATGAGAGACACTACTAGCAGATGATCTAAAGGCTACTATCAAAGCAACCTGGGCTTCTATTATAGCTAACTAATGCCACAGGTTGATCACCTCCATGGCCTACTGTACCATACTGATGCAGGAATTCATACAATAGGAGGTCCAACCACGTACTCAGTGCATAGAGATGAAGAGCATTTTCAGAAGATTTCTTTGTCTCATATTCGTTTTTCAAATAGATTTTATGTAATATAATTTTCTGAGACTCTGAATTGTCAGTAAAATAATATTCCATTAAAATATCATTAAAATTTCAACAAATAAAGGCTTGAAATGTTTCACTCTGTCTAATGTGTCTATAATAATATAAAGTATCTCATAAAAGTGAATATATTCCTCACTTTTATGTAAATACCATCTGAAACAAACATGATGCACAAGAAATCCGAACAGTACACTTACACTATTACGGTAAATACTACTACTGTACATTGGATCAAAGTGTCATTTCTTCAATATTGTCCCAAACAAAACCCCAGTTTTAAATATTTTCAGTAATGTGACAGGTGTACTCATTTTTGTGCTATACTGTATGGGTTTTACTTTTTGAAATGAACAACAAAAAAACAGTGAACATTTTCATAATATTATATTTATTTGAGATGTACATTTACAAATTAGACTTTCTACACAACAATCAAAACACCCACTAAAAAGTTGTATTTAAGCTTTGTAACATCTCAACCCCAATACATTGCGCTATTGTTCATTCATTCATTCACATTCCAAGAAGTCATGGGGGTGCTGTTGGTGTAGATGGAGTACACCCTACATATGTCACCACTTCATCACAGGGCTGACATACAGATAGAGGAGCAACCATTCTCACATTCACAGCTATAAGTAATATGGAATGAGTTATGCATGTGTATGTCTTTGGATAGTGGGAGGAAGCTGAAGTACAAGGGGAAAACCCAAGCAGACATGTGGAGAACATGCAAACTACACACAGAAATACATAGTTCCATATAGATTTTTTTTCTGTATCTAATCTAGCATGAGATACATATGTTTTTTATGTGGATTTCTTCAATATAAGTACCTAAAATCAACAAAATGTATCGCATACTTAGTTATTTTTAAATATTCCAATGACATCCCTATGCAAAGGCATCTGCTGCTTCAAAACTCAGTTTCTCCCATAATGGGGACTTTGCATGATTTACTCAGATTTCCAGACACACCCAAATACACACCCAACACAATTCATCTGGACCCCTGTGTATTATGCTCATCATAAACAATCATACACATGCAGCCAAAAAGATAAAGTGTAATATTAGAAAATTGACAAAGGAAATGAAACAAAAGACAAAGGAAGAATAATTGACAATGCATGGATTTGTGATTCTTCTAACATGTGCTTTTACTCAGTCCGATTAAAAAAATTCTCAAACGCAGCACTGTAGTGTGACAAGATTTTCACATGGATCCTATCAAATTAGCAGGATGCAGTAAATTCGACATTTTTGAGCTCTCTTCAAAAACACACACAACAAACACATTAGCTCTCACAGCGACATACGTGTCAAAGGAAGCGAGGCTCGTGACAGCTCGTGTTTTGTACTGACCAGAATGAAGAGAACCTCAATGTGACTTTAATTAAGAGCCTTTATGGTTGTTTCCTGTAACAGTCACTTAAGAGAAAAAGTTGGCTGAACAAGATGTAAGAGCAGATGAAGAACAGTAAACGTGTAGCACCAATGCATCAGCTTTTATAAAGATGCAAAGAAACATGTGTGGCCAGCCTCATGTCACTCCCTAAGATTTATGTAATTAAACCCATGGGTCTAATGCTTAATAATAATAATAATAATCCAATTATAAAGTGATTTTTCTCCAAACTCATCCATGAGAGCTGGCACATACTCAATCATGTCCCATGGTTTTTTGCAGCGGGGGCTTTCCTGAGTTTTTTAGTCTAGTAACCCCGGAGCTCACCAAAGAAGACCATTGTATACGATACAATGGAGGCCTTTTGGAAATTACGGAGGAGTGATTGTGTCAAGACCCCACATCAACATTTAGTAGCAGAGGCGCAGACAGCGATGCCCCAAAGCACCCACAGATTTTGGCATGCGATCAAGGCAGCACACTCCAGGGCTTACACAAGATTTATTTATGTTTTTTTTTTTTAATTCCTTCACATGTCATCCTGGTGACATATTGAACTCTTATGTCTACTGCAATTTGATCTGAATATAATAAAGTCTTTCAGATGAAGTGATCAGACAAGAGATACTCTGGCAATTGCAACCCGCCTTAGATATAACCTCAAATGGAATTTAATACACCTTTCCAAAATAGATAAAAGATATCTTTTTATATTTTGGCAAAGACTATGTTCCATCTGTTCACTTGGCGGCAGGAGAATAAATCTGTCAACAAGCAGGAACAATAGAGCTATGGTGCATCTGTAGACTGGGATGGACGGAGGGCTTTATTTCATAATGATGGAACGAGTAGATACATAAATCTAGTGCTTATTATTCACTGTTATCAGTTAAAATAGATCAGTAAATGGTGACACAGTTCTAATAAAACTATCGACCTCTTGTCTTTCTTGATTGCTTGTTTTCCATAACTCCTGTAACAGTAGACCCTTAAAATTATAGTTACATACTTAAAATGCCAATACCTGTGACATGAGGGTTAGTTTTACCTTATATTTCATTACAAATTGTGCAACAGAGACCAATAAATGTAATTTTGAGTATTACATACAGTAGTTTCATTATTAATTACTTCATCATTATAATCAACAGTGTCAGTGAATGTGATATTGTGGACAGAACCCAGAAGTCACAGAAACACAAAAGCAATATGATAATTTAGCAACAACAAGGATGAAGACTCCTTGTCTAATTTTTTTTTTTTTTTACAGAGCATCAAGTGAAATTTAAAAACAGTTTACAAAGATTAAAGTATAGTGGAACACTTTGCTTTCAGTGTCCAAAAGCTATTTTTTATCCCACCCCCAAAAAAGGAGATGGGGGTATTGTTTTTGGTTTGGTTTTTTTTTGGTCTGTTTGATGGTCATCAACTTAACGCAGAAACTACTGGACCATTTTTCCCTGAAATATTCAGGAAATTTGCAAGGTGGTCCAGAATAGATCCCATTAAATTTTGGTAATTGTAGATCAAAGATCAAGGTTACCTAAAATGTGTTTTTGCAATGATAAGAGATAGGGCAAATCAGGTCAAAAATTTGCAAGGGGTGGAGTTTGCTGTACCTGGCACCACTTGTATCATTTTGGAACTAATTTGCTTAAAATAAAGAAGGAACCAGTAACATGTCTGCACACAGAAGGAAATTAATGAAAATATGTACACAGTAAATTTTGCAGTGTTAAATCAAAACTTAGAGAGTTTATTTAACTTCTTCTAGAGTGTATTTGGTCCCATTGTCTCCAAATTAACACTGCAAAATCTACAGTGTACTCTATATAAAGGCTAAAAATATCAACATTAAATATGTCATTTTGTGTGCGAATAGGTAAGCTATACTACATGTATATTTTACTATGATGATTTGTTTTTATTCTGTCTGTTTTGTCTTCTATTGCAGAATAATATGTTTAAGTAATTTGTTTACAGTGCTCCTTTGACATCAGAATTAGTTTTCACATCTAAGTGGAATGAGTTCACAACATTCTTTAATGGTGAGGTTCAGGGCATTAAACATTCAATAAATTGCACAGTTGTTTATCAACAACTTTCTGACTTTCTCCTTCTAAATAACTGCTTTGATGATTTCCAGTCAGCTTTCAGGCCCCATCACAGCTGAGACTGATCTGATCAAAGTGACAAATGACTTCCGTCTGATCACTGGTGCAGCTAAATCCTTTAGACTTAGTCCTGCTGGGTCTGAGGGCTGCGTTTGACACAGTCTATCATGTGATCTTGTTACAGAGGTCAGAGGACTGAGTAGGTATTTCTCATACTGGTGGTTCAAGTCCTACCTTGAGGACAGGAAATATGTTTATTCAAATGCAAAACTGTGTGTCAGACCAAATGAGAGTGACCTGTGGGGTCCCTCAGGGGTCCATCCTGGGACCCCACTTGTTTAATCTTTATATGTGGCCCCTGAGCCACTTAATAGGTAGTGATAAAGTGTCCTACCATAGCTACTCAGATGACACTCAGATCTACATCTCGCTGGCAGCAGGTTAACATGGACCTGTGGATTCACTTTGTCAAAGGTCAACAGATCACTGTGTGGATGCAAAACAACTTTCTCCAACTACAAGCATTGTCTTTGGCCCACAAAAACCCAGAGAACGTGTTATCAGTCATATATAATATATGACTTTAAAGCTAAAAATCAGGTTAGAAATCTAGGGGTAAATGCAGACTTTGGCAGAACTTTTGCAGACAAACTAAACTTTAACAGCCACATTAAATCAATAACTTCATCAGCCTTTCAGCATTTCAAAAACTTTGCCAGAATAAAATGTTTACTGTCGAAAGTAGTCTTACAGAGAGGTATCCATGCATTTATCTCCAGCAGGTTAGATTACTGTTACAGCCTTCTGACTGGACTCTAAATGAGCGGTAAGACAACTGCAGTCCACTACTTCTAGAATAAGGAAGTACCACCATATTAGTCCCACTGTTTTCTTATCAATCAGAATACACTTTAAAACAGCTATGCTTGTCTATAAATCCCTCCATGGTCTACGTAGAACCAACGTATGTCTGTGGCATGTTGATCCCATATGAACCACCTCAGACCATGAGGACCTCAGGGACAGGTCTTCTGCTGGTGCCCAGAGTCAGGAATAAACAGGGTGATGCTGTGTTTCAGTTCTATGCAGCTAAACTCTGGAACAGTCTTCCTGGTGATGTCAGACAGGCCTCTATTCTGACTGTGTTTAAGTCCAGGCTGAAAATGGCTCTGTTCAACATATAACAACTGAAATGGTTCTATCTGCAAGCTTCTCTGTTACTTTATTTTAATTGATTGATATTTATGTTGGCCTGTGAATGCCCCTGAAGGAGCTGGCTGAGGTAGTAGGGTAAGGGAAGTCTGGGCTGTTTTGCTGAAACTGCTGCCCCCATGACTCGGACCCAGATAAAGCGAAAGATAAGTACAATATCTATGTTTTATTGATTCTTTTAACTGTAATTGTGTGTTTTTAACTTGTCTCTTTTTCTATTTTTGTAAAGTATTGTGAATTGCTCTGTGTATGAATCGTGTTATCCAAATAATGGTGGCTTGATTAAAAATAAAAACACCTTATATTTTGCAATTTAAATACATGAATTATGGTGCTTTCCAGTGATAACTACTGACTGCACAGCGACCCATGATAAATGATTAAATTAACTTACTTCCTGCAGAATGTCACTCAATATTGGTTTGTTTCACAAACACCTTGATGTTTTTTTCCCCACCCAGTTTGGTTGATATAAGTGATGAGATTCTTGCACAATTTCGTCAAGATGTTGAAATTTAATCCAGGAACTAAAACACTTCAACTCAAACATGATGATAATTACTGTCGGTTTCCACAATGCACATGAACAAGACAGACAGACTATGAAATAATTTGGAAGAATTTAGAACCAAGCAAATAGGCTCTGATAGTCATGTAAACATCCAGCCCAGTTCAAAATCTAAATATACAATAAAAGGCGTTGGTTCAAGATTGGTAAAAAAAAAAAAAAAAAAAAAAATCCCTAACACGTTCATGAAATTCAAAAGCCTAATGTGCTTGAGACGTTTTGATGCCATATTCAGAATCAGCTCATCTCATTTAGTCAAGATCATATTATTTTGTTGTTGTTGACCAGTGTTCCCAGCTTGTCATCTACTGGGTTCTTGAGAGTGATTGGTTGTTACAGCTGTCAATCACCCATGTTTGTAATAGCAAATAACAAACAGCACAGAAAAATTTTATTTGAGCAAACATCTGTCTCATGAGTTTTATTTGAAAACACAAAAGCCCTAAACCTTGTGGGAAATATAGTATACTTTGAGGTTTTAGGTTGACCCAAGTTTCGTAGGAAAACACAGATGTGGGATTTATGAACTACACCACAGCCCCTGGGGAAGAACTTAGAAGTTTAGACTTCAAATGTAGTGAAATTGAAGAAAGTATGTGTCATATTCATATATGTAAATAGACTTTAAATATGTTCTGTGATACTAATCATCACTCTAGGTCTCATTGTAACCATTGTTCACTGAGTGCAGAGATTATCTCCACCCAGTTACATGTTCCATATGGAGTTTGGGTGGAGCGATCTCAATAAGATAGAGCACTCTCATGTTACTCACTGCTACTGCTACTATGTGATGAAGTCAGAGTCAAGAGGCCAAATGTTTATGTTGTAAATTGTCTGAACTTATATTATATTCTGTGATCTCACCTATTTGATGATGCATGTCCAATGCCAAAATGACAATGGAGACTTTGGATCTATAGCCAGATGCCAACATATGGATGCAGTCAGTTCATCAGA